>VXAD01000352.1:1795132-1959599 GCA_013399195.1 Dicrurus megarhynchus | reverse complement strand
CCCCCTTTTAGAGTCTTTGGTTTACACATTTTGGGCCTAGGACGGTCTGGGTGTCCTTGGAGAGCAGGCCTGGAGAGGCTTTGTTCTGTCTGACCAACATGAGAGAGCAGAAATGAACAGGACACAAGAAACCTCTGAGTTCCACACTAAGCAGTGCAGGATTTGAAAAATATAAAAGTCAAAACCTAAGGCGTCACTAGCAACACTGAGCCTTCTCCCCATGAAGAATTCCTCTTCTACAGGGAGAAGAGCGAAGCCAGCAGTCTGCTTTAATAATGCAGAGTTAATTAATTGATTTTCCTCTGCCAAACCTGGCGTTGTGGTGGGATATAACAGAGCCAACACCCAGCAGAGCAGCAGCTTATCCACCAAGGTGCTGCATCCCTGTCCACGGGGAGGAAGCTGGGTCTGAAAAAGCTCCTTCAGAGCCTTTGTTCCTCCTTCTCTCGGCCTCCATGGTGTCAGATGGGTGGGATTTGAACTCCAATGGGAAGCTCCACTTTGTTGTGTGCTGTGTTAATTCCTGCACGCTTGAGGGCATCCAAACTGCTTTGAGATCGTCTGAAGAAAGCTTGGAGAAACCAGGAAATCGTTAGTTTGTAGCAATAAACTCTGTCCAGGTCCCACATGGAATATGCACAAAGAAGAGCAGGGAACTCACAACTTCCAATGGCAAGATCTTTCCCAGCTCATGGGTCTGACCCCAGGGGTGGGTAAGACCACGTGCTTTATCTACATAAGCACAGGGACAGTCACCTTCCCACATCTGAGCCACTCCTGTGCAAAACTGAGGGGCAGATAATCACATTAAATTAGAAGTAATTATATCAGGAGCAAAAATTCACCCTGTGAAAGAACTGGGTTAAACAAAAAGCTGCAATGGAGCACTGACAGAAAAAAGTATTTTTACATTTAAAAACTGGCATGATTTATTCAAGCAGAGAGGAATAGTGAATTGCAAATTTGAAAATGACACAGGTTTACAGTTTGTATAAATTAATACCGTGATTCCACAAGGCAAGAAGTTGAAAAGTCCACAATGACTCTTAAAATACTATTCGAAGACTTAAATTAAACAGAAGAAGCATTTACAGTCAAAAAGACTTGTTCTAAGCTTTACATGAAATACTGTCCAACAGCAAAATGTCATGTGCAGCCTCCTGAACAGTGAACAATTTCAAATTCTATCTCTATTCTTACATTTATAGTGGATCAAATTTATGCCTATTATGTTATCACCAGAAAGTACAATATGCAGCAAAAAATACCTTATGTCAACAGCAGCTCAAATTGTTAAGCAACCTTCAAAGGGGGACTTTCCAAACCTATCCCCTAAGAAATTAATTTGTTATCTTTAAAGACCGTATAATTAAAGTTTCCATGTCTTTACGTTTGTAAAGCAAGCATTTGTGTTCAAATTTACCTTGCAAACTCCATAATTATAATAGTTATGTGTGTGAAAGGAGTAGTTGGTAGTTTCAGTGTCTGGCACAGTTTTAGAAGTGAGAATTTGTGATCTCATGAACTTCCCCATTGTAACCCAGATTCCTTGCTCAAAATGAAGTCAAAACAATTCAGCACTGTAAAATGGTGCAGTTTTATGTATGTTATTAGGGATGTATTTTGTGGAAGTAATAACAAGACTGAGGTTGAAATGAATCTCCATTTCCTATTACACAGATACAATGAAACGCTGATTTTTTCAAAGTGACGAACACATACACAGGAATGTGTAAACAGCTGGAAGACTACCAGTATAAAAGATGTATTTGTGTGCAGGAAACAGGATTGACAAAGACCCCACTCTTCCCTGGAAAATAGAAGATTTGGGGTTTGGACAGAGGGGAGTGAAAATCTTACCTCTTTCATTGCAGGAAAGATGCTGAATTAGAGAAAAGTGTGTAGAAATGCAGTGAAGGAAAGCACTAAGAGATGCTGGGGTGTGTTTGAACTCAAAAGGGAAGGAAGCTCTGAGGACATTTACTGGGCTGACAGATGCCAAGTTTCTTGCTCCTGATGTGGGTTTGGTGTTGGGTAAATATTGCATATTTCCAGGTTAAAAACTACACCCTTTGCTCCTTGTAGGGTCTTCAAGATCTAAAATGTCAATGGAAGCAGCCAAAACATTTGCTAGGCACCAAAGTCATCTCTGTGCCCAGAGAACACATTTCAGAAGTGTGACTATTATTGTTGCTGTGCTAAAAATGTGCCAGGCTGTTCGTGGAACAGAAGACATCCCTCCTGTCCCGACAGGCTTGCAGACAAAGGTGCCAATTCTGCAACTTTGTGTACGCAGGGATGGCAGTGGGAACACGGAGGTGCCGCCAGAGCCACGGGACCCCAGGGAAATGTGAGCTCCAAGGGTGGTGAGGAAACTGTAGGGATGAGAAAGGCTCAGCAGGACCCTTGTATGGAAATAAGGTCCCATCAGCAGTCAGAAAAAAATTTTCATAATAGTCTCTTCTGGTATTAAAATCTATGACTTTGGGAGACAGGGAAGATGAGTGAGATGGGAATTTATGACTTAAGCTTTTGATTTTACATATGTATGCAGGCTCTGGGAAAGCTGTACTGCTGATTTTGAACTCTTCCTCAAATGGACACTAAATATTTCAGTATCAGCAGTTCATCATTATTTTCCATTTTAAGAGAAATGCTGTTACCACCTTCTGCATAAATGTTCCTTACAGAGCCATGCAATTTTTGGAAGATTTTCCTTTTTTTCTTTCTCCCCTTTTGTTCTTTCATTTATGAATCTTGACAGTTTTGGGTTTTGCTCCTTTCCCCCACGTTCATGTGCATCTGCTGTCCCAGGACAGATCATGTTTAGAAAATTGAACATTACCAACTGGATTTTCCCCCTCTTTCCTGGTGGAGAATAGAAAACAATTTTTCAGGTAGCAGCTACAGATCTGTAGGCACCTCTAGATCACTTCATTTTCCTGGTTTCAAAGGGCCACTTGACAAAAGTTAATTAAGAGTATTGCTGTGTGGGATGGGGAGGCCCACCGGGAGATGGTGGAAGCATCTCATTTCTCACAGCACTTCAGCCAGAAAGCTTCCCAACGTGACTTTTATTATTAATAAATGCACCATACAATAATTATAACACACCATACAAAAATCATACCTTTTACAAGCAGCATGGACTTGAATCCTGTGTTGTTAAACCTCCTGCATCACTCTGAAATAAGTTCCAGCATGCTCAGCCTGGAGGTGTTGCACACACAAAATTACCACCAGGGTCAATAGTAATGACAACAATAAATAGAGATGTGAGTCCAGTGCACAAACTCACTCCTGCTGGGGCAGCCTGGTGTGCTCCTACACACTCAGCTTCATAACACATTAGTTGCTTAATTTAGTAAGCAAAGAGGACTGTGAGAAGAAACACGGCTGGTTCCCCATCTCACACATTTTGTGGATTTTCCCATATTTAGTCCTTTCCTACCCACTATTCAAACTGACCTACGAGCCAACTGATCAGGAGAACAGGGAGATAAACTTCAGCCCAAAAATCTTAACAAAGCAGTGTATGAACAGCTCAGAACTGCCCAAATAAATAAACCCCTGACTCTGGCATATGTTGTGTGGCCATTTTCCCTGGGGAGTTTTTAAGCAATGGGACACAATTCCATCTCCCAGGCTGGCCCCACAGGTCACTGAACAAAGCAAAACCCATCCTGACGCCAAGTTCCTGATAAACAACTTATATTCATAGCTAAATAGATGCATGTTATTATGCATGCTAAGCAATTAATTCAGATGAGGAACAGCAGGCTGGA
The DNA here is from genome assembly GCA_013399195.1 of Dicrurus megarhynchus. Lineage (NCBI taxonomy): Eukaryota > Metazoa > Chordata > Aves > Passeriformes > Dicruridae > Dicrurus > Dicrurus megarhynchus. The sequence goes on along the minus strand of VXAD01000352.1, from coordinate 1,955,814 downwards.
TGACAGTATCTCCTGATGACAGGTTTAGGTGTTATGAATATCACAGCCCTGACTTCACTAAAGCTCCAGGACCTCATCTGCAGCTCCCACGTGACACCAAAGCTTGATCAGGATCTGCAGCCTGGGGCTCTGCCAGACACCGGGCAAGGATGAGGTAGAGCTGCACATCTGCAGCGTCTTTAGAGCAGATGATCTTACCCTCGGTGTGCCCTGGCCCCACTCTCTGCCTCTTGGCCATGCAGGAGGTCTCCATGTGGAGAAGAAGCCTGACTTAATCATCTTGCACAGCTCAAATCTGTGCCCTTCATGATCCCTGCCTTTCAGAGGAGCAGTGTTTAGCTCCCTAAGCCAGCAATCTGCTTGGTTGTAGAGTTCAACAGGAGCACAAATAGGGCCTCAGTCCAGCGGAGAATATTTTGCAGAGGCAGCTAAAATTGGGATCTGGCCCTGGGTGTGTGTTTGCAGACATCTGGATACAACGCACAGCAGCACCACTTGTGTGGATCCCCAGCATCACTGCAATAAATAATTCAAGAAACAAAAAACGATGCTGAAAGTGAAGCCTTCAGCTTTGCAGCCAGCTGGAGGCACTGTGGCATGCAGAGGGGACACCTGCCAGGGTGGGATTTGGGGCTGGGAGCACTGGGGATCCCCATGGGACCGACTGTGACCAAAAGGGGCTGCAGGTGACAGCCAGTCCCTCTGACAGCCTGGATTTAGCTGTGAATATGTGATTGTAATCTTTGGGTCCCAGGCGGGCTCCTCAACTCCCTTCAAACCCACAGCTTTCTCCAAACTGAGGAACATTTGAAAAAAAGTAAGGAGGCTCCACAGCTTTGCAGAATTGCACCACAGGGGATCAGGAGGTGAACAAAGCCCTGTGTGCAGTTCTGTGTGCACAGCCTGGGTGGGTGTTTGGGAATAACCACCCTCCAGATTCCAAGGTGAAGCCAGACAGGAATTTTCCCTTATGCTCACTATTCTTTTCTCTGGCAATCAAGACCTTGGCCAGGAAAATATGTGATAACTCACAGATACAAGGTGTAAATACAGAGGGAGTGGAGAGGATAATTCCTCTCTGTACAGGTGACACTCTGCCATACATCATAAACCCCGACACTTCAGCACCAGCAGCCTGTGGTCTGGTAGAGGAACTTGTCTTCACTTCTGGTTAAAAAGCAAATCTGAACACAGGGCTGTGAGGAAGAGAATCCCTCTGGAAATATAAGACCTTCAGTCATGTAAGTGGAGCAGCAGTATCTCTTGCTTGCTTAGAATTGAAACAAGCAGGGAGTTCTTTATTTAATCAACTAAGAAAAAAGAAAAAGAGATAAAGCAGCTCAGATGGCACTGCTTCAACCACAGTAGGCAGAGGTGGGACTACTGGAATAAGCATCCAACAAAGCTCATCTGATCTCCCCCAGCCAGCACAGCCACCTTCCATCTGGAAGGGCTTATTAAAAAATGGGATCTTGAAGACATCCCTTTTCCATCTCCATACCTGTGTCAGAGCAGATCTCGCCTGTGTAACAAAACATGAGCTGAATCTAACACCCCAAACTCTGCCCTTTTTAGATGATTAACAGATTAACATAAAGTTATTTGTCCCACTGATGCATTACAAGCTTAGTTTCATAAAAGTCAGTAATTGTGGTTCACTCCTCGGTGCACTCAAAATTCTGACTCATATTTGAATTACAGTTTTGCAAAGGCTCTTCGTACATCTAATGGGCACAACCAAATCTGCCTCCTTCCTCCCTCGCCTTGCAACTTAGACAATTAAAAACCTATACACAAAATGTGGCAGGTGAAGTCCATTTGCAGCGAAGTGTAATTATACCCAGAATAATGAGCATATGCAAAAGATTTCTTCTTGATCCAGTGCTTACCTTTTGTGAGGCTCTGAGTCATGCTGGCCTCACTTTCCTCACAGTATATTTCTTTTTAGTTATTGCTATTGCTGTTAGGCAATAGAGCTGGGGAAAGAAGGTTAGATTTTACTTTGCTTCCCCTGTTATCACCAGCGACATCATCAGCTAATCTGCTCTTGGCAATGACCTACTTCAGGAAGCAGCAGGAAAGCTGGGTGTTCTCAGATCTCGAGTTGAGTTGGAAATCTCCTATTTGCCTTCTAAAAGGATGTCATTTCACCCACAAATCATTGAGACACACTAGAAATGGGAGTTCGTAGAGTTTACAGAATTCCTTCTTCGTGCCTCGAAGAGAAAGGAAGCAAACAGTTCAAAAGACCAGGAACTGATTAAATGTAATTTTTTCCTTATCTAGAAAAAAATATTACAGTGAAAATACGTAAAACATGCAATAAATTTGCTCTTAGTGTCCTAACCCTTCTCTTCAAGCTCTTTAACTCATTCCAGCATCTATGATCTTCTCCTGCAGCGTTCCCCATGTTATGACACTTCCTTCACGAAAACATAGAGGGGATGTAGTGGCAATTTCAGCAAAGGAATCGCAGAGAAGCAGCAGACAGGAATATTACTGATCAATGGCAAAAAGATTAAAGGTAGTAACATCCTTATGGCACTGTGCTGAGCAATGAGTGAAGAAGATCAAAGGGATTATCAAGCGCAAAGAGAGAGCTTGTGGCTATTAAACTGACAAAAAAAAAAAATCCTGTGGGAAATAGGAACAAAACTCTTAGCAAAAGACAAGGATCAGATTTTCTTGTTTCACAAAAGCGAAGATGTTGGAGGGACAGGTGTCAGGAGCTGCAGTTTGTAGCAGTGCTTGGAGGGCAGGGAGCTGATCCTTAAAGGGCAAAGGGATGAAAAGCTTGGAGGAAACGTCACCGGGAATGGACAGAACTTCTTCAGACACTGGAACACAGAAGCCTCCACAAGGAGCACAGCCCAGGTCAGGATGCAGAGAGATTTTAATGCTGAAATCATATTTTATGCCGCTCGACCTGGCCTGTCTAAGAATGAGCATAACAGCATCTACGTAAATGTAAGGTCTTTTTGCTGAAGGGGATTTAGCAGGTTTAATATTGAACATATTTTAAGTATTTTCATGGATAACTTCAAGCAAGAAGAACATGTGAGCTGGATTATGAATCTTCTTAGACCCTTTTATAATTAACTCTAAGTCTATTTTTTTTTTTTGGTGCTACTGGGAAGCAGTCATGCTGTAATCTTCTAATTAATAAATGGCTCAATAAATCACGAGATCTTTTGTCCATGGAGAAACTTACACATACTGTCAGAAATATTACACTCTAAAATGGGTAGTAGGCAACCAACCATATTTTTCCTTCTTCACTTTTTTTTTTTTTAAATATTTATATTTAATTTGGAAATGTTTAATGACTAAATTAGTCAAAGAAATTATCCAGAGAGGGCTGGTTATTGTGCCAGTTATTATCTCGGTGAAAACTCTCGGCACCCAAGGGCTTTGGTGATCCAAAGTCTGGCTACACTAAACCTGTGCGGTGACAAGGACGTCCCAGGCCACGTGTCTCGGGCCATTGCTTCATTCACACAACGTGCTACTGGGGAAAAGCCTGGTCCAATGCACAGAGCACTGGGGAAAAGTCCTGCAGATGTGGGCTTGGCCTCTCACCCTGTGCTCTGGGCCTTCTTTTTCTCCTTGTGTTTTTCATCTCTTGCTCAGTTAAACTGAAAGCTCTCTCAGCCATGGCCCTTCTCTCACTCTGTGCTTGCAATGCTCACATTACTGGAACATGAAGTCAGAGTGATAAAACTTGTCACAGATCAGCAGTGACTGACAGGGACCTGGACTTTGTCATTCATTAGCCAGACTTCCCTCTTGTCACCTCCTCAAGTCCTCTCCCTTCCCCTAGAGCAGCATTAAAATAGACATCTGTAATTCTGTGTTTCTGGTTGTCACCCACGTAAACAAACACCTCTCACTGTTCTCTCGGGAGGGAGCTGAGGATCCTTATCTTCACTTTCTGAGTGGGGATGTGAAAGCAGAGACAGACAGGGCGAGACTTTTCAGCTAAAAACCTGCATCCAATATTTATCTAGGCACTGGCAGAGGTGTCACAGCCCGGGGTGCCTGGGTGCCTGTAAAGTGCTCCAGCCCTTAGCAGCTGATGAGGAGGGTGCCCTGCTCGGAGCCCTCCCTCCTGAATTTCTGCTCTCGTGGCACAGGACATGGGGAACCACAGCCTACATCAAACCCCAGTGGTTTGAGGCAGCTCACAAAGATCATATCTGTGGCAAGGCCCTGAGAACGACAGGAAAAACCAGCTCCTTGCAGGAGATGCACTGGAGGGGCTCACATCTGGAGGGCTCCTGGCTTCATCTGTTAATAGCCACTGCCAGAGCAGATCAGATGAACTTCAAGCTCTCCCCATGTGGTGTTTCCTCACATTTTATCATCCCCCAAAAAGAAAACTCTTTATTATGAACTACATATACTGAGTAGTCTGTATCCCAGCAGTGTCTGAGAGCTGTGACTCCTGAGGGAAGGAGGTTACAGTGCCTGTGGGGATGTCAGGGTGCACAAGGCAAAGCAAAATAACCTATTTTTGTTGTGTAAAATAAAAAGTCTCTCTGAAAAATTGCTGTGTGGAGGAAACGATAGCACTGCATTTAAGACAGCCCCTAAATGTCAAGGGAGCATCAAAAATTCTCTTTATTTACAACAGTAGAAGACACAGCCGCCTATGTGTGTGTTGATAGGAAAAGAAAAGGGGAATGTGCAACTGCTTCTGTTTGAAATCTTAATTATTCCAGTAATCTTTCAAATACAGCTCATCAGCTGGATATAAACACAATCCTAGCTGCAAGCATAGGTGTGAAAAGGGAAAAAATCCCATTATCAAAGCAATCTGCAGCTCTGAAGACTACGGCTTCCTGCACCAGCAGATTTCTAGCTGTTCCTGGTGACTGGTGCTGGCAATACTTTAGGAAAGTAAATGGGTTCCTAATGCAGGATGTAAGATATTCATTAAAGACCAGGTAGAAGAACATTAATTTACCTCTTAAAACATATTAGGAGACAAACAAGGCAATGAATTCATTAGCATGCATGCATTGCCTCAGCTGATCAGGTCAGACAAGCTCAGCTGTGCCTCCTAATGCCTGCACTGCAAAACACTGCTGATAGTGCTAACATTTTAATAACAATTGTAGTAATATTTACTGATAGGCAAAGGCAGGATGTGATTTACTGTAGCGGAAATCTCGGGTTTTCTATCTAGCTTGTTTACAGGTTCACACCACCTCTATGAATAATGCACTTAACTCCTGGTGCTGACTATGGCCAGCAGCAAAACACGTAAAGCAACAACAACAACCTGTTTAAAAACAGCCTGAAAACATCCTAAAAACAACCCAGGGATTCTGAACAAGTCAATATTGCAAACATCCTGCACTAACCAGAAAAGCAGCTGAATAGAAGTGAACAAAAAAAGGGGACAAACTCTTTTGTTTGGTACACACGAGAAGTAAATAAACTCTATTCCACCCCAGATAAAAATGGGTACACTTGCTGCCATTTATATTTTACAGCAACCCTCCCTTAATGCTTCAGTTCCTTCAGCTGAGATTCCTGTTGCCACCCTTCCCTTTGGCCACAAAGTCAGTGATAAATCACTGAAGGTGAATTATGCTCTGCTTTGGGGTCTCCAAACACGGGTGAGATCTTCCTTCATGTGTTGGCCCAATGCAGTGTTAGTGCAAAAGCAAAAACAACACTTGAGCACTCTTTGATCTGGGTCCTGTCACACCAAAGATGTGTCCCACGTCAGAAAAGCTGCTGTGGGAAGGGCTGAGTAGTAATTGCCTGAATATACTTTAAAGTGAAGTTGCCTGCTGAGATTAAGCAAGAAAATGCAACAATATCTGCATATATTTATTCTGAAAAGCACAATCAGGAAAGGCGAGGAGTTTTAAGGAGTGTGAGCCCAGTCCACTGAGCCTGAGCACGCAGAACATGAGCTTTCAAAGAAGCTACTTCAAAGGCAAAATGAGAAGGTAGAGACATCGGTGTGAACCAGATAATTCAGGGGAAGCAGGGCTTAGCAGCTAATTCATTAAGTGCGTTTTTGCACAATGTTTCTGATGTAGCAGCTCACAACGACACAGGGCAGCCACTGCAAGGCAGAGGATGGACTTATCTCCGTGGCTGGCTGCTCCCAGCCTCTCCCTGATCCAGCAGCCACTCTTACACATCATTAAGAGACAAGCTCCCCACGGGGACCACCACTGGCCTCATCAGCATGGAAAGCAGCTCTCTTGCTCTGCATCACTGAAGGCTGGAATATTCCCACACTGCCTCCATCTGAAACACATGGGCTTTTTAAGGCAGCTCTGGGATTTTCATGACCAACATAATACATCCAGAGAGGGTCACATCAAGGATTTCTGATGCTGAGAGCAGCCTGGAAGCCAGGTGAAAGCACAGAGCAGCCCACATTCAGTGCTGGTTCATCAGGGATTTATCATAAATGTTTGTGGGGTGCTCAGAGGGAGCCCTGTAGATATGAGTTTTAATTGAAAAGGGATTGCAGGGGATATAAACCAGCCTAAATGTCAGGGCACTGTTGCTTCCCCTAAAGGTCAGAATGAGCATACTGAAACCACAAGAGTGAAAATGATACCTCTGACAGTGCTGTTCCAGCCATCCGTGGGTACAGAGCAATGCTTATCTACTCCAGCTTGGAAACTGGCAGGGAAGGATGGGAAAACAGCCTCACAGAGGGCTGGGAACTGGATAGAGCTCTTTGGATGCAGCTGCAATAAAAGAGTCTTCTGATGCCTTCCAAAGGCACAGCCCAAGTTATTACAACAGCATTAATTTACCATTGGGGCTTGCCAGAATCAGAGGGGAAGACTTTGATTTTTAAAAACAGAGTCAAAGGAAGGCAAGAGTGAAAAAAAAAAATATATTCAGTCCTTTTAAAGTCTGGCCTAAAAAGCCTTGCAGTGTAAAATATGCACTAAAAAATTTATGTCAGGTTTCTATGGTTATACGTATGCACGTGTGTGATGTAGAGCAAGCTCAACCTTGCTCCTGCTGGTCTGACACGCCGTGGAACTCACAGAGCTCTGCCCAGTGGGAGGGAAAGGCAAGGCCTGCCTGAGGTCAGCAGGGACAGCCGTGTTGGCTGTGTGGATGAGCTGAGCAGCCCCAGGTCACTGCCCTCTGCCCCAGCAAGGCTTTACTGGCGTGGAGGAGGGAGGTCAGGGCGTCTCTCCTGCTCCCCAGCTCCTCTGGGGATGGGGTGGTTCAGTGCATTCCCTTCCCCCACAATAGCTTGTGCTCCTGGAGGTCTGTGCTGACCTCGTGAACCTGGTGATACAGGCTGAGCTCCGAAAGGGATGGAGAGGTTACAAGTCCCTGTTCCTGACAAAGGCAGTCCCATGGACCTCCAGGAGCAGCTGCTGCCCACAGCAGGTCAAACTGGAACAGCATCACTGTGAAAAGGATGGATTTATGGGATGGGAACTTGAACAGAAGCAAGAAACTTTCTTTGCTTTATACCAGAAGAAAATACCATCCCCCCATCCCAGATAAAGGATTCAACTCTCCAGAACAACAAATGCTTGTTAAACGTGAAACAAAGGGTCAAATTCAGCCCCCAACCATGCAAAGAAAACCCCAAAAACCAACCCAGAGCAAAGCCCCAGTGTTAATGAGTGGATTCACATGTCAAGCAGCGTAACGGAGGAGCCTCTCTCTGAGTGTTCCTCTTGGTTTCTAAGGAGCCAGCTGTTATTTATGCAGTCTATTTACACGTTCTCTTGGCTCTTTGTGCAGAGGAATTATTTTATAGTGTAAGCTCCCTCTCTTTATTTTCCCCTTACAAGTGCATGCACTACAGAAAGAGAAGGTAGGACAAGGATGTTTGAAAGGACCACATGTAGGTATGTTTTAAAGACAGAAGATATTTCAGGTTGTCAGTATGAAATTGTCAGAGAACATAAATAACTACTGTCTGTGCATTTCTCCTTCCTAAGAGGATTGTGCTAATTAAACAAGAAGAGATTATCAAACTTTGTCTACAGCTGATAAAATCCAACTACAAATTAAAATGCATGTTAAAGCTAATCCATCACAAACTGAAAAATTAAGCTACTGCATTTGTAATGTTTTCAGCATCCTTTGTCCTTCAGACAGTGCCCAAATGCTAGAATTTGGTGGAGTTTAATGTTTTGCACTTTCGTAGAGACTTAGAATTGTACATTCCATGGAGTTCTCTAAATGCTCATCTTCTTTGCATGTTTAAGATTGTGTCAGTAATTTGCATTCCCTTTTACAAATGGAATTGTAAAAGAAAAAGGAAAATGTAAGCAACTGGATTAAAATAAGCCCTTGCCTCCTTCCAGTGCCAATAAGTTTGAAAAAGTTTCCTCTTGTTGTTGCATACCCCTGATGAGTCACAGCAGCAGAGATGCCAAAATGCCACCAAAGAAAGGCTTTTCCCTTTTAGTTATTGGAACAAGCAAGAACAAAAAGTTCTGGAAATACAGAGGGAGACCCATTCTCCTGGGTCTCAGCCTTGCTTGCCCGTATGGGCCTGAGTCACTGTAGCTGTGATTAACTAGATCAAAATGAGGGAGTTGGTCCACAGTGGCACACCCAAGCCCCAGCACTGCTGGAATTAGAATTTAAAGCTTGAGGGTACTAAATCAAAGCACCCAACCTCCAGATATCCATCTGATCCTTGATAACTAAAAGGCATTTTCCTCCTGGATCAAGTCCACTGCAGTCCAGAACAGTGAGTGTGACAATAGCTAAAGGGTGAAGGAACAGATCTGAATAGAAAAGATAACCAAGAGGCCGTGGAGGCTGGAAGAAAAATTACAGCTCTCAGCCACAGGACCTGAGGCCTGTTCCTTGCTTTGCTGTCTGCTGGGACGAGTCATGTTGTGTTTTTCCTTCTAATTTTTTTCTTGTTCTGATCACTTGACATTTCAGATCCCTTTTGGGAAGGGGCTTTGTTCCACTCAAGTTTGGTGATACTGAACACTTAATGTAGAAGTGACCTTTAGGACCCCTGATGATTCAAGTGATAATTGTATAGTGAAGAAAAAATAAAAGATGTGTGGTGTCTTTCAACATAACGATCTTGTATCTTTTAAAGTAGCTTTAAAGGTCTTATTCATCACTAAAGTGTTTATTATTGTTCTAGCTGTGAAGGATATCACGACTCTGATGGAGTCAAAATTCTGAAAAGCACAGGCTCCTCCTCCTGAGCAGAGCACACACAAAGCAAATTCCCTGCAAAACCCAACCTTGAGAGAAAAATAGGAGAATGTACATGAAATGCTTTTGGCCACAAGTCACCCTATTTATTTTCCAGATGACATTTGAGTGCTGCTTTTATATTTACCCTCCTCTCATCTCCTTGACTGCACATGCACTCTTTGGTCAAATCCTGGTGAGAAACAAGCCCGAGAGGTGTCTTCATTCTGCAGCTCCCCTCACCTCTCTCCAAGACCTCAGACACTCCTACAGCCTCCTAGAAGCCCCAGCGGATCCCCTCATCCACCAAACCTGCCCGTGCCCTGAGAGCTGGGTCTGGTTTTAAGCTGTGCTTACACAGAATCCTTTGTACAGCAGCACTGCTCATCCCATGTCCCAGGGCCTGCCTGCCTCACCCTGCAAAGGCAGCCAACCCCTCCAGCTTCTCTGTTCTGGTTGTGTGCCCACATGGACTCGTGGTGGCCCAGTACAGCCAAAATATGGATTAGCAGATGCCTTGTCTCAAAAATTCATGTCTTCGGGTCAGTGATTTGTTAAGACCTGCTCCAGCCTCTCGTGCCATGTCCCTCCAGGCAGGAATGGAGATCCTGCTCATCGGGGAGGAGAATAATTGCAGGTCTCTGGCTTTTCTCTAGTTTAAAGTGGAGTTAATTCCTCCTAGTTCAAGGCATTGAAATAACAAATTCCACGTGTCCCTGCAATTGCTTTGGCTTTGCACTGTGATTTGTGCCTGGAGTAAGGTCCACTTAGACTAGAAAACACAAGGGTAGTATTTATTTAACTGATGATGCTGCATTCTTGTCTTATGAATCACTCTCCACAGATGGTACTTATGCCATGTCCTACTTTCTGGTTTGACAAACGACTGCTCTAAGACTCCCTTGTATTGGCTCTTGCACAAATGTAACTGCATTGAATGCAACGAGTTTATTTTTTATTTATATTGGTGTCAACAAAGCTGGACATGGGGCCTCTAAAAGTAAAAAAGCGCCCCAAATACCTGTAAAATTCAATATGGCACATTCATTATTTATAAAATGATTGTTTCTGTTGCAGAACATAATTGATATTGTTATTTTGTGAGCTTTCCACGTGTACGAGTGATATGTACAACTGTACTTAGTCAATACTCCTTGAGATTAATAAGACTGGTAGAAGGTTTTTCAATCAATATATTCCCTCCAAAGAATATGCAACTGTGTGTATGGGGGAACGGATTCTGTTTTCATAGAGATGTAAATAAAAACAATTCTTAGAAGCAAAAGGAACTGTAAAAGTGGGAAATGAGAAGGCCGTTTGTGATGTAAAGATTAACATACATTTTAAACATGACTTTGTGGCACTTTGGAGACCATTTTGGGATTACAGTAATTTTATATTCAGTAAAAAGCAGCTTTCAAATATAGAGCCACAAATTACTTCTAGTGAGGAAAAAAAGCAAAAAAGCTCTTTTTTTCCTCCCCCCTCCCTACTGCCAAAGGGTTTGTCAGCTTACTCTTGCAAATTCTTTACTAAAGAGAGTCTGGTTGCATGAATAGTACTGCCAGAAGTAGAAATCAGTGAGAACGAGCTGTCTAAAGGCTCACGTATGAAAACCAGCCTACAAAGTTCAAGGAATAATTTCTTATTGCAGGAGCCTTTCTATTCTCCGAGGGAGAAAAGAAGGAGCAACCACCCTGCGACCCAGGGAGAGATGAGAAGGGCTTTGGCCCTTCCCTGGTTACCCTTGCAGGCTCTGTATGATGAAAGGAGTGTGAAAACCTGAGATCTAGTGCCTTCCTTTTTTTTTTTTTCTTCTTCCCCCCTCGGTGATTTCCTTCACTCATCCTGCTCCTATCACAGTTCATGGCTTCAGGACTGGTTCTCTGACTAAAGCAAGATGCCCTAACTAAGCCCCAAAGAGCTGATGAGTTCCTCTGTCCCAGCACAGAGGCAAACCCAGGCACTGCCCGTGAGGCACTTTCTAAAGTTAATTTATGCTCATCACTACCACTCACTTCTCTTGCCTGATCCAGGCAGGGAGCCTGTTTCCACCCCATGGGACAAGAGTGGATTCCAGCCCCACACGTGTTCCATGGTTTTAAGGATGTCCCCCCCTGCAGCCGATGCTTTGGGCAGCTTTTGCGAGCGAATAGGTTTGGCTTTACCCAGCTTGGGAAAAGGAAGCTATTAAGCAAAACAGAAAGTGGTGCTGAGCAATTGAGTTGATTACACTTGCCCTTGGATGGAGAATGATCCGTGCTGGGGGAGGTGCCATCTCTGGAAGCCCTGTGAGATAGCTGAGCTGGACACTGAAAGGAATCGGCAACCTCATGGCATTTCATACTGGGTGTTTTTGCTGTCCTGGCCAAACCACAATTTGGGTAATAATTATATCCTGCCCACCTCTGCAACTGTTGTACTTTCAATCAGATGTAATATTCCTCATATCCTGTCCAAAACTACTGTGTGCTGCAAAAATAGCTATTTCATTTTTGCACAGAGGTGACTGGTTTTCAGCTGTGGTTAGGTCTCCTTGCAGATGTGAAAAAATAAATAAATAGGACTTCCGGAGAGAAAAATTTGGTGCAGGCTGTATTCTCTTTTCACATCTGCTGTAATGCCTGATCTTCGTGCATTAACCCCAGACCTTTTTAGCTATTTTCTACCCAGTGCCCAGAAACGCAGAATCACTCAGGACCTTTCCTGCTTGGCACCGTGTGAATCCACAGTGACAGTCCCAGCTGGGGAGAGTTTGCAGCCTGAATACCTAAGACAGTTCAGATAAAACATAAGCCCAGCAAAAGCAAGGAGACTTGGCCAAGGTCACCCACGTCTCTGTGGCAGCCTGGGGACCTCGCCTGCTGGTCAGATTCCTGATACACTTGAACAAAGTTTCCCTTCAGCGTCTCTTCTCTCCCCTTTCCTTCTCGGTCAGTTTATATCTCTCTAAGTTGAATTTGCTTTTGCTTTTTAGTGATTTTCAATTCCCTCCTGCCTTCCCTCAGACAAAAGCATGAAGCCGCTGAAGTGTAATTTTTTACTTATTTGATGCATTTTTAGGGCACACGTGGCTCGAGTTGGTGCGCGGAGCAGCTGCTTTAACAGCGCTGCCGTTAAAAGATGGATTGCTCCAAATCCTCTCTCTGTTTGCAACCAGTTCCTTTGCTAGGGGTTAAGGCTGCAGCTTGTTTAGCAACAACCCAAAAAGCCTTGGAAGTCCCTCTGGAGGTGGGATGCCATCTGGAATTTGCACTGCTCCTTGCTGCGAGCGTGCCTGGTGGGATGGACCGAGGAGGGAAACCAGAGCCCCTGCCCAAAGCGCCTTCAACACAAGGAAACATCAAAAACCAGAGGCAAAACATCCCAGGGCTCCCAAAGTTGATGTGATAGATCTCTCTGCCTTGTCTCATTTTCTTTTTCCCTTTCTTTCCCCCCCTCAGTTTGAAGAGGTGAATTAAAGTTACTGAGCTCCCCAGCAGCAGAGTGATCTGGGAAGGGATTGTCAGGATGGGGTGGATGGTGAATGTGCCGTGGTGGTGAGAAGGAAAGAAAAGGAAAATCCTTATGAGCAAGGGCCTGTTTCACAAAGCTTCTGCAGAGCTCAGGGAGAGCTTTGCCTGACTCGAGGCTAAACAAGAAACTCGACATCTGACTCATTAAGAGTGGTGAACAGTCCAGATTGAGCTTTTGGCTCCAATAAAGCCTTTTGCTATATGCCCCAGACAGCAGCCTTCAGGCAAGGATTGGATGGGACAATACAGCATAAGCTTCACTTTTAGGCCTGAAAGATTATTGTTATTACTATCACCATCACCATCATCACCATCTCACTATAATTACTATCATTTTTACAGTTGCTATTATTATATTTCAGTAGAAATAGTCACACAGTTGAATTCATATATTTGCTAATGTATTGCTGAATCAGAACCTGTGAAAATAAAGAAGAGAAACCTGATGGGCAGTCAGGATGAACAATTTAACACTGAACTGGTCCCAGTCAGCAAGTGGGAGAGCACAGTTTGTTGTAACTGCTCCAGATGGGAACACTACTGGGTTGGAGGGAAGGTGTTACAGGCTCGAAGACCTGTCCCAGAAACAGTTCCAAGACCATTTTTGGATACAGATGCATTTCAAAAAGCTACAGACAGTCCCTAGACAAGCAGAAAGGCAAAATTACCACTCTAAAACCTGCTGGCTGCAGCACAGCCATAGACCAGCCCTAATTCTGCTATAACCATCCTGCAATGACTGGTGTTCAAAATAAATTGTCATCCCCTTTCTCCAGCCACTATTGCTATTTCTGTGCATGAAAAGGAAATGGATGTTTTATTTCATCTGCTACTCATGGAAGTGAAACACTCTTGTATGTGCCATACTCCCAGCCTCAGGAGTAATGGTGAAATACAACTCGCATCCTTAAACTTGGTTTATATTTGAATTTTTGCTAGCCCAGCTCTGACATGTAGGAATGTGAAAAAAAAAAAAAGAAAAAAAAAATCACACCCTCTAACTAACGTAACAGCAATGTACAAAAATCCTTGTCTTTTGCCAAAATCACTTTGAAATCTGGTTTAATTTATCAGCAAAGATCTTCTTCTTCTTTCTTTTTTTTTTTTTTTTTTTTATTACAATCTATTTCTTGCTAGGGAAGATCACTAGATTGGCCCTGGCTCCATGAATATGGATCTGAAGACAAATTTTGAAGTAGTCAGAAGCTATTAGAGTTCTTGGACCCAGCATCTGCTAAATGCCAGGCTGGTTTTCACCAGAGGAGCAGAGGGATTGGCTCCTACTTGACCAAATGCCAAGGTGGGGTGAAGTGGATCCTGTGTGATCACACACACCCCTGGATATTTCCAGTTTTTCTCCTGTTTTCTGTGGTTTTCATCAGTTTGCTGTTGGGCATTGCAGGAACCACAGTCCTGGCTTTGCTACCTCCTCCTTGCCACTGCTTTTCCCAAAATCCCAGCTTGCCTGCCCCGTCTGCATCCCAGCTGCACAACCCCAAATGGTGGTTTGTACCTTTTGTGCCTGGACTTCTGAGTACAACCAGAGCCAAGCACACACGGAGGTGCTGTGGCCTGGGATTTCCCTGCACTGCTGCTGTGGTTTGCTGGGAAAAGCTCAAGTTGCTCCATCTGAGCTGTGCTGAGAGAAGCCTCATGTCACCCTCTGTGTCACAGCCCCTGGAGCAGCCTCGTGCCAGTGCCTGGCACAGCTGCTGGGGGAATTCTGGCAAGCACTGAGTCAAAAAACAACATAATTGGAAAAATTAGCATGATCACCAGACAGGAGAACATCCCCATATGTTTTCTTCAGGAAGTCCACAGTTTCTTTAGCACCATGCACGCTCTGTAAGCAGAAAGGAGCTGCTCACTGCTGCCTGACTCCAGCTACAGAGGCTTTGGCTGAGTGCAGAGGTTCAGCAAGGACACGTTTGCCTGCCCTCACCACGAGAAGGGCTTTCCAAAGCACACAGTCAGCTCGGTGGTGCACCACTGTGCTGCTAAAAGTTTGCGCTTTCTGGGTAAAACTTCTAAAAATAGCCTCCTCTTTAATATTAAGCTCAGAGCTTGGATATTGCTTTTGGCATTTTGTTCGCTGCTGGAGGAACCCTACCAAGGAAAAGTTTCCCACGGTCTGTTCTTTCGATTCTCTTTTACACACAACACAACAGTGACACCAGAACAGTCTAAAACAAGAGACAGGAAAGCATTTCAGCTCTGCAGCTCTTTTTTTTCCTTCAGTGATTCTACAGGGCTTAGGTATTACACTTCACGTGGTACTGCATGTGAGGCAGACCCTTCTGAGACAGGATGATAACAGCTGCAATATCTACAGGAAGGAGAAGGGGAAGGTTGCAGTGGAAGGTACTTCCAGCTGTGCTTTAGAGATAGAAGCTAAGTGTTGGAGCTACAAGTAGGGTTTGTCTTGAGTTCTTGTTTCAGGCTGGGCTACGTCTGATGGATATCAATGCCAGGCAGTCTCAGATGCAGAAAGAGTGTTTCAAGTAGGGCAACACAGAAAGAACTGAAAGAATCTGCCCTTATTTTAAAAAATTGCAGCTCTCCAAGGCCTCGCCACCTGAAACTTGGATACAGTTGGTCATACCCTGCAGAAGGCACCGGTGATGGATGAATCTCTAGCTGGAGATGGATGAGCTGCAGTTATCTTTCCTTATGAGAAGTGAAGCAAACACTTTCAGCCATTCATTTATTGCTGCTGTGATCAAGTGGAACAGGGTGGGCCTGCCCTTGTAGTTTAACCATCCCCATCCACCCACTGCAGACACCCCTTCCCAGAGGAGGACCCTGCAGTGCAGTTGGATTTTCCAAGGAAGGGTGACACAGCAGCAAGGCTGGAGGGGGCAAAAATTGATGCCCTCCTCCACTTCACCCAGAAGAAGAAACAAAGAAGCTCATTCCTTTCCGTATTTTCACTTAACTAAAGTTCAGTTTTCTAGAGGGGAAATCTCCTGATCTTTCTTTCTCTGGACCAATTATCTTAATAAATAAATTCTCTGGCACAGGTTTGTAAAATAGATAAAACAATTTCTTTAGTGAACAGATAAAATCACAAAGTAAGGAAACAACAAGAAGAAAGCCACTCAAGAGCAACACAAACATTATCAGGGAGAAAATGATCAAACAAGGTTCCTAAGGGATTTTAAAGGCCTTGTTCTGCTTTGAATGCACACGTTTCACCAGCAAAATGCTAACACTTTCCATTTTCACAGCATGAAGAAGCCAAAGGTCTGGTTAAATTTCTACTCAAATAGGAATATTAAAGATAAAGACCTACCCCTATTAAATACTCACATAAAGACACTCACATGCATGCACACACTGAGTAGTCTCCAGCCTTTCTAGAGTTGTCCATTACTCTTAGGATAACAAAACACTAATTGAAGACTTGACTCATAACTAGACTCAGATGAATTTTGGTCCCCTCACCACTAAAATGGTGACATCAAATCAGACAAGTCTGTCTCTGCAAATAGTTCCTGGCTTTCTATCTATAAAAAGGGTTGAGCTTATTTGAACTACTGTCTTTCTCAATGCATTTTATTTAAAGATGCTTTTAAGATCCTGAGAAATTTTCGTCCTTGTGGCTGGGGGAATAATTCTTCTTTGTTTGTTGCTTTGGTTTTTTTTGGTTTTTTTTTTTTTGAGCTGAAATGATTTAACTTTTCTGCTCGCAAAGCAAAACAAATATTATAATTTTTGCTTGGCCTATTTAAGAATACACAACTGCCAGAAAATCAATATGAAATGGGTTTTTATATTATTAAAGACATGTGATCTTTAAGATCACTTGCAGCAAGGTACTAGATATTCTTCCCTGCCAAGTTTCCTTTCTACCTTTTCCCTCCAGCACGTATTTAATGAAATTAACTTTTCCCACTGCTCTGATGAATTATTCCTCTGTCCTACCCATTGTGTGGTCCCATACAGGATGGTACCAGGAAGGACTTTAATTGCAGGTGTCAGGTTTGTTATAATTTGTGGTGTTTGCAGGCAGACTGTGATGCACAACATACAATTACCTTCAAGAGGAAGAACACAAAGGCAAAGCTCGAGCTCTATAACATCCAGGTTTCAGTGTAGTCAACAATAAAATTAAATTTTCCACTTTGGCAAACCACCTTAGTCCTGCCTTATTTACTGGAAATGTTCTCGTGGTGATGTGGTGTCGCAAGTCCCAGAGGTGTCACAGACATCGCTGCCATCCCCTCTCCCAGGGGGGTTTTGGGATGTCACCTGTGAAGCAGGAAGGATGAGGGCAGAAAGAACAGGAAGGACCAGGGTAGAAAGGCAGTATAAACCCCAGCCAGCCAGGGTTGATTTTCTGCATTAAATATTTTCAAATCCAAGACACTGCACAAGGAGTTTGCTGAAGACTGATTTACCACACCTTGCCACAGGACAGGGCAAAGCCACAACTTTCTCTGGAGCATCTTCTGCTAGCCTGGCTTTGGCCAGCCACTAAACCCATTTATGTTATTCAGTGTTGTTTCCTTCTGCTCGTTTTTACACCTGGTTGTTCATTTCAGCTCCCCCAAAATCGAGGCAGTTGTAGCTTGCTGTGGCTCCAGATCTGCCAGGCTGTGAGTGTGAGCCAAGGAACCCCATGAATAATTTCTTGGTGAGAAAAACATCCCCTGCCCCTGCTGCCTGGCATTTCCTTGAGAGAACTGCAGAGCTGAAGGCAGAGGGAGCCTTTGCTACAACAATTAATTAAGTTTTAGTGATTCCCTTTTTTTTCTTTTTTGCTGTCAAAAATGAAACAACCTCTTGTCTGTCATGGTCTTGCAGACTGGTGTGAATCACACTGAGAGCGGGGTAACCTTGGGCATCTGCACACTTGGCTCAGCACAGCTTGACTGTCTCAAAACCAAGCAAGGAGCTTTTGGAGCAGTGGGATAGACAGAGAAATAGCATCGTCCACTGAGGGCTGATGAAGTTACACTGCATGCACAAATTGGAGAGGGTCTATTTGCTTTCATGTGTGCTGGCAGTCACCAGTTCCACAGTCCTGACACTGCCTGTTTGTCCAGAACAGGCCCAGTGTGGGCAGTGGGGGTGCCTTGATTTCAGCATTCAGCAGGATTGGCTTCATTGGTTAAAAAGCAAAAAACAATTCAGCTGAAAAGTTCTGTACAAGCATTGCTGGAGGTTCAAAGGTGTAGCCCAAAGCTGAGCACATGGAAGAGGTAGGAAATGCTCCACTGCTGGCAGCTGGGAGGTCTGGCTGTGCCTGCAGGATGACAAGGGACACTTCTGGTGGGGACTGGGCCAGGTTACTCCTGCCTGGAATCTTTTCTGGAAACCACCACTCATCCTCACCTTCATCCACAGGGTACTCTGTTGTAGCAGCTGAAGTGATGAGGACAGAAGTGCAGACAAACCCTGCCAAATGCCAGTTCCTGGTGCCACTGAGTGCAGGTGGTACCACTCCACACCTCTCCAGCTGCTCAGCTCCCATCCCAGCACATTCCTGTGTCTGCTTTTGGCTTGGGTTAAGGGTTTAACCAGTCCAGCACACACCCATTCCAGATCCCTCACTTCCAACGCATTTAAGCACTTGGATTGTCTTTAAGTATAATTCACGAGGCACTCATTGCATGGACATTGATGGCAAAGTTCTGTGTGTGTTTTAAAGCCAGTCCAAGTTCTTGGAACAACTTTTTCCCGTGGTAAAATACTTGGTCAATTGGTAATCCATGAGCGTGCATCCAACGTAGCAACCATTTAAAAATAATAAAGCTGAAAAATAACTCTATCTAAAAAAAGCCACGACCCTTAAAATGTATTTTCAATGACACTTATTAAAAATGAAAGGATGTTTCTAATTATAGCTGCCTTTATACTTTCTTGAAGCTCAAAAATAGCAAAAACAGCCAAAGCCTAAACAAACAGAACAATTTTTGCTTTCAGATGAGTGAAAAACTCTATGTTCTCCAAAATGATTTTGATCAATCTTTTTGGTGGAAAAATGGGCATATTTTTCCTGTGTAACATGAACCCCCCTCCCACGATTTTAGTCTCTTTCCCGTTTTCCAGGTGAACCCGCACATCAAAATAAGTAAAAAAAAAATCGATTCTCCAATTTTTTACACTCCCCTAACAAGGACCAGTCTCACCTGATGAAATACCTACAAAGCGTAACTGTAAATTTTATTGTGTACCACACACCCTTGGTCGATCGAGTAACAGCTACGAGGCCTCAGAAATCAATCTATATTTATCACATAACCAGACCTTTGTGAAACAGAAAGCGGGACAGGTTTCCCAGGCACGGTATGATCTGGGATTTCAGAGTGTGTGTGTGTGTGTGTGTGTGTTGGAGAACATTTTGACCACAAACAGAGCTGATTATCGATATAATTATGCTGCAATCACACCAGAGGAGAGTATCCAGTAAATCAAATCCAACTGTCCGCCCACTCGCAGAGAAGAGAGACTAAAACCTGTCAAATCAGGGAAGGAGGAACAGGTGGCCTCATTTGCAAAAAAAAGAAAAGGCTGCTCCTGCACGGCCGAGTGCTGGACGTCCGTACTCACACACACACATTTATTAAATGCAGAGTGTTTAATAAGCTTTCTGTGCAGCACATTAAATGTGCTTCTGGTGCCTGCACCGATATAAAATGTGACACGCAGGTCTCCTCACACACTGAGCAAATAACCTGGGACTTACTAAGTGCTGCCATAAGTTTTCACCTTTTTAATGTTTTTAATGGCTGCTGACAGCAGCGTGCAGCCTCTGTGGCAGCTCTGCCCAGCCCTTCAGCAGCAGCAGCTCTGCCAGCAGTTCAGAGGAGGCTCCTGCTACACTGATGTGGGACATCCTCTCTTCCCAACACAGGGAATGGCTCCTGTTTTTGGAGACTGATGCCTATCTGGGGTTCTCACATGCTGGGTCTCAAGAAATCCTTGTTGTCCCACCCACGTGGTAATTGCTGCTTCTCCGGATTTTAGAAATCATTTTAAACTGAAGGAGGGCAGGGTTAGATTGGATATTGGGAAGAAATTCTTCACTGGGAGGGTGATGAGGCTCAGGTTGCCCAAAGAAGCTGTGGCTGCCCCATCCCTGTAAGTGTTCAAGGCCAGGTTGGATGGGGTTTGGAGCAACCTGGTCTGTGAAAGGTGTCCCTGCCCATGGCAGGGGGATTGGACTAGGTGAGCTTTAAGGTCCTTTCCAACCCAAACCGTTCCATGATTCTACGAAATTGTGAATTTCCCTCATCTTCTCTGACCTTCTGACGTGGTGGGCACCAGTGGGCAGAGTGTGAGTGGGAAGAAATACCAGATTCCTTTGAGCAGGGTGCTAAGGAGAAAAGCTAGAGGATTTAATTTAGTCCAGTGCTGTGGCTCACTCGATGGGCAGGTCTGGAAGGGCCTAACCATGGTTCACCATTTACTCATGGCCATAGGACAGCCAGCACCCAAGGAAAGACCGAGACACCGCAAAGCAGATGGCACCGAGAAAACTCAAATCTCCTGAACGTCACCTTATAGATTTTCCTTCTTTTAGAAGGTACAGGCATATAGGGCACACATCAATCCATCAATTTTGGCAGGCAGTGGCAGCAGGTACAGGAAGACCCTGCCATGTTTTGGGATGCAAACAGCTGCATTCCCCTGCTCACACAAGACTGATCTCTCAGCTGTGGATATTGTAATGACCAGAGTATGAATCTTCAGACTCAAGGTTAATTCCCATTTTCAGTAATGGATGGGAAAAGCTGAGAATCCACCAAAACTACAAATAGGAGGAACATGCCTCTGAAAGCAAATGCCTTGAGAAAGTGCTAGCTATGAAGTGAAATGCAGGTATGGCAAATGCTGTGAGTTGTCAAGATTCAAGTGTGCCCTCTTTCCAGAGGTTCCTGAAGGAAAAGATGAAAAACAGCTGAATGTCTTAGAAGGAAGGTTTTGGCAGCTGCCCTCTAACAAGAGATTCTCAAAGGCTCCACTCTCTGGGATGCCTCCATCACATATTTTCTAAAGGGAGAAAATGTACAGGATTTAAAAGTACAAAAAATACAAGACTGTATGGGATAAACAGGAATTGCAGTCATGAGCCTAAGTACTAAATAATAAGACAGAATGATGATCTGTGGAGTCATTAAGTCCTTATTTTCTTAGTTGCAGATGATGTTGCCTCACAATTCCTTTCCCAAGCATAAACCAGCTGTGTTCAAGTCTTGGTACTGAGGTTTCAACCCCAGAGAACTATAGAAACATGACAAATCTGGTATGTATGCACATCCCTTATTCCCAGAGCTAAAAGAATACTTCTGAAGATGGAAAACTCTGGGAGAAAGTGCTCTATAAAGAAGTTTAAGGGCCCATCTGAAGGGGAAAGCAAGCATTTGCTTTAGCAATGATTCATTTTTAATTGTTTTGTGCGATTTCAATGGACACAAACTGATGTGGGAGAGAGACCGTTTGCAAAGTCCTCTTGTAGCAGTGCATGCTCTAAAATTTAATCTGTAAACTGCTTCTCATAATACCCTGGAATGGTTTTCTGCTCTCAGTAGCAGGGTGAACAGTTGCCCATGTAAATCCCCCGTGGGATAGGTGACCCCTTTATGATCCAGCACAGCAGAGGAGAGAGATCCTGCTCCACTCATAAAACCAATCATTCTTCCCTAATAGTCCACAGTTTGCAGCTGCCATAAAACCCACCCTGACTGAATTTAGCAGGCAGGGGTGTGATTCTGAACTTGAGGGTTAAAGACCTGCACAGGTCCATCCCCATGGCTGGACTGCGGAGAGAAGTCAGTAATTCACACAAGCTACCACCAAACGGCACTGAAAAGTAGGATCCCTAAAACAGGAGCAGAGGACCTCCTGGAAGCTGCAGAGTTCTGTGCCACTGGGCTGTGCAGCACTGGGAGATGTTGATAAACTTTGCAGCCAACACTCCCAGGAGTAGCAATGGGAACGTTTCCTTTCCACAATAGGCATGGAGGTCTTTAACACGGAATATCAGATTTTCCACCAAGTCAATGCCTCGGCACCCTGCTCTCCAAGGCAAGCCATAGTGATGACATCTTCCTTATCATCAATAAAAATGATGTACAGCAGACTGCAGAGTTATTCAACAAGCAATTTCCAAAGATCACCTTTACTACAGCGTATAAAACAGATCTGGGACTCCCTTTCCAGGATGTCAGAATTTTATGAAGCATCAAGTCTCTACTTGCAGCTCCCTGTTATGAAAAACCAGCTCTTCATGTCGATATACAGTGTTTTGCTTGCCTCAGCACATCCCCATGACCGTGCAAAAAGGTTGCTCGTGATGAGGATTGTTATTAAAAGCAACACTGAGGTGATGCAAGAGAGGAAAAACCACTTGCAAAACACACCCAAAAAGAGCTGAGCAGGTGTTGCTGTCTTCCTGCTCATCTTGCCTGAGCCTAAGGACCACCCTCGATGGGGATGGTCCCACCAAGCACCACGAACAGAGATGAGCTCTGAGGTTGATGCAGTTTTCCCTAACTAACGCTGCTAGAACTGAAAATGTGGCCCCAGGAATCGATTACGTAAATCCCTCGGATGGATGGGAGCTTTTCCCCACAAAACTGAGCATCACAGATGATTATTTCTGCCACCCCTGCAGCAGTGAGGGCAAGCTAAGAGCTGAGCACATGCTCAGAGCTAAGCACAGACTGTTACAGGAATTTCTGAGTCAAGGACTCGATCTCTTCTTGAGGATGCAGTGTTGATTCCTAACTGTAGAGATGAGTCACAAAGAGTCAAAAGACAGAGCAGAAACACATCTGTTACTCTGCTGATCTGAAGAAGAAATATTTTCTCCACCTCAGTATTTCATCCTCACTTCTTCCTATCAGCACCTCCTCTCCCATAGCTGTGTTTTCAAATCCAGGGACATCACCATTATTCAGGAATAGGCCCTCTAGCAAACATGAAATTAAACCAATATTACCAGCTCAGCAATGACCAAGGATGTTAAATCCTCCACTACTGGGAACAAACAACAGTCTTTTGGTGATTTCTGAGATTTGCATCACATTCGGACACAGTAAATATAAGAAAATTAGCCCAAAAGAGTCAACATTAAACTAAAAAATAGGGTACCATAACAGTTATCTTCTGCATTTCAGAGTGCAGGTAGTAGAATTTACAGCATGGAAGAAAAGGTGAATGGATTTGCATTTAAGTTTCATCACTTTTAAGGTCCCCAGTAGCCAAGCCTCCCTTTAAAAGAGCCCTAGTGGACAATAAACTCTTTTAGAAAATATACAGCAAAGCAGCATTGCCCAATAGACATAAAATTAGAGTGCTGTAATGTTTCAGCTGTTCAACTCCTTTGATAAAGGCAGCTGGCAGCAAGACACTCGAAAAGATGGGAGAACAAGTATCTTCTAATGGATAAATATATATTTTTTTCCATTCTGTATGTGTTTTAGATATACATAAGTGCACACACTCACACACGTGTACTAATAGCATAAATTTACAGGGCACACAGAAGTGAACAGTCACCAGTGTAGATACTGAGCTACCATTAAGCATTTAAAATAATTACAGCTTTTAAACCATGGAAACAAGAACTTTAAAAGAATATTTTTGGAACATTTTCCTCTAGAGTGAAAATTTCTCAGGCATTTCCTCCTGAGTGAAATCAGAAACCTCCAGCACCATTATATTTTAAAAGCAAAAGCTTTCTGCAGAAGATTTGTCACAAAGGTGTCCCTGAATTAACCCTCAAGAAATGGCCCAAAAAAGTGATTTTTGATAATATTTCAGGATGCAATTAGATTTTTTATTTCTTGTTAATTGTAATTAATTATCAATTATGGGGATGTCTTTGCACATGCTACTTTCATGTGAAGCCGTGGAAAGGGGTTCTCCTTTCCATACAGTCAGCACTGACTTGCAGGAGGAGGGGAAGGCAGCTGCCCCTTCTCTCTGCACCTTCCATGCCTTATGCAGGTCTGTGCTTCCAGATCTGTCCCCATAAACCTTCCCTCTCTTCAAAGGGGAACAATTGGATGTACAGCTCTTCACAATGACTTCCTCAGTGAGGTACACAGGAATCAAAGGATATTCATCCTCCTGGAAATCCAGTTTCTATTGTAAACCTTTCATTCAGCAGACTGAGCTGACCTGTCTTGATGCAAAATAGTGCTCAACCAGTGAATTGCTGAAGAATTAACAAAAAAACTACCAGAAAATAAACTGAAAAAGAAATCATTGACTTATTTGCATCAAAAGAACCCCCCAGTATTCACCATAAGAAACCAAGAAGCCATTATGTTTTATGCAAGAGATCTTTGGCCTTGCTTTCCTCCTCCTCTTCCCCCTCCTCCCTTCAGCCTTGGTGAGTTGCTCAAGATCCCGGGAAGTCTGTGCAGCCTGGACCAGCCCATCCCCATCCCCAACACCATTGAGAGCTGCAGGATGGGAAAGTTCTTGGATGGTCACCAGGAGCCCGGCTCCTCTGGGCTTTCCTACAGAAATGGGGAAGGTTTTTTATCTGTTACTCAGCTCTGATGTGCTCTGCTTTCCTTCTGGGTGTCATGTATTTATTTTCATGAGTGTTTGCAGCACCTTTCCACTTTGCAACAACAGGCTTTGTGTGCCAGGCAGAAATATCAATGTTATCAGGCACCGTATGTGTCAGTCCTTATCTGCAGCTGGCTGCAACCCATCCCAGAGCAACCAAAACAGATAATCTTTTCTAGAAGAAAAAACCTCCCAACATTACCTATATTTGGCTTGAAGACACTGTCAAATGGTTTTGTGGTTCTTTTCTACACCTGGATATACACAATAGAAAAAACCCTATTTTCTTATAGATAGGATTTCCTCTCCCCTCTGAAACACTGAATATATTTTTATCTGATTTATGCCGTAAAGGTACAAGTCCTTGAGTTCTTGAGGTCTTTCCCCTTTTACAGCATGTGTTCAGCTCTTATTTTTGTATTTGTGTAATGAAAATGAAAATAAAGAGAATATATATATATTTTCATCTTTAATATAAACAGGTGGACATCCAGCAGGATGGGAAGGCACCGATCAGCAGGTGCTGCTCTCCTGCTGCAGGAGGAGTTTATTCTGCTGCTTTGATTATCAATCCCTGCCTGGACACTTCCCCCTTCGTGGAGATGCTGTGAGGCTGGAAAGGACCTCAGAGGCTTGGAGCAATGGTGATTATTGAATGAACTGGTCCTGGTTCACAGATTTGTAACACAATATTGAAATTCCATATTGAGTTTCCTCATTCTAAGATGAGGTTTGCCTTGGTAGCCTTTAATGGTAGGGCAAAGCTAAGGCACGAACAGAATACACACGAGCACACAAAACATCTGCAACTCATGCTATGATAACAAAAACCACAAAAGCAGCCAAACTAGAAGAACAAATGTTTTGCAAAGCTTTTTAGACTTTGCCCACTGATTTCCACATGGAAAAGCGTTTCCCTTGCTGTGTGCAGCATCTTACGGCTTTGTATTAACAGGGGCTGTGGTTCAGGAGGGCAAAACAGCCAGGGGACCACTGTGCCTCGGAGGAGATCAGCACCTTTGAGGGGTCTCGGGGTGATCTGAGAGAGCAGGAGCTCCACGGGGGTGGGAGAGGGCCTCGTGTGACCCCAGTTCCATGGAGAGGAGGCCTGAGGACCTTGCAGGTGGAGCTGGGAGAGAGCCAGGACCCCCGAGGCTCACATGTTTGGAAAACGTGCAGGGCAGCATCGCTGCCTCCTACAAGGAGCGTGCAAGGCTGTAACATCCCTCATGTGCTGCTGTAATTATTACTGCTCTCTTAATCACGTTATGCAAATGGCCTGAGCGGGAAGGAGGGGGAGCAGGCAGACAGAATAACTGAGGAGGAAAGGGTAATACTTTTGGGTGGTTACGACTTTGCTCCCTGATTAAAATTCCTGGAATTCTCCATTGTTTCTTATCAAAAGGCTTAAAAAGGAGGATTTTTCTTTCAATAAAAATAAACGAAGAAAAATGGATCTCTCATTTCCAAGGGATACAATGGAGATCACCTTGCAGTCTGCCAGCAGAATTGATATAATTTGCATTACCAAGGATGACTAAATGGAGTGTTAAATTATCTCAAAAAAAAGGAAGATGTAAATTGATATTCATGACATCAACAAGGTTAGAAAGGAAAAAAAAAAACGATAGTGAGTCTTTACATGTCTTCTTGTACGATACAAGTGTTAATCTTATATTCCATGGGCACTAGACTACTCCAAAAGGCATCTTCTGCTTTTGTGTGGCACCTCTAGGAAATGATTTGCAATTATACACACCAGCACTGGAATGTGATGCTGCAGCAATCAGCGTCAGCTATAAAAACACTAATTATTTCTGATAAATTCATTCTGTGGGTGCATTCTGAACACACACAAAAAGTTCAGCGAGCTGCAA
This sequence comes from Dicrurus megarhynchus, assembly GCA_013399195.1. Taxonomy (NCBI): domain Eukaryota; kingdom Metazoa; phylum Chordata; class Aves; order Passeriformes; family Dicruridae; genus Dicrurus; species Dicrurus megarhynchus. The sequence goes on along the minus strand of VXAD01000352.1, from coordinate 1,929,713 downwards.
ATTTGATTTTGGAATTAATGCATTGCATTTTAAAGTTTTCTGTTGGGAAAGAGATGGGGGGAAGGGAAAACTGCCTCATTCATCAGCAATGTAATCTCTCAAAAATACCTTTTAGCAATATTTAAATTGTTTCATTGCTCTTAAAATATTTCATTGACTCTTCATAAAGGTTCCATCATCATTCATGTATTTATCTATACACACATGCACATATATGGGGTATACACTGGAATATGCAAGGAATATACAAGCTATGTGCAATTCCATGAATTCAAATCCATATTTGGCCCCCACAGGGATATCATTGACTTGGGTTGACCCTGGGCTAACATTATCTTCTAACTTGTGCTCATCCTGGAGCATGGAGAACAGAAGTTGTGATCTCAATCTTGCCACTGCTCCCAAATTTACTTTGGATCACACTTTAAAAGGCTTGAGAGTTTAACCAAAATTTAAAAATTGCTACCTGTAACTAGTATTGCCCAAGTGCTTTGCTCAGCTTTTGGGACTTTAGTTTGAGCCTTGCCACAGCTGAAACTTTTCTCTGAAGTTGTTAGTCTTGGAGTTGTGGGAGTACAGCTTAATCTTGCTCCTTTGGGATTTTATGACTGCAATGTTGCATGATTTTTAGTAGGTCAGGGAAAACTGTGTAGAGCTATATTCATTTTAAAATATTAGGTTTAACTAGTTTCCAGATGTTTGGGACTTATTGTAAGGTGTAAGTTTTGCACATAACAGTCAGTGCTAAACACTCATCAAGGACTGCAAAGAACCAGAATGCACTGTGGTATTTAGACACCGATTCTCGGCAAAATAAGATGTTCTTGCTGTGGTGCTGACACGAAATGCCTGTAAAATCATCACATGTGTCATTCACCTTCTAGACCAAGGCATGATGGTGACACAGCATTGTCACCACAGCTCCAGCCCTCTGTGGATTAGAGCAGCAGGGATTTCACCTGGAGCTCATAAATCCCTTCCCAACAGCACAAACAGTCTCTGTGACAAGTATATCCATGGCCCATGCCCTGCCCTCCTCTTTCAGGATTTTTCATGCATTTTTTCCTAGTTCAAATCTTCACATTTCCCTATCAGTCTTCAATTGTATCATCTTTTTGGCAAGAGCACACATCTGACAACTTTTCAGCTGTTCTTCACTGTTCAATACCTAGAACAATTCCTTCAGATTGAGGGAAGGATATTGACATTCGGTTAATACCACAAGAAGGTGGGAGGTGGAGTGAAATGTAACCCTGAAGTGACAAAACCTATTAGTCAAATAACACTGTCTACCTATTTTTATTCTTTATTAAAAGAAGTTGTGAATATTTTCTTTAGAGTTAAATCAAAATCTTTGAGTACTCAAGGATGGCAGTACTGACTCATAGTCAGATGCTTCCTTCCTCATACCCAAACTTCCTGCATCTCCATTGAAATGCATCAAGCCCTTTAAATCTCTTGCTCATCTCACAGCCAAGACATTGAATTATAAGAGCTGATAGAATTTTTTTTTTTTAATTCAGAACAGCAGTGAAAAGATTTATTTCACCTCTTTATCCTCCAATATTTCTGTATAGGTGTTTATTATAATACTTTATGTGGATACTAAATTTAGATTTGCAGATATGCATTTATGAATAAAATATTGTAGATGAGATCATAGATTAAGGCTAACAAATGCAGTAGCAATTTTTTCATTTGTAGTAACACAGTGACCTCCTTTGCATTGCAAATTTCACTATATTTGGGCTGGGGTGAGGTTATGAAATATGTAATATCAAATAAAGATCTATAATAAACCAAAAGTAGGTATCTGAGGAACAAGACGTCTGAAATTCCCCTTGACTTGGATTTAACAGTTTTTGATGTTTCAGTTCATACCACTCTGGCTTGGTTCTCAGTGAATCCCAGAACTTACTCTCTGCTGTCCTCAAATCACCTCTGCATGAAGGGTTTGATGGAAGCACTTCCTGACACAGTTTTACACCCCTCATCTCATGTCAGGAGCAGCATCCTTTTCTCCAGAGCCCTTTCATGCTGGTGGGCATCAGTGACAATCAGCCCTGAGGAGTTCCCAGCAGCACAGGGTGGTTTGCAGCCAGATGTAAAATGCTGCATTTAACAACGTGTCCATTAGTCCATTTCATTTTTAGATGAAAGCTAAATTAAACACCTGCATTCAGATGTTTCTAAACAGTGTTTCCTGCTGCACTGACAAACCATACCTAGCCATTTTCCTTGAAGGGTGTTATCTCTTGAGAGGAAATCTGTCAGAGAGACATCAGCCCAATGTTCTCCATCCCTGAACAGTAACAGGGTTATACAAACTGAGTGCTCTTTGCAGGCTTGGGAGTGTCTTTGCACATTCCTGTCCCCAAATGTCACCACTTCAAAAAAAGAAACTGAGCCTCTAATGTCCTCTTAAAGCCCTATCACAAGAGGATAACAGGAGGGATTTAGAGAAGTGCAAACACTTAAGGAAAAGTAAAATTATTGCTTTGCATCTGGGATGAGAAATGTTTGCTGTCAACCAAAATGCATTCTAACTTCTGTCCACAAATATCCATCCAATTAATTTCTACAGCATAACTGAAACCAGGAGAGAAAGAGTCCCCTTAGTGCAACCTTCTAATTTCATGTGCTCTGCTCACTGTATTTTAAAGCCTAGCACCTCTTTTTGAAGAATAGTCCTTGGCTGCCCTTCATCCTGGCGAAGGACTTTGCATTTCAACCTTTATTTCTCATAGTGGTTTTTCACTCCAGATGTTCCCCCTTTGGACATTCCTGATCCACATTTAGCACCTCAGTTTTGGGTGCTGCCCACAGATAACCGGTGCTAAGGACGTTATCTTGCCAAACATCCGTGCAGCCAACATGTAGTCAATTATTTTAATATTGTCTTTTAAATGAATCGCTCTAATCATCCTGGCTGCCTACCTCCGAGGCCAAATTAACTTGCCAGCGCCTTTTGTGTTTTAAGGGTCAATTTTAGAAAGGTCTCAGCAATGGCCCAAATCTGCTCCCATTGAAATCAGTGGCAAAACTCCCGGGATCCTCGCTGGAAGCAGGTTTTGGCAAGTACAGAGCATTTGTGAAAATTCCAGCCTTCAGGACAAAATGTCCTCAATATTTCAGAGGTGCCCTGCTCTGTGGCGTTAAAGAGACATCTCCCCATGACACACACACGGAGCACTAACCCAGGGTGCCTTCCCTGTGCTCCTGCTCTGCGTGCTCACGTTATTCTCATTTTGCTTTCTGTGGTTGCCTGAAGTCATTGCTGCTTCCTAAATCCCTTTTCCTTCCCCAGCTGATTTTCTACCTCTTAGATTACTTATTTTCCAGTTGTTTTGACTGCACGTTACAACAACCTGAATTTTGCCACGATGTTAAACCAGGAAGTTTCTTCGTCCTCCCCTTTTTATTTTTCTTCATTTATTCCTTTTTTCAAAGTGATACAACCCTTCACAATTTAGAAAACCTTCCATTTACCTGGTGTTTACTCCATCTTTCATTTCATTAAATGAAACAAGGCTTAACACCAATCCCCAAAGTACCTCTAATTATTATTTCTCTCCAGATTGATACACCCCTGTTTGTCCTTCAGCTGGTATGGATTCTGTGTGATCATGGGCACCGCCAGCTTCCTCCACACTTCTTTCCCAAGCAGGACTGTGGAGCTGGCCTGTTGTAAAATGTAGATGGATTATAAGCACTGCCTTTCCTCTAATTCCCAGTTTAATAAAATAATTTTAATAAGGAGACAATCAAGCCAACAGTGGTTTGGCAAATCTCCTCCCTGAGGCATCCAAATTCCAGCCTTGGGTGCCCAAGGCTGGAAGAATGGAACTACACACAGAAAGGAAAGTGCTCCTTTCAGCCATCACCTGTTATATATTTCACAGCAGCATTAGGATCCCCATGCTGGAACATTGTGCTTTGTACCAGGACCAAGGAGAGAGATCTTGCCCAGTGGTAATTTTGCTAAATTACTGAAGAGTCTAAATTAAATACAGGGAAACACAAAATAGAGACAAGATCAGGGTTTATTTATAAAGGAAAAAGAACTTGGAATACTTACCACACAATATTGCTTAATATAGAAACTCTTATAAGAAGCAGTGCTGGTTTACGTGGACAGCAAATTCAGATTTTGGATGCGTGAAAAGTCACAGCAGAAAAGTTGTTCCTGAGGAAATCCTCAGCTATGGATGTTCCATGTTTTGATGGTTTTTTTCTAAATTAACTTCTGACTTTCTCAGTTGACTCTTGGAAGAGACAAAATTAAACAAAATAGTGCTCAGAGCAGAACTGGCATGGTTGATTCCACTACAGAGGGCAAAAGCAGTGGCTGACTCTTCCCTGACCTTGGAGCAAGGAGCTGCACCTCCTGCTTCTCCATCAGCTCCTTGCTGTGGTTAAAGCTCTGGAAGATCTGGATGTGGATCTGGTTCTCCCCCAATTAGCACCTTCAGGGTGGCTTCTAGGGATTCCTGATAAGAAACCGCTATTCAAAACCTGTGCACAGCAGCGCCCAGCTCCTGGCTGAGATCTGAGCTGGGCAATCCCCTCCTGCCCTCCAGAGCACGGTGTCCCCTGGTTTCCAGTTTCTCCACAGTGGTTCCATGCATATCTCGCCCTCACACTGCTGTAGATTCTAGGGAAACTATGGGGCTGTGCTGCAAAATGCAGCTGACAACGTTTAAATCAATGTCAAGCCAGCCAGGGACACTTTGCCTTCACCAAAAACCTGGAACAGCCAGGACAGCAAAGAGTAGAAATATCATACTGATTAAAAATAAATAGAAAAAAACATTCCCATAATTGTTAATTTTCATGATGCCTGATCTGGATATGGCAATCATCCATTTAATACACTTTTCCTTACTAAAAAGGCCACTCCCTACCACCACACAGAGAGAAAAGGCAGGCGATTTATTCTTAAACATATTTCTCCTGAACTGACCGTGACCTCACCGGGTGTATATTTCTCTGCACTTGACATTATCACAGAGTGAAAGAGTAGTTTTACCTTGCACATAAGACTTAAAAAGAGTCAGTCATTGATCTTGGTTTTCATTTCTGCCACAAAGGAACGCACAGGCATTTTTTCTTCCACAAATGTGGATTTGGGTAAAAGCCAGCTTTACTTGCCTGGTAATATACACCACCAGTTTGTGTGTGACTGGCAGCTGATGCTCCTGCCTCTGAAAGAGGAGAGCAGTGGCATTTGTCATGGCATGCCTCTGACATTTTCCACAGCAAGGGGCAGATAATATCAAACTCTGGCTCATCCATTCAACTTCCAGGGGAGAAACAGACTTCAAAAACTAAACTCAAGGAAAAATTGGCTGTTAGACACTTGTCCTAAATGTGGCAAGAAAAAGAAAGTGTTTATAAATGTATCAAACTGCAGGAACAGAATTGATCTTTGCTTTGTCCTTGTCGGTTCTTGTCTGAGCAATTACAGCCCCCCTCTGCTAGGGCAGGGCTTGGCCCCAGGGTCCTGGTGAGCCACAGGAGGTTTGGGTGTAGTTCTGCAACAAAACCCTCAGAAAATCTCCCCACTGAGAAGGAGACGCAGTATTTGAGAGCTTAATGTGTCACCTCGTGGCAATGAAAAGAAGCATCAGCAAAAGCAAGGCTGAGCATCCCACGGGGTCCATCCATTCCAGGCTCCCCGTGCACCAAATCCCCGTGGCAAAGAGAACAACAAGAAGCTTCACTGTGGCTTTTTCAAACACCCCCAAACCCATGGGGCAGCACGAGTGCCAGCCGTGCTACAGAGAGACCCTGCGGGGAGATGTACCTTCAAACAGGTGATTCTTGAAGTTTAATTCCTAAAAATACCTCAGTTCCCCACACAGACTGAATGTCCAGTCTGTCTAATACGCTGTACTTGGGACACTCAGGTGGACAAGCACCGTTTTGTGGCAAACATTTGCCCGTTTAACTAAACGGGTGCTGGGTTGCAAATTCATCCCAGAGCTGCAGCTCCTGCTGCTGAGGGAAGAGAGCCAAGGGCCAGCAGTGCCAGTGGCAGTGCTTGGCGTGCCTTGGGCCGAGTCCACCATCCCTGCAGGATCTGTCCAGTTCTCTCTTTAGCATCCAAAGAATATTCCTTTCCTTTCCAAAAACACGACACTCGAAAGCAATTATGTAGTACCAATAGGCAATAGAGAAGTCTTTCGTGGCTAAGGCACCATTATTTTCATTAAACCTCCAACCATTCCTTTTCTGATAAAGTACAGTTTCCTCTGGGTTGCTTCCACGAATTTGTGTGCTTACAACATAACACCAGTTGCAACCTGAAGCCATAATTCAGCCATAAAGACTCAAAATGATAAATCCAGAGTCTCTTAATCTTTGCCCTAACCCTCTTTGAGTTCAGGATGTATTTTTTTATTCTCTCATTGTGATCATGTCCTTCTTTCATTTAGTGCATTTATGAACCCATAAATGTTTATACCACCCATGCGAACCTTCCCATGCTGGAAGAAGTTTCACTGAAGCCTACAGTGTACAAAACTAAACTTGTGTGTAGCCTTAGTTTGTAAATTCACTGCCACAGCAGTTAATTTCCTGTGTGTTTGGGCACTGGGTTATATAAATGGCTGTTGATGGCTATAAGCATGTATTTAAACTGGAAATATATAATTATCAAATAACAATAATCCCACATAATCCATGTGTGGGAGGCACGTTCACGTATAGTGTGTGCAGCACGTGTAATTTAGTTGCAGTTTCTAAAGTGGAGAATCCAAGAATTAAACAGGAAGCTAACAGTACAGATAGATGTCAGGAAAAGGGAGATGTAGAAAATGACCCAGAGCTGAACCTCAGTGACCTCCCATCCATCAAGACAAGAATTAGAAGACTCAATGGCAGAATTTCTGCATACCAAGCACAATAAAATGCCCAATAACAAGAAAACAGCGTGCTAACCTGAGGTAAATCAAACTAAGCCTTCTCCGCTGGAATGTTTTTGCATGGATGTGTGTTTTGCAGAGAGATACTTTACTTAGCATTACAAATGTAAGTTAGACTATGGTGCATATAAGCACATCCATATTTCATGAACCTCTATGTAGCTTCATAGTATTATCATATAAGTGGTATAGATTCCTTTCCTGGCTGTAATGGCAGAGTGTTTTTTCATTTTAATGATCCTTATTATTATGCAGACTAAAGGAATTCACAAGATCATCAGGACTTAGAAATTTCCAGAGTGTTTTTCCCCCCTCACTGGATGTTCTGTGTGGTTTTGCCTTGATTTTCCACCTTGGGCCACATCCTCCAGCTCAGCTCTGACTCAGATAAGGGCCAGCTCTGTAGCCCCTTTGTGTTTTGAGGGATCTGGGAGCGTAGGTGGGTGGGGTGGCCTGGGTTTGGGCCAGGTTAGAGCGGGTGGCCTTCAGAGTGAGTGTTGTGTGATTTACCCCATGTGCCTCTCAGAAGTCTGAGCCTTCTGGGGGAGAACAAAAGGAGCCTTGGCTGAATGTAAATGATGTTTTCATATGGTAATACATTACTTGGCTTGGACCGAGTGGTGCAGTGGCACGAGGTGCATTGGGGACATAAAAGAAAACAAAAATCCTTGCGCTGAAGAATTTATAGCCTGAAAGAACGAGCCCTGGATTCTCTCCAAGGTAAAAAAAAAACTCTAGAGAATATATCTCAAGCTATATTTGAGAGCAAGACTTCCAGGATATTATGGCTCATAACACTAACGTCTAGGAAGCTCTCAGGCTCCCACCACATCGGATGGAGGGGGATGCTGCCTTGTGACAGCCCTGCAGTACCGATTGTGCAGGTCAGATTGTGTAGGGGAAAATATACAGCCTTCTGTCAAACACTGCTGGAACTCAGAACACTCAGAAAATGTTGTGTGTGGAAGCCAGGGCTGAACTTTTTGGTCTTTCTTTTCTAGATCTTCCCAGTGGGAGATGGGTCAGAGACAGGGACCCTGAAATGTGCCACACATTGGGTCACACTCATTACTCAGGATGGATGCTTAAAGTGCTCCAGAAGGGGAAAAAAATCCCACAAACCAGCCCCAAACCCCCAATCTCCTTTATTTCCACGTCCTCTAAATCAATGCAGCATTTGGGTTTTTTTTACTGTAGTCTCCTGGGTGCAAACCTGTCAGCATCCGTGTTTCTGAAGGAATTTGCTTCATGCTGGGCATTTGTTTTGCACAAATGCAAAAAGCAGTTTTGCTTGGAGCTTTTACCAGGCTCCAGTCTCATGTGTGGCACTGCTGGGTCAAACTGCCTTCAGCAGGGAGGCTGCTACAGGGCTGACACACCTGAGCACTGCCACGTCTTCATCACCCACTTCCACCCACGGGATCCAGTAGAGTCTATCTCTGTGTTAAAATTTTGGAACCAGGGAAGAATTGGGCCACAACATCTCTAGCACTGCATACAACCTGCATGGAACACAAACCCAGCTCAGTGGAGCATGCATGATTAGCTAATGGGATATTACCTCCCATCTATTGGCTTTCACCACCTTTTAAGGCCACACGATTGTGCCAAATGCACAGTTTAGGGCGGGATTTACAGGAATGTTCAGCCTGATGCCTCCCCACAAGCAAAATCCCAGCCTGCAGGGTTTCAGTGGAAACAGCAGTACACAAACATAAGGATTGCTGAGGAGGACAAGCTGTTGAGAGGATGCCCTCTTTATTACCTGCACGTCGAGCGTGTGCTGTCAGGGTTATATATGTGACTATATTGGTTTAAACAAACAAGAGTGTGGCGTAGAGCAAAAAAGTTGACAGGAAGAATGATTTAAGAAGAATCATCCCTCAGCAGCCACTTAAGGGCTGCATGGAGGCAAAGCCTGGGTAATTGGATCACAGACTCCACCCCGAGAGCCCCTGCCGAGCAGCTGGAGTAGCTCTGGCCAAGCTCTCAGCCAGGGAATCCAAAGACAAAAAAATATCTATTGTCAAGGCTTAGGAGGAAAGCGGTGTCCCTGGTGCTAGATGAGCTGGATCTGAACATAAGTGACTTGCCTGAGACAGAGAGAAGGTTTTAGGTGAGATGGGTCTGTACAGGCTGTGGGTTGGTTTAAAAGTACTCTCTAAGCTTTGTTACTGCTGCAAAATATAGAGAGGGACTGTTTGTTAGGGTTTGATTGCAGATCAGCAGTGCTCCATGGAGCCACCCCTCTCTGTCATGCCCGCTCTGATTTGGTTCATGTGGCAGAGCATCCCCAAGGATGCAAACGTTGGGATGAAACAGCCCTGGAAGATGAGCTCCGGCGGCGTGCAGTGTGCTCCCAGCACTAATGAACATTCAGCCAACACGGGCAGATTAGAGCCATCCATGAGTAAAATCCCTTAAAATTACTCCTGTCCCCAGCAGCAACTGCTCTACTCTGCAAACCTGTGCCATTTCCCAGTGTAAACAAGCCTTGTTGTTGCAAGGACACATCTGGTAAGCCACAGATGTCCCCAAAATGGACTTCTCAAGGGAAGGGGCTCACTTGGCCAGCCCCAGGCAGACACAGACACAAGACTGGTGCATTCAGAGTAGTACAGCCCCCTCTCTGACCTGAAGCAGAAGTGAATGATCAGAGAGGGGATACAAATGTCACCTCTTTAATCCTCTTAGGTGTAGTTTACCCAAGAACAGGATTACCCCGGCTTACCCTTCCTTGGAAAAAAAACTCCCTCCCACAAACCCCAGCTCTGTTCAACAGAAGAGCAACAGTGATGGGGACCTCGTGGTGGACTCAGCTGTAGCTGCTGGGAGGATGCAAAGCCCTGTGAAGCCCAGGATCTTTTCAGCAGCCTGAAGTTATGTGTCTCCACTCTGAGAGATCCTTGGATTTCACAGTGAGCACACCCTTCCCAGAGAAACAAACACATTGTTTGGTCAACAGTGAAATTGTTTAGTGGAAAGAAACCAGCTCCGATAAATGCTGCCAGCTCTGCCTGCCCTGCAGCACAGAAGCCAAAATAGGTGAAATAATAAAATGTGACTAAATATATCCTGTGAGCATAAGAATGCTGAGAAGGAGGAAGGCATAAACAGCAACAAATTTTTCTCACTCACTTACTGGTAAGCCTGTTTTAAATTAATTAGATTAAATTAATAATAATGGTGCATTAACTGACTCTGCTATCCAGCATGCACACTCAGGGGTGTAGCTCAAAAACAGAAGTAAAATTTCTCTTAAATTCCTTGCAGGACATTTGTTCTTGAATAAAGCTGACTTAATTAAGCAGCTGCCCTTTAATAATAAACCAGAGCCAAAGATGAAGCATTGTAGGTGTAAAAACCATGAATTAGAACCAAAACTTCACTATGGATCCAAGGATGCTCTCAGGGACACCAGCAGTTTCTTGATTTAAACAAACATTTTCACCCACCCCCTCTAAAAAAAACCAAACCAACAAACCAAAAAGAGAACTTTTATTTCTATTTGTTTTCATCTCCCCTTCATTCTCCTAAGAGCTGAGGCACACAGCACATGGCATTAAAAGAGGAATCACTGAACTGCTGAAGGACCCACAAGTTTGTCGCTCGCGAGCAGGGACCGGAAGACGAACGACACGGACGACTTGTTATGATATAAAGTCGACACTTTATTCACTTACAAGTTCGCTTATATACCTTAGCACGCTGGACTGGCATAAGGTCATTGGTTCACTGACCAGCCACCCCTCCTTATATAAACCTGGTGTACCTGTACCCCCAAGCGGGTCACCGTCTCGATAGCGGCGTTAGCGCAGATGCCCACTCGCCACAGCTCACAGCAGCCTAGAACTCCCGGGCTCAAGCGATCCGTCGGGATCAGCCTCCCCAACAGCTAGGATTACAGGCGTACACCACCGCAGCCCGCCGCAGCGGCGGCGCTAGCACTTCCTGCACCACAGTCCCCCGCCGCAACGGCAGCACCGGTTCCTCCCGCGCCACAGCCTCCTGCTGTGACGTCGCCTCCTGCTCCAGCATCACCGGTTCCTAATCTGCCGTCTGCATCTTCCCAGTCTCCGCTGTTTGTACAGGGGACAGGGGACAGNTGGATTTACAATCTAAAGTGGCACAATATGGGCTTGGGTCTCCCGAAGTGATGCAAATTATCAGAGTGTTAAATGCAGATTTGCTTGCTCCATATGATCTTAGACAATTAGGTCAGGTGTTGTTTCAACCTGTACAGTTCTCAGTTTTCAAGAACAATTGGAGAAAGATGGCAGAAAGCTGAGATATCTCCCTGCTGCATGCTTTCAGCATCCACACAAGTTGACTCTACCCCTCCTTGCCCCAGGGGCAGGACCCCAGTGCCCACCTCTGGGAACACCTTTCACAGCCTGTCACAGCCACCTGAGCCCAAAGCAGCACCTGGATGTGCATCCCAATCTTCCGTAAAGCTTCCCCAAAGCCGTCAGGCACCATGAAGAGGAACAAATATCAAATGGTAAAACCGCTCACGACACACACATGCACAGCCCAGTTTAACACAGCACCAAGAAGGTAATATTTGAAGTTTACAGAAAGCAAATTCAAGTAAGCTCTAAGTCAATCAAAAGTGACTGAAAACTAGTTTGGTCCAAATATGTGTTCAAAAAGGTCACAGCTGGTGTAATTACCCTTGCTAGACTTAGCACGTGTTCAGCTTAAGACTGCCAAGAACTGAAGAACACTCCGAATGCCTAAGAAACTGTCACCTCATTAAAATAAAAAAATAACTAAAAGAATTACAATTTAATGATACTTCAAGCTAGCACACAGGAAATAATTTCTTTGGGAAAGTAGTTGGAAGACTTTTCAGAACCAAGCTCTCTCTTTCCTCCACAGAATCTCCTTCCTGCAGCAACAACCCCAGTCAGAAATACGAACCAGGATTCACATCGAATGGGATCACACATGAATGACAATATGATGGAAAGGGACTGAGAAACGAAGCCTCAAAAATGTTAATTGTATCTCAAAGGGAGAGTAAAATCAATAAATGCTATTTCTAAAACAACATAGTATCCATCAGCAAAGATATCTGATATAAATCAGTAAAAGCAGAGTTATGAGAATGGTAATTTTTCCTAGTTATGGGAATGGCTTCCTTTTATTTATTGCCACCAGCACAGCAGTCTTTACCCATCTCTTTGCAAATAAAGCACATTTTGGTGGTGTCCCCCAGTCCCACCCTGTGCCAAAGACAGGCAGCCCCAGCAAAACGTGCACAACTCCAAAGGCAAAACCATAAAGGTTTCACTGGCGACCTGCAGCACTCCTAAAGCAGGCAGTAATGAACTCGGAATCTATAGGGGTAGAGATTACTTTGGACAGAGTAAAAGGCAAGGGGAGAGGTTGGTCTGAAATGTCAGAAATATTAGCTACAGAGAAATACAGTAAGTGAATCAATGAGAACAGAGCTACTGGGTAAAAGGATTAAATGGCTAATAGAAGGGAGACTCCACTGACCTCCAACGTGGGAAGGAGTTGATAATGAGATAAGTAAAGCTTATGAAGATAATAACAGTGTAATTACGGTCAAATTCAAGCTACTAAGTGTATATTAGGAAACCCCTGAGATATATATAGATATAAAATTCTGGATAGCTAGTAGTAAATGATTACCTTTTAGTCCAAAGTCTAAGAGGCTCAAAAAATACGTCTGGATTTGAGTTTAACCTATAACCCAACAGTGGGATGACATAAAACACTTTACACCTCGTTTTTAAGGAACACACAAGAAGGCACAGCGATTATGGAGCGATTTATCCCCTGCAAATTCTGTTGCCAGCAGGCTGCACCAAGGTGGGGACTATAAATGCACTGAGATATCCTGGGAGACACTCTTGGCCTGAGGAACGTGTGCTCCAAAGACCCAAACACACCGAGGAAAGGCAGGGGAATGGGGCAGGGCGAGTTTCTTGCCCAGTTCTTGTCCCAACACTTGTGAACTCGCTCTATTTTCTGTAAGGGAACAGTGTGTATGGGGCTGTATCCTATGAAATTACCCCTTTGCTTCCTGCAAGCAACTTCTCTGCATCCCCACTGCTTTATGTTTTGTTTCCCCATTTTTTAATTTAATTTTTTCAAAAAACATGAAGCAAGGGATACCACCCACCGCTGAAGATGCCAAATCAGACAGATTAGCCAACAATGCGTGACAAATTCTGCCTTTACTGGAAAAGCACAAGTAAGCCTGAAGGATCACATTTTTAGGGGGACTTACTTCATCTCAGGCTCCCGCCTCAAGCCTGCAATCAACTGGCACTGCGAATAGCAGGATTTGATTTCTTATCATCTAATTTGTGGGTGCAAACAGCAGCACTGCACTGAGAAACCGAGCACTTAGAGTTCTCACCGACTTCGTTTATCCTTGCTATTTGTGCTTACAAATCAGGGAGATGCTTGATCTTTAAGCTCCATAATTTCCTCCTGCAAATGGTTGTAGTCACAAAATTGCACCTGCGGTTGATTGCTGGAGCAGATTTAGGGGCTGGTTCTGAAGATGCAGCCCATGATTTTTGAAAAGCTAATGTTAGAAGAAAGAGGAAAAAACAGCCCCCACAAAAGGGGGAATCGGGTTTTAGCTAAAATGACAGGTACATTATTCAGTAAAATAAAAGTGACAGGCATCAGAAGGTCTTAATAGATGCAGTATACACTTCTACCTGGAGAATACAAACATAGCTCAGGGAAACACTTTTCTGAATAGCTGTCACTCAGAAAGTGGCAGTAAAAAACTAAATAAATGCAGATCTCAAACATCTCGACTCTATTTGTCCTAAACAGGGCATAAACATCCGTGTGTCACATCACACACGTGCCACTGTGCGTGCCAGTGTGTGGACAAATGACTGCTGGAGTGTGTAAGTTGTAATTGGGTCATTTGTGTGCAGTCACCACCATTCCATGATCGAGTCAGGGATATCACCAAGTGCCTGATCCTGCATTTATACTGCTAAAAAATATCCATCTTTCCATCCTTTGCTGTGGCCATAAAACACTGGGACACGTGTAGCAAAGATTAGGCAAGATTTTTTTTTTTGTTCCAAAGGACTTCTCAGGTCACAAAAAATACAGAAAAAGTAGAAGAGACAGGAAAGAGAAGGAAAATGACTACACAAATGTAAAGTCATTTGTTAATACAGCACAAGTGCTTGCTCTGAAAGGGACAGGTGGGAGCTTACTGGGAACGCAGGGCAGTGAATTATTTAAGTCAAGTGGCTTTTAGGGCCATGAAAACAGCAACTGAAAAAAGGCTATTAGGCCACTTTGTCCATACTCTGCCTCTAAGCCTTAAAAACCCCTTACTACTGAGCCAGATAATGAATTTTTAAGACCTTATTTACTGTTCTTAAATATTCCAAATGATGGAGCTTTTCCAACCTTGGGAAACAACTCTGCTCTCTAATAAAAAAACAAAACAGGTATAAATTGCCAACAGAAGGATTTTGAACCAAAATTCTTCTGGCAGCATCCCATGGCTGCTCTTCTATTCCCTTTCAAGTGTCACACTGCAGAGATACCTTCAAAGGGGCAGGGTGAGGAGCTACATCAAACTGTAAGAAATCCTTATGTCTAAGAACAATCCTTCAGCTTATCTTCCATGTAACTTATTTTTCCCAGGTAGTGGCAAATAGATGAGAAATGAAGCCTTGAAGGGAAAAACCTTCAGGGAAGGTGAACTCCAACTTAGTGCAAAATATGAAGGTAGAAGTGACACACAAGAGACCAGCATTAATTCTCTGGAACCTGGAAAAAAGATGCGCCCCACTTCCAACTCAAAAGCATCTTTGCCTGACAGATCTGCAGGCTCTACTTTGGATCTGAAGCTCACATTAATTTTTTCCCATTTTCTCTTTTTCCACACTTAGTCACAAATAGCAAAGGAATTTTAAGTCAGTTTGGGCTCCCAAATCACCAATTGACCATTTTTAGAGGGCTTGTTTTAGCTTGTTTGAGCTTGTGTGTGTGAGAGAGTGGACAATGCCTAAACCTAAGGTCCAACACTTGTCCTGTGCTCATGCCTGGTTTCCATCACTGTTTGAGCAACAAGGAGGGAAAATACATTTTCTTGCTGACACGGAAGGACAGAACCCAGAGCACAAAGAGAGCCTGACCTTTTGCCAAGAGTTTGACTTTTCAGAGGAAGACTGTGCCTTAAATAAAAGTATCAATAAGAAAAAAAAAAGAAAAAAAAAAAATCACCATACAGTGGACTTTTGGGTCAGCAGTCAAGGACAGGCTGCACTTCCAAAGGCTTCCTTGTGAGAAGTCTGTGGAGGTGATGCAATTGTCCATTTGTTTTTAGAAATCTAGTGAATTGTGTTGGGCCAGATTTTGTCCTTGTGCACCAGGCACTGTCCTATTTCCTCAGTGAGATCCTCTTCTTTTTCCCTCTCTGATCAGATGGGTGTGGGACAAATTTTGCAAACTGGGTCCTAACTAAATTTGGTGAGGAAACTGAGTACTCTTTTGGGGAAAAAAAAAAAGCCATGAAAAAACAGCGAAACAAAGATGAAAATTATCCCAGAATGTTTTTATATTTGTGATTTGAAGAAATGATTAATTAAAGCTGTCTGGAAGAACTCAGATGGAAACTGTGGGTTTATTTTATTTTCTAAACCAGCTACAATGCTGAGGTAGCTCATCAAATAACACCAGGGAGAGGAGCTCGGCCAAGACTCCTCTGGGCCTTCCTGCCATTTATACAGCTTAGCCTGGTTATTTCAAGAGGGAAGAGAGCCAGAGAGCAAAGCTCTTGACCCTGTGAGCACCGAGCCCCAGGGTTGAGAGCAGAAAAGTCCTTAATCACCTGGTGGCCAGCAGCTGGTTCAGTCTGAACTTAGATAGTTAGGCTTAGAAACTTATTTTCCCTTATCAATTAAACCCCCCCTCAAATAACAAAACAAAGCAGAGACGTAGATTTTTCATGAGACTTAAAAATGCTGTTCCTAGCACCTCTTTATGGGCATGAAAGCAGAAACAAGCTTCTCAGTCTTTGCTTGCCTCCATACTTTGCCTTTTTGAAGGCTGCACAGCAAACCCCCAGGGCTGAATCTTCTCTGCTCTGCATGATGGATCATCAGACGTACAATTCCCATTATTGTTAATGGCAGTTGTGCATCAAATTACTGCACGTGGCATTTGCTAGTCCTCTGAGCTACCTGCTTTCCTCTTGCAGTACAAGCACATAGGAAATGCACCAGGATATTGCCACTTTTGGAGCTTGTTAGCTGTGAAAATTTGTGCAATAAAAAATTTGCTGCAAGCTTTCATTATCTTAATAACAAAAAACTACACAGGATTTTTACTTTTTTACTGCAGAGCCACCAGTGCTTTATACTGTGAGGAAGTCCAGAAAAAGCCAGGCAACAAAATTTAAAGTCGATCCATAGGCCACCATCAATGATAATTCTGGGGAACTCAGCTAGAGGTTAACACTAGTATAGGGCATAAAATGCTATTGAGAAATACTTTGGAATATTTTTTATCATTTTATTCTAGTCATATCTTCCAAAGAAACAGCCTGGACTGAAAGTGCTGAGTAAATGAAAAGGGAAGAGTCACAGAGAGGGCAATCGCAGTCAGAGGCACTTGTTACCCTTGCCTTTGACGTGGTGGAGTCAAAGCTGCCTGTTTGTGTAGCACGAGCAGCAGAGGAGGACAACTCTTCTCCTTCAGCATCACCCAGCGCTGGTGTCTCCTGCAGTGGGACCAGTGCCAGTGCCACAGGGAGCACATCCCCGTGCAGGGCACAGGCAGCAGGTGAGGTTTGTTAGCAGGGTTTCCATCACGTTCTTTCCTCTCATTGGAAAGGAGTACAAGAAAATTGCTGTCAGACCCTCGAGGTCTCTTTTCCTCCCTCCACTCTGTACAATGTTTTCACACTCTGTGCAATTTCAGTCAACTTACTGATGTGCAAAGGACGATTTGAGCAAGTGTACATCTGCTTATAGCTACATTCTGCATTTTGTTTAAAGCATAACTAGGCATCTGTAAGGGGACAGACAGGTTACTGCTCTGAGCTATGAAATATTCATACAAACACCAGTGTGATGCCTCACCTTTGCTCCTTCAAACAGACGATGGTCTGGCTGCCTCCCCAGAGCCAAGTTTCAGTGTCAGAGAGAGGAGTAAGTAGCTTATTGTGCTGTTAATATATGATTATTTCATCTCTCTTAACACTCTCCCACTAAAGAGGCTGAGACCTCCAGGTCTGCAAATCCCCAGCTTGAAATGGAGCTGGGGATTTCTTCCCCTGTCGGTAAAGCAGCTCAGCTGTCAGATGAGCTGAATGGAGATTCACAGGGAAAATGTTCTGTGGCTTTTTTTCTTTTTCTTTCAGGGATCCTGTTTAAAAGGCTTCAGAACAGAAAGTCTTCAGCACATAGTTTATCTTCACGTAGAAGGATGGAGGAGACCCCACTGACCTGTTGCTCTCCTCTTGATCTACAGAAGGACAGCGGTTTGGACAGTAATAGTTTCTAAACTTGTGGCTTCCTTCACTGACAGTTGCACCTGAATGAGCCAGGAAACCTCCCCCACTGCAGCCTCGAAAAGACAAAATTTATGGCCTCTTCCCTCTTGAAATGGAGAAGAAACAGATCATTTTCTTGCACAACACACTAATAAAACTTCTCCAGAAACTGTCTGCTCGTCCCAAAGCAACTCCTGTTACTTCCAAGCCAAATTCCTAAACTACACCAACTGCAAATCCCCTCCCACCTGGTTGCAGAGCTAGAAATTACAGGTGGTGATTATAGGCCAAACCCCAGTGAGCTTTTGAGATCTCTGTGTTGTGAAACACACAGGTCTTGAAAGATTTCCCTGCAGCAATAAATAGAGGGACGCAGAACCTCTGGAGTCTGTAGATCACCCTGGCTTCTCAAGAGGATGCTGACCTCATTGTTCACTGCCCAAAAGTCCTTGGGACTTTATGGGCCTGCATTAAAAATCTAAATCTTTTCAATTGAAGACCTACTTTTTGATGGATAGTGCAAATTAGTTTAAAGTAACACTTTGCCAGCCAGAAATCCTGATAAAGATAAATTTAAGCAATGCCTTTTTAAATACCTCTATAGTTAATATTCCCATAGCTCCTCCCTGCAACCTGGGGGAAATAAAGGCCTACTGGTGATTATTTTCCTACTTTTCATTGTCCCATGTAGACATTTTATTTTTAATATTAGGATCCAGGGTAGAAGATATCTGATTTATGCAGCTGGCATATTAATGGCCACTAACCTGAGACCATTTTTCTTTCTTTTACAAAATAGATCTTCTGAAACCTGTCAATTTCAGGGAGAGACCAAAAAAATCCTTCTAAAAGCTTTTTCAGATTCAGGGAACTGTGGATTTGAGGAAGAAAAGAGCAGAGAGAGTTCTGTCTCAAAATTTTGGCCTAAAAATGGTTCTAACATGAAACCATCAAGTTTCTGGCTCTTGGGTGCTTCACACAGATTTTCTTGGCTCATATTTTTCATAAGAATATCCAACGTCAAACTTTAAGAAAGCAGTACTGAAATTATTGGCCACTGTTAATCTCCTGCATTTCAGATGAGTCACTTTTGACTTTTATTAGGAGGTGGGAAAATCTCTTTCATCTGATTCCCAGCATCTTCATTCATGCATGACAACTTGTCTCCATTCTCCGCCTCTGCAGTATGTGTGAAACAAGATGTCTCAAAGTCTAATTCTAGAATTCAAGTACTGAACTGAAAAAATTGCTGAAGTTTCTCATACATTTCTGTAGCACAGGCTAGAATTATTAATAGTCATAAAACACAAGGCCCTTTGCCCACAGCTGCTCTGCAGGTGGAAAACCAGTGAACTTTACAAGAAATTGGTTTCCAACTATTTTATCTGAAGCACTAGAGAAGAATAAGGGATCTAATCTTTCAAGGACAGACATAACTTCAGCCTTGTGCCTGCCAGCAGACGTCAACAGGACAAGCTAGGATGATAGATTTAATTGTCTTTTGGGGATATTGCTGAATCAAGGACTGGACTCCAGTGCCTGATAGATGATCTAAATTGTGAGACTTCATGGAACTGGCTAAATAGCTCTTCCCAAGTGCAGCTTGACTCCTTTCTGCCTTGTAAGATGATAATGGCGCTGTCAGTTAACATTCGTGTGTCCACAGAAGGCAACTGGGGAGGAAAAGGAACACAGGGCTGAGCAGAGGATAAAAGTCACTGCATTGCAAAGAGGCTGAGGAGAGGTTTCCCTACCAGGAACATTTCTGATTGCCCAGGTCAACCCAACACATCTGACTGGGCCCATCCTTGCAGTTTCCAGAGAGAAAGGGCAGCGCTTAGGGATAGACCAGAGGTGCTCCTGAAGCTGAAGCATGGAGGTTGATCTGTTCTGCTAAGTCCTCTAAAGCTGGCTGAGGATTTCTGCTGGAGCATCTTCCTGTTCACAAACATTAGTATGCCAGAAAAGAAAACATGTTTTACAGCAAATTCATCAAAATATTTGTTGGGGAATGTTTCTAACCTCCAAAATGAAGCGTCTTGAGAGAAAAATGCAAACAGCTAATTGGACCATGCTCCTAAGAAGTGAGAAATACACACTCCTGTGATCTCAGAAGCAGAGAGTTGTTCTCCCACATCCCAGAGGCATTTCCCTGCCACTGCCCTGCAGCGGAGCTTCTCCAGTCTCTCTGCTGGGACTGCTCCATGTGGAGAGGCAGCTGGGTGAGCACATGGTAGCTCAGCCCAAGCCTGGCTTCAACTCTGATCTCCCACATCCTGGATGAGTGCCCACCAGCACAGAAATGCTCCTTTACAGTCATTTCCTTTCAGCTGATATTTTGGGGAAAAAGGAATATGCTACAGTAGTTCCACTAACAAATGAAATCCGTGAAACCCTTGATGGGCCAGAGAAGTTATTCCTCACCACGTCCACTGCACAGAGAGTGAACATGAACACCTGCCCTTGAACTTATGTTCAACAGCTCCTCAGAGGCCATTTTTCCTCTGCAGAGGTCTGCCTGACGCATTCAAATGATGATCTTAAAAGAACTTGCTCTGAGTGCCTGTGCTGCCTCTCTGGTGTGTCACCCAGCTCTGAGCGATCTCCAGCCACTGCTGGATCTCCTGTGCAGTCACACCTGCACGAGTGCTCAAAAAAAGTGATTGTTTCAGATCTTCTCTTATGGCAGAGAGGGTAAACCATCACACAGCAAGAGACAGCCCATCCTCATTTTTGCTCTCAATTAGCTTTGTTTGAAGAGGGACATGGTAAAAGCCTGGCTTAGAGGTGCAGCTGAAAAATGAGCAAGCCCAAGTTCCTTTTTGTTGTGCTTGATTTCAGTGAAGCCACACATCAGAAGCGAATCTGGCTTCACTTTCTTTGTCTCACACACGTGGTCTTACTTAGAAAATGTGCTTAAGTTCTGGAAAACCTCTGCAGTTTTGGTAAACCCTCAATTGCTCTCCTGAGGGAAGTTTCTGTTAGATGACATGTCTTTAATCACCTCAGAGTTTCTAAGAATACGATTAATTGTTTTAGACATCCCTCTACCAAAAAGGTTAAGCTCGTCTTCATTAGGAACGACCTCATCTTGTCTCCAATCTCTCACTGCTATCATCTGTAACGACACACCAGAGAGGCATCAGTTGTCCCATGACTGAAAAGGCTGTTGGATGACTTGTTTATGACCAAAGCTTTAATTCATTAAATAATGGGGAAAACAACTTTTTAATGCCAGTTGTTTTACTGCTCTGCAGACTGAGTGCTTGTCTCAGTGTTGCTGTCGCATTTGGGGCTAATTTAATGAATAATTAAATAATTTAGCTTTTAACTAAATTAATCATTTAGTTAATTCATTAATAATTATCCATTACACTTCTATGGTGCCTTCCAGGCTAAGATATCAAAGTGTTTTGTGAGCATTATGGGGAAGTGCACCCTTCTTCCTCCCGCATACAGCCTGAGTAAATGGATTTTATGTGAAAAACCACGTCAGTCAGCTTCAAAGAGAGAAGGAATCCGGTTCTGATTCCGTGGGTGGGGGCAAGGAACGGCTCAAGCCACCAGCTTGCCATTTTCAGCAGACACAGACTGTCTCTGCAAAACCCTTTTCCCTTGCTAGGACAGCGCGTGATGGGAGGCAGGATGGCCTAACCCTGGGCGTGTCATGGTGCAGGTCTTGATCCTTGCTCTGCTAGTGACTTTTTGGGTGATCCAGAGTCCTTGGCTGCCCTTCAGCACAACAAGGTGGGTACGAATGGCTCTCATTTCGGGGGGAAACACCACACCTAAAGCTGCGAAGCTTCACACCATGTTAAAGCAACCAAGCTGCAAATTTTGCAGGTCAAAGCGATTAAGCATCATCCCCATGAACCCAGAGTTCTGTGGCTCCTCTCCTTGGCACCAGGGAAAGCAAGGCAAAGGTCTGCTCAGCTCACACAGCAGGTTGGTGGCAAGTTCAGCACTTCTAGTCCTTTGTGTGCCCAGCTGACCCATGCTCAACTCACATTCAATCCCCTCCCTACTCCAAGACCCACTCTGCCTGGGGACTGTTAAATTTTCAAGCCATTAGTAATAACTTCCTCGTGAATACTGCATAGTTTGTTTTATTTTTCTCCCTTTGATACCTGAGTACCTGTGAAGGTGGTTTTGATACATTTAATATCATCTCTCCATTTAAAATGATTTTAGTGTCAGTTTGGTTCAACAAGGTGCTTTTTAAAAGACAGAATGGAAATTAATTTTTCATACATATGGAAAGAGGCTGATTATATAGGACATTGTGGCCTCTTGTGCAGGAGCACAATCATGAATCACTTTACTCATATTTTTATTTATTTTTTTAGGCTTAAGCATTGCCAAAACTCTGAATGACACAACCTAGTGACTATCTATTTAAAGGAAAAAAATAATTTAGTATTCAGGAAGAGTAAACTGACAAGACACCAAATGGATTTAACTGTGTAATTCCAAGGGAGAGAGAAACAGAAGCGCTTAAAGGAGCTATTGTGTTCTTAAGTGAAGATGTGGTGATGCATTGTTTTATGAGGGAAGAGTGGAGGCTGAGATAATGTGGGAAGGGGGAGGCAACGTGATGCCCCTATGGGCCTTGGGAGAGACACACAGAACAAGCCTGTTCCCACTTTGCCGAGGAATGTGATGGTCAAGTACAATATTCAAGGTCTCTGAGGCAATTGTGCTGCAGACCAAATGCAAAGAAGGACTTTTGTCACCTCCTTGGGAAGAGGGTGAAGGGGGAGAACACCTCTGAGAAGTGGGCAGTCCTCCTCAGCAGCCACAGCACTCGTGGAGATGCGAGCAGCACAAACACTTCTGACACCATGAAAGCAAACTGAGAGCGTTTGAAATGGCCCCAGAGAGGATCTCAGCGACTGCAATTTTCATATGCATACTGAAAACTCGTCTGGGGATGCTTGAGGGTTGATGGAAGTGCTGTACAAAGAAGTGGAGAAATAAGAAAAATATTCCCAAGTGGCCTGAGCATCAGCCTGATTAGGGAGGAAGCTCAGAGGTAGATTGTGTTGATCCAGCAAGAATCATCGTGTGCTGTGTTGGGACTGGTAAAACTGCAGTCCTGGAAGTAGAAGGCTTTTCCCTCACATCTGCACAATCCTCATGTTCAACTCTAGACCCACATGGGCGGCCACATCTAGGCTGTTTTTTTGAGGAAATCTCTTGGGAAGAACAGGAATGGGAAACATTTTTGATGATCTTGCAAAAGGTTGAAATGGCACCAATTCTGCTTGCAAAGGAAGTGCAGGAGGAGTTGGTCCATCTACAGTTTGCAGCTAAGGAAATACTGAGGAAGAAGAATGTTGGCTTGCCTATTTAAAGAGAAACATCTACTTAATGCAAGGCTGTCGTTACCTTGAAATTTAAGCATTTGCTTAAGTGCTTTGCTGGACAGGAACATCATTGTCCTTGGGCTTAAAGCTGAACATATGTTGAAGAGCTTTTGGTGAACAGAAGCAGGGTTTATAGAAAACTTCAGCCTCAGCAACCATCCAATCTACTTACACAGGAGCCACAAAACGTCAGCCCAGGTGTTCCCTGAAGTTAAAACTGTCAGTCACAGGAGCTCTCTATAAAAAGGGAAATTTTCCAAAGGATGATGACGGAGGTGCACTCACTGCATGCTCGGTCCCTGTAACCAAGGGGCAAATCCATTGCTGGTATAAGATTCCATGAGCCACGGAGATCTATTTTCCACACATTCACTTAGAATTCTCACTGCGCTCCTGTACTTTTGCTGGCTGTTGCCAATACAGATAACATTTACTAATTTGACAGCTAACGCTATTCAGTGGGTTGAATATTTGACAGCTCCAGTCAGTGGATTGCTCCTTCCTAGAGAACAATTCTAGAATAATCAGAAACACAGTGAAAAGAAATTTAAAAGTACCTTTTCGAAGATATGCCACTGCCCTGTCTTGCCCAAAAGATGAATTTGTCCTTAATTAGGCCAGAGGAAAGAAAGAAAAGGCTTCTATGGTGTATTAGCATGCTTTCACCACTGCAGTCAGAGGAACAAATAATTAACAAAATGAACCTCATGGAAACGTGACAGGTCCTGTGAAGCATCCCTTGTTAGTTGTCTCCAACAACTGCCACGAGGGATTGTCAAATTTGTGCTAATGTGTGTATTAATGGATTTTATAGTAGCACCATTTGCTACTTCAAAGATCATGTGTGTTGTCTGTTTAACCTTGAAAAACGCACCGGCTAAAAGTATTTGGGAATATGAGGTGCTTTTTTGCCTAATTTGTTCTGTAAGTATCAAATGGAAGATGTGACATGGTAAATTGCATTTCCAAATGACAGCTAGTGTGACTGTCCAGCACAGGACTTTTCTAACAATTTTCTAGATTAATTAATTGTTTAGTTGTCAGCCACCTTATTTATTGGCCATCCAAACCAGGAATTAAAAAGCAAGTAAATGTAATTCCTTATTTTTAAATACTTTCAGGTTTTATATTACGGCAATAACTTTTTGAAACTCCAAGTTTAAAAGGGAAGTGAATGTACAAGCTCATTTAGCTGCTCATTTAATTTTACACCAGCATTATCCGGAAAAAAAAAAAATCCTTAGTCATGGCATCCATATCTTTATGAGAGGCTTGTATTTGCACTATTTACACTTTAATATACATCACTTATTAAATTATTAATCAACTGAAGTTTGTTAAGCTCTTTGAAGGTAAAAAGCACTCAGAGTGTTAAACACCATTCTTCTCACCATCATGTCTTCTAATTTTCAATGTTTTAGCACACAAAATATGTTTCACTCAGATCTAGAGGATGCTTAAAATTAGCTTGTTTATACATTTTGAGGATGCGGTTAATTTACGTAGGTTAATGATTTCTGTGGCATATTGAGGATGCTGCACAGCGAATAAATAAGAGTTTACAAGCTGACTCATGTCAAGGAAATTGAGACTTCAAGGATTCTGTCAGTTCTCAGTGACAGTAAAAATCTCAGATGAAATCCTGCTCCTGGGAAAAAACTCCAGCAAACCTCCCTTGGCAGCATGAGCACCAGAACTCCAGCCCTTTCCAGGCTGGGCATCTGTGTGTTTCTCAAAGGAACCAGCCCTGCCAAAGCAAAGCTCTCAGACACCCTCTGCCAGGGAGGCAGAGGAACAAGACCTCCCAACTCCACATTTCCTGTCCCACTCTAACAGGATTAATTGTACCTAATTAATTGCAACATGATTAATTGCACCTTCCACCCACCCCAGCTTCAGGTCACTTGGATGAGCTGATGTGAAGAATGAAGATGCACGGGAGCTATCTGTTAATTTCTGCGGCGGAGAGGGGAAAAACCAAATCATTGCTAAAGAAAGAGATTACCCTCCTCCCCAAAGGTTAAGAACAAATGGGAAACTCCTCAATAAAGTGACAAAAAGATACTTGTAAGGACAACAAATTGCCTCAATTGCTGCTGCTGGAGAAGAATCAATGCTTGAGTAGATTTATGAGGATCACCACAGACATTCCCCTTTGTTCATGCACGAAGGTGAAATAACATCCTCAAGTCTGGAACATGTAAATAAAGATCCCTAAATTAGAGCTCAGTAAAAATGTGACCTTTGTGGGTCAGGAAGGAAGAGCAGCCCTGCAGCTGCTGAAAGCAGGAGAGAGCTGCTCTTTGCCCGGGCCAGCTCAGAGCCTGCTGTTCTGGGAGCTTTCTTTGGAGACATGGACTGGAACTTCTCCAAGGCTGAGGAAGATGCAGAAGTGGGTTTTGCATTTCTTTTCTACTTCTCAGATATTTGGATTACCACCAGCTGGGGTAAATCCATTCTGTTGGTTAAATTTGTTAGGTTGTTGGTACATCTGCTGCTATATTTGTGCTAAATAAAGAACTCATTTTCCACATCGGTGAAGTTTTGGTTTAGCTACAGCAGCCCCCGCTGCCCAGTTCAGATGCCAATGGATGTGAGTGAGGGTAGGCTGGTGGGGAAATCTTTCTTTTTTATCAGACCATTATTTAAATAATTCAGATGTGCTGCAGAGTGGTTGGTCATCCACATGTACCATGTTTCTCCTGGGGACCGTAAGAGATAAATACCAGCTTCTCTCACCCAAGATTTTTACACCTCCACAGTATTTCCTTAAGCTTCAGCCATGCGTAACATGCTGACAAACTTAATTAAAAGTACAATTCATTTCCAGTGTGCACTCTACACAGCTTAAAATTAAAACTTGTTTTTCCTTCACTTTTTGTAGACACTGAAGCCTCTGATTTTCTCACCAGTTAACCTTGGCTAACCGAAAGATAAACTTTTGATAACACAACTGCGTGCACATCTGTGATTCCGTATCTTCAAAAGGCACGTTCCTGGCAGCAGGAAAAACAAAACCATGTTGTATGAAGGAAGGATATAGCATTTAAAAAAGTTTTAACCAGCTTGAAAAAAAATAAATGGAGAAATAATGCTTTGAAAGCCATGTTTGGAAGAGAACATGAATACAATTAACCTCTGAAATTCTATGCTTGTTGGCTTGCTTAGTTCAGTGCTTCCCAGGGACCATTTATCTCAACAGAAAAGCATAAATACTGTGTAGCACTGACTTATCAGTGCAACTTTAACTAAACAGTGTCCCCAGAGTCACTTAAGGGTTAATCCTTTGCATCTCATGAAAGGTAATGGATTTTGATTAAAGAGAGCACCTCAGTGGCTTGAGAGCCTAAAGCAGATGCTCACATCCCAGCTGTATATTTAATTTATAAACCAGCACCCTCAAAGAGGAGCACAAGCCATTTATACCACCAGCAGCTAAACCAAAAAATGTAATGCAACTGACCTCAGTGAAATGGAAATTACAACCATGGCTTAGCTGTAATAATTATTTGCATAAGGTTTTAATGCCGAGTACATTTCATAGAATAGCGTATGGATTCTTAATGGAAATGAGCCCAACTTTTGGGAGAAGAACTCAGGACACTTTTTCCCGGGGTGTTTTAAGATGATGGACCCTTCCCAAGAGCCAGAAGCTGCTCAGAGTGGTTGGTCCAAGCAGGGAGGCGGCCAACCCCCCTTTCCATGGTAGCCAGGTGGAGGAACCACAACCATTTCATGGTCAACTTTACAGCTTGGCACTGGCCTCTCCAAACTGTTGCTGAATTAGTCTTTACTCAGTAGCTGGTTGGCGGGACAGGATTCTTCACCTCCAGTGATTGTCCACACCACAGGAAGGAAATTCAGGTTATTCCCATGCACTAGCCAACTCCCAGCACAACACACTGACCCTCCTGCACCAGTCACGGTCACTCACAGCTCCAGTGGACGAGGTAGCGTGGGATGACCTTGCTGGAACAGATCTGGTTTTAGACAGAGCAACAAGCATGTTCACACAATTTTTCACACCAGGGTGCTCCTGGGGGAATACGTGCATATAAAAAGCTCAATTATATCAATTATATATGATATCAGCTTTTAATGCACCGGTCTGGAAAAAAAAAATGTGGATTGTCTCTCTGTAGACAGAGAGGAATTTCATCCATAGCCCATATGGCTCTTCCACTGAAATTCTTCCAAGGTTCAGACAAATTACTGCAAGTTGTCTATTGATGATAGAATCACAGAATCATTAAGGTTGGAAAAGACCTCTAAGATCATGTCCGACCATTAACCAAGCACTGCCAAGGCCACCCCTAACCTGTGTTCCTCAGCACCACATCTACTTGTTTTTTGACCACCTCCAGGGATGGCGATTCCACCACTGCCCTGGGCAGCTTGTTCCACTGCCTGACCATCCTTTCAGTGAAGAAATTCTTCCTGACATCCAATCTAAACCTCCCTGATGCAATTTGAGGCCATTTTCTCTCCTCCTATCGCTTGTTACTGGGAGAAAGGACCAATCCCCGCATCTCTCCAACCACCTTTGAGGTCATTGTAGAGAGTGCCAAGGTCTCCCCTGAGTCTCTTTTCTCCAGCCTAAACAATCCCAGCTCTCTCAGCTTGGGAGGGACACAAAAACCCAAAACCCAACCCCACACTGCCCAGAACAAAACCCAACCACAAAAGAAGAAAATATGTGGTCAGCAAGCAAAAGGCCACCCTTGGTTTAGGTTTTAATTATGAAAATTTTTCTCTCCTGACAAGTGAAATGAATTTAGTCACTCATGCATGGTGTGAAAGTTGAATTGTCTGAAAATTAAATCAAAATAAAAAATGAAAGCTACAAACCAGGCTTTCACTGCTACCAACAAGGGAGCCATCCTTTAGAGGTGACATTTCACAGCAGTCCCCGAGAAATGTGATTGTTCATAGCATTAAGTAAATTATGGTCTCTGAACAGTGTGGAAATAATTGAAAATGTTTGCTGTTTTTAAGTAAATGTTATAAATCCCTGAAGGCTGTTTGAGTCTGGAAGTGGAAAAGAATAAAATGTTTCAAACAGGAAAGCATAGGGGTAAACTGCCTCATGATTTGGCTGACAATTGTGAAACTCCACCTGAAATATCAGCTGGAGCAGTTTTGCCTTGTCTGCCAACAGGCTCACTTTTGGAAAGTTTTCCTTTCCTCCCTCCTCCCCAGCCAACACAACACTCACACCCGAAATGGCAACCCTTAACCAGACGTGGCTTTCTCAGGAACAGAAATGTCAGTGCCCAGAAGTAACACAAACAAAGGCTGTGCTCCCTGTAATGCCAAAATGGGACTCCCTGACTGCTGCCCCGGGATCCCCAGTGCCTCCCTCTGTCACTCCAGGAGTGGGGACTGCATGAGGTTCCCTGATGCTTTGTTTGCAAAGAGCTCACACCTTTAGCAACAGGATTCTGCTGTGATCCCGAGGCAGCTCCGTTTGTGCATAACCTGCTGCATTTCGTGGCTAATCAGGAGCTGATATTCCTCTTGAAACGCTTTTTTATCCTCATTGTGCTACGTCTGCCATTTCTTCTTCCAAATGCCTGATTATTGTGAATAAAAGGAAGCTTTTACATTTCTGTTGAAGAGATGTAAGATTGTTGCTTAGAGTACACTTGTCATTTTGTCTCATCACAACAGTGTGAGACTCCAGCCCCAACACAGATATATTTACTACATCCAGACTGTGACACATTCCTGCAGAGAGGAGTCTCTAACACATCCACCCAGCACTTCCCTCGACACAGCCCTGCACCACCCAGGCTGGCTGGTACAGAACCCCCACACGCACCAGTCCTGCATTTATTTAACGATCCATCCTTGGAAATCCGGGCTGCAGTTCCCGGGTGCCAAACACAGGTGTGCTCCAGTGGATGTGCAATGCACTTTTGGATTTTTTCCAAGCAGCAGCAAGAGAAGGAGGAGAATTAACTGGCTTGGCTCGACACCAGCCATGACCCCACCTGCACGGAGCAGCTGCGAGATGCGGCATTAGCTGCTGACAAGTGGATTACTCACAGCAAGGAGACAATTCTGTTACTCAGAGGAAGGAACAAAATATGTCACCGAAAGGTTTAAGGACCACGGAGCAAACACATCAGCATTGTTTAGGAACCTATTTATGCATAGATGAGCCTAGTGGGATTCACCAAAGCACCTGCATAAGTTAGTCACCTAATTTGTACCAGCCATAAAGATATTTGGAGCCTAATTGCTTAAGTGTTTTTGAAATTCCTGGTAGGCATGAAGACACCTTTGTAAATCTGCTCCCCTGTGCAACCCAATTTTTATGGACAGAGACCGTAAACACCAATGTACAAATGCCTGTTCATGAAGTCACACAATTCTGATCAGTGTTAGGGGTTTATGTGGGTTCAAATGAGTCCAGTCATAAATTTGTTATTAATCTGCATGTAAAATTTGGCTGCATGTTGTAACAATGCATGCAGAGCTATGGTTTAAACATAACTTTGCCAGAATACAAATATTCCTCCATCTTTCAACTCCAAACGTGAAGGCATCCGCCGAGACAGTGTGACTGCTCCTGTGTACTTGTAGTTGAGTTTTGATTTAAAAAGCAGGCTTTCCCCTTCACTGGTTACAGCTTTTTATCCCTTACGTGAACTAAATTCCCTTACAAACAACATACATCTTGTACACAACACGCTGAAAAAAAAAAGAATCTCTCCTTTTTCATTGCAGAGATTTGTGTGGAGAGAGCCTGACTCCATTAATTTCAACTGGATTGACTCTACACCATCTGTTTTCTGTGCAGCTGCTTTATTGTGGTAAGAGAGGAACACAAGAAAGCACCCTTCTAAGCTCTACCAATGACATCCAGAAATAAGAATATAATTGGTGGAAAACCTTCTGAAGTCTGCTGCAATCACAACAGTCAAAGGGATTAGAGTGTGATCTAAAAGAATAGATGCAGATTAGGTTTTTTTCAGAAGGGTTTGAAACCTGCCTTCAGACCCTTTCCAGACCTTCATCCCTTAGAAGTAAAATAAACAAGGCCACTGGCATGAGAAGCAATTAAACTTGAATTTATACAAACTGGTGTTTCTCACTCTTTTGCAGCATAGGGAAGACAGGAAATCATCCATCAAACAGCGATATCGGTGCAAGTAGCAACCAGGTGACACAGTAACATTTACCCACTGCATAGAGAAGGGCAGCGCCTCAATTTTAGAGGAACAATCCTGGTTTTGCGTCATCTTAATCCCTGCTCTTACCCAGTGACGTTATTGCTGTGTCTGCACAGCAGCAAACAGACAAAGTTCCATGCAACAGAAGGGAATAGCCTCCCAATTTCTAGAGGGTGAATCATTTCTAAACCAGAGCTGAGAAAACTATCCCCCCAAAGTGGCTGCACAACCACACAAAGGATGTGCTCAAGTCATTACATGTAACACATCACTACCATGCACACTTTGCTTTGGTTTTCATTCATGCCTGGTTAAACCTGGGGCACAACACTTCTGTTAAGCATACTGAGCACTAATAAAAGAGCCTATTTCAGGACTATCCTCAGCATCACTCATTCCATGATCTAAACCCCACTGCATCTTCATCTTAATACTGCCAGTAGCTTCAGTCACATTTGTAAATGTGTTCTTGGTCCCAGAAACAATTTATTTGTGCTTGAAGTCATTGTGATAAGAGCGCTGCCTTTGCAGGATTAAGCGACGCTACCCATGTATTTATGACTCGGGCAACTTGTTTTTCCAGCTTTAATAAATAATGAAGCCCGGATGGTTTTTCAAGTGGGTTTTCGCCCTCCTGGAGCCGCAGCGTGAGCCGGAACAGAGCTCTGATGCCAGTCAGAGGCAGAAGCTCATTCCTCTGCCTAAGCAATTCTCAGCAGAATGCACCAACCACATAATAGAGCCCTGCTGCTATAAATACAGCACCAGCCTGGCGAGGAGCGGGGTGGGAAGTGCGGGCGGTGGTGCCGCAGCTCCCGCCACGCCGCGCGTCTCTTGGAAGGCTCCCATCCCCTCCGAGGTGCCGAGCACCCTCTGTTCCTGCCTGCGTCAAACCCTGCTCAAAATGGGGCCCTTAAGGGAAATGAAGCTTGACATGTAGATAATACCTTCATAAACCAGACAGCAGCAATTAGCTGAGGACGCACCCTTCCCATACAGGGCTGTCAGATCTGCCGCGTGCAGCGAAGCTGAGGATGGATTTTGCCGTTGTTAGGGAGCAATGATTACAATCTTTGCCTACCACACATTCTGAGGGAAGCAATCCTTTTCTTCTGAGCAGGACAGTCATTGTGACTTACAGCAACAGATCAATAGAGAGGTGGGAAACATCCCCCAAGAACCTGCATGTGCACAAAGGCGTTTTCCAAAGGTTTTTAATTTTCACTCCTATGTTTTCTGTGCTTATCGTCTCCACAACTTTGTGGTCAATAAGCTTACACTGGTGATGGCCTAACAACCACCCTGCTCCCCCAAGACAGCCATGTGTATGGCACCGTTGGAGCTCTTAAAACAATTTTGTTTGATTTTCAGCAGCAGAGACTGTTGATGAAAGACTGAAACTCTTTTCTGAAACTTTGTCCCTGAGGTGCACGAAGTCCTGCGTGACCCTGTCACGCTCGTTCAGCATAAAAGCTCCCTCCTTGCTGCAGACTCCAGCAGCCAGCAATTAGCAGAACAAAATACACCTCTGCCGACAAAGCCCTGCTACCTCCCATTTCAGACTTTCACAGTTTCCAGTGCATTTATCTCAACTTTTATCAGGAGTGGTGAAGTCCTCTCGGCTCAATGGAGGTGCACAGAATTAAAGCAGAGTGAAAAATTCAACCTGAGCCTTCCCAAGCCTCTTGCTCACACCACACCCAGACAACACCCTCTGCAGTGAAGTGGCACAGCACCTGAACACAGCCCACCTGGACATTTAAGACTCTCTAGGCAGACTTAAACTGCTGTCTTGCGAGAAGGGAAATTTTACTTCCTTGTGTTCATTTATTCAGCCATTTTATACTTAATCCTAATCTACCCATATTGAAAAAAAACACATGGTTGAGGGACTTCAGCTCTGAGTGCTTTAAAATGCTTGTACCACAGATATTTACATTTTGTACGTGGCAGAGTAATACTATATTTAACTCAAACATTACAAACCCAAAGTGTTTCAGGTACTTAAATGTGTGCCTTAAAGCAAGCATTGTAAACACCTCATAAAAGCAAAATTCCCCAGTGTTGGCAAATATAAAAGCTGCGGGGAGAAAACAAAGAGAGCACAAAGAAGAATCATTGCAAGATAACAGCAAATGAATAAAACACAGCTGAAATTGTACCACAGAAATTCAGTGGCCTCTTTTAATGGGTCATGTCTTACTTGCCGGCCTACCCCAGTGGACCAGGCTCCATTCTTAATTACACCAGTATAAATCCAGAGAAACTCTATCAAAAGGCTGAGCTCACAAAACCATATCTGAGAGCCAACATCACTGCTCTTCCCATCTATCTCCTCCTTTTTCTGGTCACAGACAGCACAGATATTGATAGTTCAGGCTCAAGCTTTCAAAACCTTTGAGGCTGCATGACTCCAGAAGGAATGTTAAATTTCAGCAGCAGCATGAAGAATATAAGGGCTATGTATTTAGCCCAGAGACTGGGCCAAAGCACAAGACAGGAGAAAAGCCAGACCTTTGTCCCACCTCCTGTCCCAGAACCCCTCCATCGTTACCTCTGAGCTGCTTTGCCATCATCAGGCCAGGCACTGCTATTGTTGCTCCAAGAGATGTGGATGACTGGAGGATGAAGCTGCGTGTTCTGCCGTGCTTGGAGGGAGGAGAGCTGCTTCCCTGGGCGAGGCACGATGCCAGCTGGGGCAGGGGGAGGTGTGGGAGGTGGTCAATGAGGGCTGAGGCACAGCTGGGATCAAATCTGGGATTGCCACAAAAACCAGTCCCCAGCCTGCAGCAATCACACACCTGCAGAGCCTCCTCCTAATGTCAGATCTGATCCATGCCCAGAGGAACCCAAACTGGCTGCAGTGACAGAAACCTGCAGGACAGATCCCACTGTGGAGGAGGCAGCGGGCAGAGAGGAGATGGGTTTATAACCTCTCTCATTTCCATGCTGGACCCTTCTGGATTTTGGCTCCAACAGTTGAGGCTCTTTTGGTGACTCCAGCATTCTCATGAGTAGGCAGATACCACAGAATCACAGAATACTCTGGGCTGGAAGGCACCCTCAAGGATCATCAAATCCAACTCTCAAGTGAATGGCTCATACAGGGATCAAAGCCACAACCTTGGCATTATCAGCACCATGCTCTGACCAACTAAGCTCATCTCAGGTTCCCCTCAAACTTGTGACCAGCTTTGGGAACCCCTCACAGCTCAAAAATGTGGATTAGTGGCATTGAATACTAACTAAAATATGTGCATGTGTATATAAATATATGCATTTATGTATGTAAACATATACATAAATGCATCGTATGCCTATGTAGGCTAATAATTTTTATATATTTTCCCTAAAGCTTTGATCCAACAGAGAAAACAAGCAGAGGGAGAAAATCACGTAGCCCTGTGCTGTGTGTATACACATCCTGACAGTGCGTTTTGGGCTCGGTAACTTGGAGTAAAACCCTTGCTGCAACACGGAGAGGAACAACACTCCAGAAACATTTACCCAGGCTTACAAGGTGCCTGTGTCTTATGCAGTACAGCATTTCCCAGCTCCTGGGAGCTCCTGCAGGAGAGAGGTTTCCATTTGGAATCACCAGAATCTGTTTTACGCCAAACTGACTTGATCCAAAACATTTGCTCGGTAAGTACAGCTTTGGTGGCTGTACTGTGCATATTAAAGACACAGCTTTATTATTACAGTGGCAATAAAAGCAATGAAGAGGCTTTATGGGCAAGAAGAAATGCATAAAGGCTAGGTACATCTGGACTTTGAATAATGTATGAAAACCAAATTTTAAGGCCGGCTTGTAAGATAAATGCAGTCCCCAAAATTAACTGGAACTGTCTGATCATTCTGGCTCATTGATCTTCAAGGGGTTTAGTGCAAACACTCTGGTCCGAGGTACTGCCTTTGTCCATCAAAGCTCCTCTGAAAGAGTCAACATTTCAATGAATTTCAAGCTGCAGTGAGAATATCATGGGCTGCCCAGGCAGCTCTAAATTCTTCCACACAGCTTTCAGAAAGTGAAACATAAGCAGAAGTGAGAAGCCACTTTTTGGTCATGCAGCCAAGTGCCAAATCTGTGATGCTCTGCCCCTGCTCCAGGCTGCCAGACACCTGTCCCTGCCTCAGAGGTAACTCCTTGTTTCCGCTGGTGACACATGACATGCAAAAATAATTGGGACATATCACCTCCCTTCACCACCTTGGATCCCCAGTGCCAGTGGGGGAGGAAGATGGATCCCTGTTTCCCAGCAGGCTGCTCCAGCTCAAAGTTATTGCTCAGAAAGGGGCAGTACTGACTTTCTCCCATTCTTTAGAGGGGAGCAGGGGTCCCTTCTTTTACCACTTGGCTGCGGGGAGCAGAATGGAGCAATCCTGGAGCAGACCAAGGCAGAGCTGCAGCTTGGAGTCAGGGCTCTGCAAATAACAGGAGCTTTCCCTTCCTTTACCGGGTGCCTGCTGTGACCACTATGTTGGGGTTTAAAACCAAATCCTCTCCCTCAGCTGATAGCTTTGTGTCAGTGGTGAGTGGCTAGAGAAAAGCAGTGGGAATAGCAAGAGGCAAACAGCTAAAATTCAGTGCTTGGGGTCCTGCCTGCAGCCCCCATTCCACTGTGCACAAAGGGTGTGATCCGTGCTGGAATCTCACACAGGGCATGGCAAACCCTCCCAGCCCTGAGCCCTTCCATGCTGCTGGAGCGCCTCTGTGTTAGTTTTTGGATCTGTGACTCTTACACTTTTCTCACCACCATGCCTGGAGGGTACAACAGCAGCGTTTTTCTGGCACGGGTACTAAGAGGCTGCCAAACTGGCACTTACTGATAGCAGTCCTATGCTGTGGATTGCAGTTGTCCTGGGATTAGTCATCCATGCATTCCTTGGGCTTTCATAAGCCATGCTCGCATTGCTTAGGTCCACATCTAAAAATGAAAAACGGTAATTAATGGAAAGAACCTGTAGAAGTCTCTTTTGCAGTGGCTAGAGAAAAAGGATTATAAATTTACCTCAGAGTATTTAACGTGGAGACACTTCACAACCGGTAATTGCCAAAAGGAATCTCTTCATCCTCTAACCTGTGCTGCTCACTGAATCAAAGAACTCAGTGATTGCCTCAGTAATGGGCAATGAAGCCATGGTCAGGCACTAAAACCAAACCAGGAATGGACTTTAAGCAGTTGGCCATAAATATAAAAATCAGAGCCCCGTGGGTCACCCGGGATGTAAATGGTGTTTTTTGTACTGGAGGGCTTTAACTCCTTGAAGTTTTTGCTTCTAATGAGAGTGAAGGGAGTGAGTAATGCCGGGCAGACAATACCGCTTCCCTCACTTTTTCCAGATCCCTTGGACGAAAACAGCCCTCAGTTATCTTGCCCTCCCTGTTCCCAGCTGGAAGCTGCACATCTGAGAAGCACCTGATGCCTTCCTGGCAGATCCATGGTGCTGTGTGCTCCCTGGACCTGCTGTGGAGGCCCCAGACACTGGGAGAAGCATCTGAGGGAGAGTTTGTCTGCAATTCCTGAGCAAAGAGCTGTCCTCCTGCTCCAGCTGGTGATGGGAGGTGGCTGCCGAGAGAGGAAGGGCAGCAGGAGGGCAGCGCTGCTGTGGGGCTGCTGGGATGGACAGGGGCATCAGAGGGTGTGCAGGGGACCCTCTCAGCAGGGTTTCATTTCTGGGGGGGTTTCCCAAATGCAATATGTGTTGCCATGGCACCCTGACAGTATTTCTAACCACCCTCAGGGTGCTGTGGGTGTCTGAGGCACTGAGGAGGGTGCCAAGCTGCTGCTCATCCTCATGCTAACACCCGGGCTCTTGGGGAAGAAGGGGTGGAGAGATGCAGAAACAGTGAGATTGCTTTATAAATTATTACCTGGCTTCAGCTGACACATTTCAAGCTTCAAAAGAGGCATAAGCACCACTCATAGGGTTTAAACTGTAAATCCTTAAAAAAAAAAATCCTTGAAAACCAAAGAAAGGCAATGCCAGGACCAAAACTTCCCTCACTTCATTTATATTTTACAATAGTTCAGCTTGTCAGTAGATATAATTTGTGATTCCTGCTCAGAAAATGCTCAGAACTGCCACAAAACTGCCAAAAGACACCAACTTTTGTTTTATTTTGTCCTTGCTGCTCCATCCCTTTAGAATGGGCCAACAATAAACTATATTTAATGTAAAGTATTAAAAGTGAAGTTCTCCCCAGGCTGATACTCAGTGCATGGACTTTCAGGTCTTCATGGTCATGTTATAAATCAGCTGTGAATTAAACCTCTGTCACAACATGGGATAAAATGGCTCTTCTGCTTGCTGCTATTGTTATATATTGTGCAATACACCGTGACCAGTTTCAGAATTGAATTTCCTGCATTGCTAACAAGTGTTTCCCATTTGGGAATGCTGCCCATTAACAGAGATATTTTATACAAGAGTTCACACAAACAGGTGCCAGGTGCTGATTTTTTGGTTGTTCCCAGTTTAATAGATTGACAGATTTTAGGTTCATTAGATCATTGTATCTGATTTCTTCTGTACCACACATTTAGAGTCACTTTAGAGAACAGATTCTTTGTGCTGTCGTAAGTGCTCTTTATGTTCATTACATGTACCAATAAAAAAGAGAAATAAAAAAGAAATAAAAAATATGATTGGCTAGGGCTCAAAGAACATGTCAGGGGAACATCACAGTTTATCTGTTGCTAAATGTGAAGACCCCAGTACTTGGGAACGTAATAAGTTGCCACATGTCTGCACAGACGTATGTCAGATGTGTTTCCTGCCAGCCACTGATTGCTTAAACTTTTTGTTGCAAATATGTGGGGCTAAGTGTCCATGAAAAAATGCAAAAGTCCAAGAGAAAACTTTGAGGAACACTGCATGTTGAAAAGAAAATGTTAATTCTAATATCGACTGTGATCTCCATTCTAAGAAAATGCAGTTCAGTAATTTTTATTGTCTGGAGACAGTGAGGAGCAGCATCCCATATCACCACATCCTGGCTCACATTCCCTTTTTCTGCTGCAGCAGTGCCCTGGTCTGAATAAAACAAAATAAAAAAGATCAAGTGAAGATTCAGATTTGAAATAATTTTCCTGTCAGAAAATGTCTCTTCACCAAAATGAACTAGGTTTCATGTGGAAACGAGGGGGTTTGGTTTATTTCTACCGGGTTTTAGCTGATTTCTGAGGTGCTGATGTGCCCAGTTTAGAAACATGGGAGCAGCTTCTCATCCACAGAAAACCCGGTGCAGGAATCCCTGCTCAGCCATCAGCCTGGAGGCCTTGTCTCCAGAAGGGTTCCTGCAACACACATCCTTGAGGAACCTGAAATTTTGAGTCTCCAAAACCTGGCTGCCTTGACTCACATTTCAGGATCTCTCCCTCCTCTGCCAGCCCAGATTGCTCCCCACAGCCTGGCTGTTTCCTGATGCCCTGGGACATTAAACTAACAGAGTTTTTTGATTTTGCCAAATTGATTTCTCCAGGATTTTCCTTCTGTCAGAAATTGTCAGATGCTCGTTGGTTTTGTTCTGATTTTGAAGAGAATTTTTTAAACCACCAGAACATAGAGAAGAGGATTTTCCGAGCTTACTGCCATCTCTGCCTTTGATTTTTAAAAGAACTTGTTCACATCTCTTCACACATAGCCTGGTCAGTCTTTTGTTTTGCTGTATTCTCATTGTCTGCTTTTCCCCATTGCATCCTGCTTCCAATTATGATTTAAATTACGCTCAAAACTCCATTCCAAACACAAAGACTCCCCTTGCCCTCTACCCTGCTTTCATTTCCCTCCACCCCCAGGTTTTCTTTTGTTTCTTTAGCTGCAGAATAGCCTCACAAATCAGCCTGCAGTTGAAATTCAATTCTTTTGGATGTGTCTCCTCTTCTGTTCTGGGCACTCTTGGATCCCCTACTTGCCTCTTGCTCCCCGTGTCAAATCTCCAAACTTTCTTCTGAGCACTTATTGCTCATGGAAGGAAAGAAAAGAAAGTCAGGCAAAGGAACGTGCTCTGGAATAGGTCATTCTGTTAGCAGAAACTGATGGCAAGAATAAAAATAAATCTCATAGCTCTGACAGTTACTCATTTTAAAAGGACTGATGGGAGACAAGCATAAAAAACAAAAGCCCCAAAGCAGATTTGAGAAAGAGGGCAAGCAGCATAGATCTAACAACCTAATAAAGCCTCAGCCAAAACAATTTTAGAGAGGAGAGAGCTCCAGCAGAAGGGAGCATATGTTTGGCTCAGCCTGATTAGAAGAAATAAATAGAAGTGCAGCCATCCTGGAAAGGAAAACTTCCTGAGTCAGCAAACGCAGACCAGCCCAGGGGTGAGACTATGAGAGAGGAGCACAAAGCTCTCAGTAACCTTGCAAATGGTGCGTGCTTAATTTGGGCAGTCTTGTTTCAAGAAAAAAAAAGCAAAAATAGACATAATCCAGAGAAACACCAAAAAAAAGGGGAAAAAAAATGAAAATAAGTGGAGCCTTGGTAAAAAGGAGGCACTCAAGATTTATTTGTTTCTATAACAGGAGAAGAAAATCAAGAGGAGGCTATCTTACCAAATAAAAGATGCTACAATGTAGGCTGGTCAGGTGATCCTATTCAGCATTGCCCACAGCAAGGTGATACTGCCAACGACGGCACTTTCTCCTATAAAGTGCAATTAGTCCGTGTAACATGCCTGGGTTTGGGGGGAATTGTACCTTGGGCTGGACCAGCACTGTCACCAGGAGTTACACACACACATCGACTTCAGTCTTTCAAAATGAGCGTTCTCGTAGGTTTTCAGGCTTTTTTTCCCTTTGTGTTCAAACAAGACCTGGATGACCATTAGGATGTTAATGAATTGCAAAGGAAAACAATTCATTAGTCCGGAGGGAAGGTTAATAAAATATAACCCCTTCCAGTGCGTGCTCACCACACCATCAAACCCAGAGCTTAAAACAGGCACATCTCAGAGTACTGCTGGTTGAGGCTGGAAGAAAGATTTCCACTAATGGGTTTTGGATCAGCATTTAGGAGGAAACAAAATCCGATTTAATGGCAAGCACCATGCACCAAGCAGGCGCCAAGTGTCGGAGTGTTCAGGTAAACCTGCCAAGACCAATGTGCCCCTGTGCACCCACTCCTCTGGGAGCTGCTCACCACAGCTGGACTTTTCCACTTAAAAGCGAAAGTGGTGCTTTTAAGTCCATCACAGGACAGACTGGTGCTACTCTGCTGTTAAAAGACATAAAAGACAGTGAGTGGTTTTGCTGGGGACATTTTTTTGTGCACATGGGCTTGAGGACACCCAGAAATGGCTCTCTGCAGAGTAAAACTGCATTTTTTTGCCCCGTGAATGTTTTGGGCTTGCCAGCTGTACACTCAGAGCAACCCTAACTTCTGACTTTAATCCAGGTTAAGCAGAATTGATGAATGGGAGCTTCAGTTTAAACTGATGTAAAATTGATATAAGCAGAAGGGCAGATTTTTCCTAACATATTGGATGGGAGCAAGAAAGATGAGTTCAACACCAGTTCTTTTCCAAGCCTTGTGGAGTTGATCTGAATGGTTTAGAAGTGTCTCCAGAAATTGTAAAACATATAGGTGAAAAATTGTATGTCATTTTCATCTCTCTTTCTAGAGTATCAGGATTTTTTCTGGATTTTTTGGCTATTGTTTAGTTAAAAAGCAATTTTTTGTTGCATACAACTTTTTACGTGTATATATGTATGCATGATATTTACACAAAGAATGAAAGCCATTCAAAATAAAAATCACCCTAAGAATATATAAAAATATATGCCAAGTTTACAACTGGATAAATAAGGTGTCTAAAAACTGTAGGAGAATCATCTGCAGCTAAAGCACCACCTAAAAATGTAATTTCCTATTCTTTTTAAAGTCAGCTTCAGCTAGGCCTTAAAATTTCTATAAAGCACAATTCAGAATTCAGGGTTTTGCTGAGATGTTAAATTGCACTTTCAAAATATTTAAGATTCATTTCCTACTAAGTGCCAAACTACATCTCAGGAAAAAAAAAGATGTAAATTCATAGTGAGAATTCAAGTAATGTATTCCATGAGAGAACAGCAGAGTGCCACATTCCTTTTATAGTGACACATTAACCTCCTCATATCAGTATGTTGAAAGGAAAAAAATCCCTTCACTCTACAAGACCAAAAAGCCTTATTTTTCCCCATTACTGTTTGTTTGCATTTTTAAGATTCCTTTAAAGGAAAAAGCTTAATGCATCCATGAGAGGGGGACTAGATAATTTCCATCCCAGACTTCTGAGGGAAATGGCAAAACAAACTGCAGGTCTGGCAATTTACTGCTCAAACCAGTACAAGACCAGTGTGACTGGAGAAAAGCAAATAAAATATCATGGATGCAACAGGAGGTGCTTTTATTTAACCCAGGACAGCAAACCAGTGGTTGTTCAGTCAGGTTTGATGTGCTGAGTAATTTGAGTTGCTACCAAGGAGAAGGAATTACTGTGATTAAAAATAATATCTTAAAAAATATATCTTTGTCACAGCAAACCCGAAAGATTCCCCATTACTGG
This sequence comes from Dicrurus megarhynchus, assembly GCA_013399195.1. Lineage (NCBI taxonomy): Eukaryota > Metazoa > Chordata > Aves > Passeriformes > Dicruridae > Dicrurus > Dicrurus megarhynchus. The sequence goes on along the minus strand of VXAD01000352.1, from coordinate 1,889,175 downwards.
TACAGCCTCTGCGTGAGGTTCAGAGCTAATCAGGGTGGAAAAAACCATTTTGTTGAGTGGGAAACAGAATATGCAACTAAGCTTTGCTAAAAATAGCCCATGCCAAACTATCCTGATATTTTGTTTGAAAACAAATCCCCAAAAGCAATAGATTAAGTAAGGCCAGGAAATGCAGCAGATCTGATTTACCCCAGCGTCTCTAAAGCAGCTGGGATAAGGTGTTCTGGATGCTGGGAAAGTGGGGAGCTTTGAAGTGGTGCTGATTTGTCTGAATAAAAGCAGACATGAGAGGAGGAGGGAGACTAAAAATCATGCCTGCCATGGGTCTTGGTGAATTTTCCTGTTAATGATACAGACACAAGGAGGAGAAGTGCGTGGATTATATTCCCTAGGGACACATGTCGGAAAGCGCTGCCAACACGGAATGTAGGAAGAGGGCTGGAGGACGGCGGGGCTGAAGGAGAGGGAAAGAAATTCAACCTTCTGCAAGGGTACATACATGGAAATTAATAAAATCTTCAGCTAATAGCTGGAGGCTGCTCTTTTAAGTGCTTCATCCAAAGGCTTTCGCAGTGCGAGATGAGAGCTTGGTAACGAGAGCACATTTGCCTGCAGCTGCCATGGCTGGCTCCTCCACCTTCTCCCTCTTGCCCCATGGCCTCTCTCCTCTCATGTGGCCTGAAATAAATTTTGCTCATGATCAAAGCACAGTTTCCTCTTACCTTTACACCTGCTGTATTCCTCTTACATGACAGAGGTGAGTGAGGCACAAAGCTCCCTGTCCTTGCAGGCAGCTGAGGCTCCTCGCTTTGCAGGTCTGTGGGGAAGGGATTGCGATGCTCATTTTGTCTGCCACTCCTCACCTGGTGTCCCTTCCCCATCTCCAGCCCCACTGTTATTTGCTGCTCTGTTACTCCAAAAGGCGAAAATGGCTCCTGAGATTTATGTGTGCCCTTCTGGAAAGGAAAGGATGTGGTTTTGCCTCTCAAACTCATGAAGGAACTCAGACACAGGTTTTCGCTTCTCTAAAAGTAGACTGTGGTTACAGCCTCCACTTCCTGCCCCATCTGTCGTCTAACCTTGGCATTAACAGCAAGCAGAAGTCTTATACTCAAAGTTGACAAATTAATTCTGGAATGGGGTTGTGGGCTCTGAATCCCATTTTCACAGCATCTCCTGTCTCATGGATGTGGGTCAACACTAAACCGTGGATCCATGGAGCATTTCAGATACACCCCTCTCTTTAGTATTTCCTAAGGCAGGCTTGCGTGTTCCCTGCTTTACTCGCTGCCTGCTTTGAATCTCATTCTGAGGCACTTAATCCTCTCCCTTCACCCCAGAGGGAATTCAGGCATCTTGCTCAACTCTGTGAACTCTGGTCCTGGAACAAAGCCTGCAACCGCCAGGCATCACACGCTCCAAACGCCTTTCTGTTTATGAGGCCAAGTTTTGGGTTTTAATGGCACCAATCATCTGAGAGGGCATGGCCCAACCACTTGCATGACACAGCTCCAGCATTGCCTCAGAACCTCGTGTCTGGCTCTTGATACTAAACTCTGGGATGAATGCGTTTCTCCACTGGAAGCTGCTCATCAAATCATTTAACCCAAGAAAGGTTCCTAAAAGGAGCAACATCCTGAGAGGCAAAGGAGGAACGGGAGAGTTTATCTGTGCTAGAAACAGGTTTTATAGCCCTGAAATTATGTGACTTTTTTATTTCCCCCTGATAATTTCAAGTCTAAATACTGTGTAAACAAGGGATCCCTTGTAAATAAATTTAAGGGCCGGGTAGTAATTCTGCAGGTGTCTGAGAGAGAATTGTGCCTAAGCAGGAAAAGGAGGTTATTCCCTGTCAGACAATTTGGATCCTGGCATGGTTTCCAAATTTAGGCAGTCAAAGCACAGCAACATGAAATGCAGTTGGACAGGACAACAATATTAGCAATACTTAAAGCAGTTCCTTCCCCACAGGAAGGCAAGCACATACCTTTTAAAGAGTGTAAAATTTAAAGTGTAAACCCATCGCCAGCCTTGAACAGGGATCTCAGATGATCTCACAGCATCACCCTGTCCAACTGTTCAACACATATAGATCTCTCTAGCTTGAAGGCCATGTTTTCCATGTCTGAGACTGGCAGCAAGGTGACCCAGTGTCTGTCTGCTGTCCCATCTCCCCCACAGTAGCCTTCCTCTTCACATCCCTTTCACTTCACATCTCTTTCCAAACATTTTCTCTCTTTTGAAATTTCTATTTTCTCTTCTGGTATCTTTCACCTGTCACGAAGGTCTCACTGCTTAAAATTTTCCAGAGCAGCTACTCCACAAATGGTGCTCTGCCAAGGAAGAAGTGGGAGCTCTGCCCTGTCCTGGTGCTCCTTCCCGCTGCACCGGCTTTGGGTCCCGGCTGCACACCAGGGGTTTCCTGGCAGTGCACCTGGCTGCATCTGTCATCCCACAAGCCCTAAGAATCATCCCATTTTCCTGGTTTCTGAATGCTGTTACAATTCATTCTCTACCTTCCGTAACGTTTCCTTCCTTAAATGGACTAAATTTAAGTGCCAAGAACCCAGCTGGGTGAATAGAGGAGGACTGAGATTAACTGGAGAAAATCCTGGGAGTTATCGATTCAGCTGGTTTCCCAACATATTCTACCATAGCCCAGGCTTTTAACAGTACCCAGGAACACAAGGCCTGACTAATGGCCACTGAAATTCAGCGCTGAAGTTTTGAAAAGGTTTATTTAAATGAATTTTCCTTGGCATTTCCTTTACAAGTTATAAAAAGCCTCTTTCTTGCTTCAGTAGTTATACTGTGTATATTCTCTTGGACTTTCATACTCATTCTCTCTTGTTTGGAAGCCAAACAAATTTATCTTCAGCTTTTATCTACTTCAAAAAGGGTATTTTTTTGCTGCTGCTATGTCTGTGGTACATATCAAACCCGTGCAGGCTTATCAAGTGTTAACAGTGTTTATCTTGAAATTTTGCAGTTGTTTTCAGACACATCGAAATGTGTTTTTCTCATGTTCAGCCATATTTCATTAAGAGAATGCTATGGCTTTTATAATCTTTGAGTGCTAGTTTTAAGATAGATGCATACGAATATCTGTCACGTTTAATTATCTCCTCCATCAAATTCAGTAAGTGGCCTATTAAGAGCAAAATGACTGGTTCATACACTCATTAGAAAAGGGAGATTTCATGGTACAACAAATAGGAAATGAAATTTTTATTTCTGACTCTACGAGAAAGAAAAGAGAAATCACAATGCCTAAAGAGGAATGTTTAATCTCTTGTATGAGCTAAAAGAATCCAGAAGATTTGCTTTATGCTATTGGTACGAGTTAAAGATCCTTTGATCACTGGTTCAAACCCAACTCTGTACATGGAGAGTGAAAGTTATAATTAAATAACTGATAACTAATTGGTGGCCTATATAAACGAGTTGTTTTCAGCCTAGTTTTCAATGCACAGGCCAAAAAACCCACTTGGGCTCACTCCTCACGACACAAACCAGGCATGATTTTGCACTGTGATTACTGATTGGAAACGGTTGAACTCTGTGACAAGGCACCAAAGTAATTTTTCCTTTTGCTGTGTAGTCAAGGACAGCATTATATTCCCTGTCTGGACTTGACCTTGAGCAGCAGGGATGGCTGGCTGGCTTTCTCTCCACTCAGGAGCAGTTCTGTGATGGATTTCTGTGCACCAGAAACAGCTCACCGGTGCCACGGAGACCCTGGTCATGTTGCCATCCACCCTGAAGTCCCTTCTGCTCACAGATGTGGAACTTTCCTGCCCAGGTGGAGCTGCCTGGTGGTGGCTGTCCCTGGAGCCCAGGTCAGAGGCTTTGTGGCACCACCCCCTCTTGTCCTCCACTTCTCCTTACAGGGCCATTCCTCTGGTTCCACACTTCCTGCCTCCTCTGGAACTTAAGGTCTGAGCCACACTGTACTTCAGTGGCTGGATCTTTTTTCTCCCAGCACTCGCTCTGCTTCACCTCAGAATCTGTCCATGAATATGAAAAAGGAGGAGGTAATGCCCATTTAATGCATAATGTTCATTTTATAGAAGTCATAGCTAAAGTTATTAGTATTTGCCACTCCAGGCAAGGCTCAGCTTCACCCCACAGCTTCTTATGACTGACACCAAAGAAGGAGAGTTGGTTTATCACTTAATTATTTTTATAATCTGATGCTTTTTCAGGATACTGAGTCATTCTATTGTTTTCCTGCACTATGCTTCCTCTTCTGCTTTCCTTCCCTCTGGCATGCTTCTGGGAATACCCTGGATTCCTCCAAACTCCTGTCTTGCCCCTGCCAAATGGAATTCGGTTCAAGGACAGAGGAGGGACCTGACCTGACGGCTGTGGACATGGCTTGAGAGGAGAGGCATGGTGAGATGTGCACTTCTGGGTGTGTGTGGGAGGGAAATAGACACCTCTAGCTTTATTTATTGCAATGATGCCCCTCCCTACTACATTTTCTTTCCTTTTAAGACCTTGTAAAGTTTAGAAGCAAAACTTCCATTATGATACTCATGCTTTGTGGTTTTGTGCCCTACGTGGTGACACCTCCCCACTGTTTATCCCTGTGCCGTGAGCTGTCACAAAAATACAGCTAAAGATGGCCATTTGCACCCCCATCCTTCTTTTCTACTCCAGTTTTCTTCTCTTCCTCCTGATCTCTGTGGCCCAGTAATCCCCATCTGTCCTTCTTCTCAGTCCCTTGGCATCAAACTGCAGGTTTTTCTGCAGGCAAATAAACTCACTTTACAATTTAGGCATCTGGGCTCACCGGATCAAGCAGCAGTTCTGCTGCTGAAAACAATGAATACAATTTTTCATCATCATCAACAGTAAAGTGTGTTTTCAAGTACTGGATTTGCTGCTGTGCTTCGGAGTGGTGGATTTATAACCTTAGAAAATCAGGATCTGAGGATGTACATATATTATCTACAAGGAACAGAGCTATCTGTAGTAATAGGGAGATTTTTGTGCAGATAGCTCATAGCGTGAGCCTCATAAAGGTTTCATGTAACAAAGCTATGCCGGGCTTTAAAGCCAGATCTCAATACAAGTCCTAATTTATATTTCACATTTAAATAAATGGCCAGATTTTCAGAAGTGTTAGTGGAAAAGTTTGCCTCTCGGGCTCATGAGCCGGGTTCTGATGTGAGAATATGAAAGACATGCACATTTCCTGGGAAGCAGAGCTTGCTTGCAAGAGCAGAGGGGCTGCAACAGGCAAATACATCCCAGCTCCCTCCCATTTCCCTTTGCTGCTCTGGAGCATAAAAAACTCCCACTCTTGGTTGGTGAACAGAAAAAAATAGGTGGAAATGTTTAAGTTTTTTAATAAAACTGTTCTACTGTCTTCTCTATAATTTTTTTTAGAAAAAAAACCCAACCAACCAAAACTAACAAAAACAACCAAAAAACCTAATAAAAAACCCCACCCAAAACCTTCAAGCTGTCTGACATCTTTATTTTTTTTTTAAATACAGTTCTAGCTGTCCAAAAGAAATCAAACTACAATGGTTTATATAGAAAACCTACCTGCTGCTCGCCCTGATAAAGCAATACCTGCGTGCTTGCAGGTGTTCCACAATCTGCTTGGAAAATCTGTGAAAGAAACCTCATGTAACATATTTAGCTGCTAAGAGGGAGAAATCACTACATTATTTCATTCTTTATTGTTAGATCTTTTGATTATTTCGCAAGACTTTCACCATATGCTGCTAATTGACATACAACGGATGTGTGCTCTGTTGTCTTCATTAATTTGTAGAAACTAAATATTTTGTTTTCCACTTAAACTCACTAAGATCCAGTCTGAAAAAAAATCCATAATTAGGCTCATACTGTTTGTAGAGTGCAGCAAGGGCGTCCTGGCACTGTCAGCTGGGGAGGAGGAGGAGAAGGGAGAGAAGAATGAACTGCGTGAGTGAAATCTGCAGGCAGAAGAGATATTGGCACGAGCAATTACACTTTGCAGTATCCCTCAGCTAACTGTGCTTTGGGAAAGGGAAAATCAAATAAACTGTTAATATACCTTCCTGTAATGAAGATGTTGCTGGAAACAAATCAGCCCAGCTCAGAGGATGGCAGGGGACTGGAGCTCTCAGGAGCCTCCATCCCCTTTGATTTGTGGCAGGACCTCACAAAACCTCACCCCAGCCAGCCCAGAATATCCTTCCCATGAGTGTTAATTCTGGTGACTGGGGTTACTTTCCAGTGTTAATTCTGGTGACAGTCCTGGATGGTGCTGCCTGCTCCTGATGTGCTATGGAGCAGAGATCCTAAAACGAGTCAGACTTCTCAGCCCCTCCAGAAGATTAATTGGAGTGAGGTTGAGCAGTCGTGGTCTTTTCTCCACTCCTTTTGCTCAGTCCTCAGAGCAGAGGGGAGGCTGGAATGCACAGCATTGCCATGGAGCCCCAGGAAGCTGCTCTTTTCCTTCCCTTAAATCATGGTGATTTAATGGCTAGTTTAAAAGACCACAAGTCTGGGCTGCCAAACTGTTAACCAAGCTCCACTTTTGCCCTCAGCACTCTGACTTTCCGCCACACATCTCTGGAAAACCTGAATCCATCCTCCATAAGAAATTCAATATTGCTATTATGTTTCAGGGCCTCATTAACATGAGTAAAATCCTCTTGTGAAAGGCACCATAGAGCAACGGGATTTTATCTTTTCCCTTTCTAGCAGTGATTACTTTTCCATCCCTGTCATTCGGTGGAATGAGCTTCATACTTATTTAGAATCTGAGAATTTGGATTTACTACGCAAAAACTCTGCAGAGTTGGCAACCTACTTTTCTTCCAGGGGACAGCCAGTGAATGCTTGCAGACACTCCACCATCTTCTCCAATACAAATTCTGGGTCATGTCCAAAGTTCTTGTAAATTATCATCATCTTTTTATGCCTTAAGAGCAGGAAGTAATCAGGGGTCTAAAAGGAAAGGAGAAAATTGACCGCCTACCGCTCTGACTAGATATACATCCAGAAAAAGAACTGAACACAGCAAAGCAATAACAGAAGTTGATCAATCTTAGATGCTGTGGCACTCACAGATGTATCCTCCCAAAGATGAATTTTCTGTCACAAGTCCAAACCACTAAAGCATGAGGAATAGCAGTAGCAGATACCGCTGATTGTAAGAAGCAGGAGTCTCTGATAGTTATCTAAATATCTCATAAAAAATGATTATTTTCCGTCTCCAGGCTTGCCTTCCAGGTAGAAATGGAATATTGCCTCTAAACGTTGTTAAGGAACAGATGGGTCTGCACTCCAGATCAGCTTTCCTCCAAGAGCAGCAAAGCTCTTCATCATTGAAACGCTGAACATTTACCTGAAACTCATGAATTACTACAGACCAGCTCTGCTCAGGACAGGGCTGTGTCAGTAGATCTCCAAGGAATAAAACAAACCCCACCAAACTATGGCCCTGTAAAGCCACCCAGACAGATTTTTTTGATTGTGGCATGAAAATACAGTTTGAATTCCTCCTAATTTCTCTAAAGGAGAGTCAAATCAGCTCAAGTTTGTGGCAGCTGAAGGACACCGATGACTTAGTGGCAATAACATGCAAACAGAAGCAACAACTGCTGTAGCTGGCACTTTTGCAGAAGTTTCAGCTGTGGCTTTGCGGCATGACTGGCACGTCTCTCAGATGTGCTTGTCCTGGCAGAGAAGCCAGAGGCTGGTTTTCCTTGGCATTGCCCACAGCTGGTGATGTGTGGCACGAGGAAGGAGCAGAGGGAACGGGCTCCTGTCCTGGATCACGGGGGTTCTGCTGCTGCTGCTGCACTGAAAGCAGTGCTGAGGCTCCCATCGGCTGAGTAGCATCATCATTAACCAACACCAAAATCAGACAAAAGGTGCAGGTTCTCTGAGTCCTCTTCAGTGTTGGTTGTGCAAAAAAACCCCGCTTCTGTCTTCAAAAATAACTAAAGTCTTCACAATGAAACATGGCAAACAATGTCCCCTGATAGATGGCTTTATACCTGTTTTAGGGAGGACTGTGCAGAAGCACACTTAGCTCCTGTTCCAAAGGCTGTGGAGATTATTGGAGAAACTCCAGCTGGAATGAGTAGGGGTCCCACCTTTTCCTCAGTGCGTGGTGGTTCCATCAGCCCATTCTAAATCTGCAACTTGCTGAATCAGGCTTTTGTCAATCCACCTAGTGACTGCAGCTCCTCCATCACTGGACAAAGCAGGTCAGCTCTCACACACTTCTCTGAGGACATAACAGAATTTGGGCTGTGGTAACAATGTGCTGCATCTTTTGATGTTGTCCCCACCTGTACTGTAACATTATTGTTTTGTTTCATGAAAATTTCTGGGACTTTCTTTCCCATCCTCTGTATAATCACCAGGTTTCTTTTTCCGAGTATTGTACAGTAGAACACATTCAATTTACTGGTTTCTCATTGTCAACATTGCACCTCAGTTTCCAGAAGGAAACCCTACTGCATGTGTCGTTGGAAGGGAGAGTTTTGGTCTCTCAAGTTATCTATGCACTTAAAAAAAAAAAACAACAACCTCTCTGAAACCAAAAGGGTACATTGTCCCCCATGCTCTGAAATTCAATTTTGAAATCAATGGGGCGATTGATTTAAAGTTCAAATTGAAAGCAAAGTCCTGAAACTGCTCAAAAACCTGGCAATATGTCAGCCCGAGCCATGATGTTTTAAGGGCCTCATTCATCCTATGGACATTTTGTGCTGGACAATCCATTAGGATTTTGGCTGTTCTGTTCTTCTCATGAAACCATCAGGACTCTCTCCTTCTGTCTGTCTTAAAAAAAAAAAAAAGAAAAAGAAAAGAAAATCCAATTTTTCCAGTTAAGTCATTCTTTGGCACTGGGAACACAGGAAGTAATTTCTCACTGTCAGCTGGGAAACCATAAAGTTTGACTAGCTCAGGCCCTTAATCCCTGTCCAGCATCACCGGTCACATTACCACCACTACAGCAGGGCTATGTATAGGGACAGGACAGGGGGCATGCTGCTAACACAGCCTTTCTCTTCACACAAGTGGCCTCAGACAACTTTGCTTTCAGCTCTTAGACCCTAGGGCAAGATTACACCTTTTTGTACCCAATACTTGGTATGAAGAGGTTGGAAGAAGAAATACAATTTTCAAGTCCTAAGAGCAAATGTTACTCACTGAAATACAGTGTCAGGTAAATAAATGAGTTGTACAGTCTGCAGCATAGACAAACAATGTTGAAAAGTTGCAAAAAAAAGAAACATTTTGACTTGTCGGGTCCATTTCACGTCCTGTTATTTCTGTAGTTTCTGTAGTTTCTTCGGATCCCACCAGCTGAGACTGACAGTGTTTTAAACACCACAGATTTTAAATATCAAAATGACAGTTTCTCACATGTTGTTGTCCATCAGTATGAGCCATGATTGCTGTTTGGAGAAGATGTGATTGCCAACCTGTGGCTGGTGTGATTGCTCTTTGCAATCTGCTGTTCCTGAATGATTTTTTGGGGGAGTGTGGGGGAGGTAAGCGGCTGGGCTGGAGTGCACTTCCCATATAAATATTTCTGTCCTAATTTCTCACTGTAGTGCTTATGCAATTACAGTGTGTTCTGTGTGCATTTTGAGTTATTGGTCTCTTTTAAATATTTTTATACCCATTTTATACCCATTGGCTAATCTGATAGCTGTTAAGATCCTGTAAGTTTTCTATAGGTAAACAGGGAGAATAAACAACTCATATTCCCATTGAGATAAGGCTTACCAGTGGTCAGGAATATTTTCCCCGAGATGTTTAGCTCTTCAGAGAAACAGAAATTAAAAACCCTTTTGTACTTGATGAAGAAAAAGTGGTATTCAAAGGGAATTCACACAGCAGCTGTGATTTAAGACAGTTGCATGGAGCTTCATTGGTTCCACTGTGCACAGACCTATTTGTTTCCAGACATTGTCTTGGATATAGAGTATATATGCAAACTTTGTTCCACCCTCCGACATAACCATATATCTACAGTGAAAAGCCTGGCTGTAATTGCTGGAAGAACACAGAAGTTATTGGCTCTTTAGTCTGCCTAGTCCAGAGGAAAATGATCCTGGGGAAAATTCTTCTAAACCTTATTAGTGGCAGTTGACTTATCACCTATATCACAGTAATTTTGACTTGATATGAATAAAATCAATTGTGTTTCTCTGCAGTGTAACTATCCACTTTCACATTATTTGCATATCTAATCTGGTTTTGGATTGAATTTAGCTTTTGTCCTCAGTGATATTTCATTTTGGTTAGTGCCGCTATGGATCATGCTGTGCTTTCTTTTATTTTGCATCAGCTTTTAATTTGCCACCTTTCAGATCAATTGATTGTGACTTCATTAAGTGAGAAGGCAAATATTAGTAACAAATGCATTTTTTCCTATCCCCCTGACTTTGTTTGTCTCCCCGTGTCTCTTCCATGGGATTTCTCTTGCCTCCACGTTACGTGGTCTGTTCTGTTCCTGTCTCCCTTCAAGCAGAAGCCTCTCCACACTGCTAATCACTTTTATTGCCTACATCTGCACATTGTGTCTTCTCTCAAACAGGGTGGGCAAGATCATAACATTGTGCAGGGGAGAGCAGGGAAGGGATGTTGTCGAGCTGACATTAATGAAGAATCTCATAGGCCAGTGGTTCCAATTCAAGCTACAATGTCACAGCTGAAACAATGTCAAGACCCATTTCACAACCTATTACAAAAGAAAAACCACACAACAACAAAAGCTCATAACCCTCTGGATGTTGCCCTGAGACCCATTCACACTGACAGGTTCTGCAGGATATTGGATGTTCTCATCTCACTGAACAGAAATCATTTGGTGTTTCGCAGGGAGGGTTGGGCTTCTTGGAAGTCGAGCCCCTTTCTGCTGCTGCAAAAACAATTTGAAGAGAAGGTCCGGAGTGTTGGGTAAATGCCAGGCAAATAGGATGAAAAAAGCAGGAAGAAATATAAAGCTTACTGCATCCAAGAAGTAAATCTGAGCCCATGCCAGGAAAAGAATGTCAATACACATGTATGGAAAGGAATGTATGCTATGTTTTATAGCAATTTAATCATTTACCAGATGTTTTGGTTTACCACTGAAAAATAATAGATATATGAATAGCAGAGAGCTTCCTCTTTCAAGAGAGTAAAAAAGTATCTTAATTGCATTAAATTTATCACACTTTTTGTCCATTTGGTGGCAGATCACTTGTCCTAGAAGGTAACAGACAGGGCTTCAGTGCCACCAGTTGCTTTTCTGTGCACATTACGTATTGATTAATGTCCATCTTGATTAATTTTCAGAGGGCATAAGCAATGTCCTGTAACAGGCACACACTTGCACTAAGTAACTGTTGATTCGTTTTGGACATATGATCAAAACCATTCAGAAGCTTCAAAGCACTTNATGCAAATGCAATCACACTAGCCTGAGACGATGAATATTAAAACTCTGAGAGGTTCAGCTTTTTTCTGCTCGATGTCAATGCATGTTTGTTGCCATGGGTCCGTGTGGGCAATGTGTAGGTGGCTTTTTTAATGTTTTGCAGCACATCAAAAAGTTTATTTCTTTGAAGCCAACAATGAGCATTGTGCTTGTCCATGTGATATTTACTCATCTCTTATCATGTTGTGCACTAATTAAACTGATGTAAGAGTAAATAGGTTGACACTGTAAAAGTTAATCGCCCACTACTTTAGAAGTCTGGATGGTTTTAGAGTCATATTTGTAGCATTAATTTTGAATGTCAGGCTGTTTCAACCCTGCTGGGTACACTGTTCAGGCATATATCAAAGCAGCATCTTCCCTGTGAACTTAGTGCTAGAATATTTCCCTCTTGTCTACAGAGAAAATCCACCACACAAAGCAGGGTAAGTTAGGACAGAGTTAATCCTTGAGATGCTCCCTATGACTCTGGTGTTCGGAATGAAAATCAGTATCTGTGCAGTATTAACACTGTAATTAAATTTCATTAGACTGAAAGCTCAGGCTTTTCATGGTGAGGTAAAGAACATTCCTATATTGTTTTACTGATCATTACAGTGAATTGCTTGAGAAAGTAGGGCTTGAAGGCCAAGATCCTCAATAGGATACTGAGACCTGAAAGGATCTTTGGCAGAATTCAAGTGTTGAGATCAAGACTGCCACTCCACATCCTCCTCCTTCCTCGGGTGCACAGGAGGAGAGGACACGGAGCTGTGTCTCCCCCTCAGTATGACCATGAATGTGTCCTGGAGTCCCACCCGTGCAACCCAATTACTCTGACTGTGATCCACGTCCTCCAGAAGAGTCTTGTGTGGTTGGACTGATGGAATGGTCTCTTGAGGGCCTGGAGTGCATTTCAGGATCCACCACCAGCTGAGACACCCAGAAATCCTGGAGCATTAGTGCAAGGCTGTACACAGCCAGCCCGCTCTTGTTACTGGCAGACTGACCTAACACAGGGCTGAGTGGATTCCTGAGGGCTCCCAAAAGCCAGGTTTTGTGTTTGTGTTGCAATGCCTGTATCCTGTTGTCTCTCCTGTGCGTAGCTGACTATTTAGACCCTCACTGAGCCAGCTTTCTGCCCACACCAACTGTCTCACTGGCTATTAGCCTGTCTCTAACCCCTGTGTTTACCAGGAAAATTATTGAGAGAAAGGTAACAAGGCAATCTGGGCGTCATCTGACAGGTTCTGATTGCCAGCAGCTCTCTGGGCAAGGCCGGCATCACCCAGGCAGGGAGCAGAGGTGAGGAGTCCGTGCTGATTCAATTATCACCACGCTGAACTGCCCTCAAAGCCTTGAGGTAACTCGCAGATGAGAAAGAAAGATGAGCTCGTAACCAGCCAAGTCCAAAGGCTTCTGAAGTCAATAGAAATCTTTTCATGGAATTCACTGAGTTGTGGAGCAGGGCCAATAGGAGAGCTCTGACAAATGGGCAAACAGAGACAATGAAGATTCCCACCCCCCCATTATTAAATAAAGATGGAAGTGGGGAACCTAACATGGAATCATCTCACCTGTGCAGCATGTGCTGTATTTCTACCTAAAAAACAGGTCTATATTCTGTATATGCTCTGTTGGCCTCATAAACCAAATCTTGCAGCTCTTTGCTATGCACTCTCTAATATCCTAATGTACTTTGTAGGTGAATTCTCAGGAAAAAAATATTGTACTTGCAATTAATCAATCGTGCTGTGTTGTAATTAAATGACTATATCAAAGAGGAAGAAATTAAAACTGGATCCCTTAAAACAACTATTCAGTGGTATAATTACAGCATACCCTATGAGCAAATTAGCTTCTGACTATGTGAGATCTGACAAACTAATAAACACCTTGCTGTGTAAATTGAGACCAGGTATATTTTCAGACTCTTAATCACTGAAGCTTACCAAAGAGTGAAATGGCAAATCATTATTTGGGTTTTTTTCTCCTTTCTGAGAGAAACACTCTTTCACTGCTAGTCTTAATTCTTCATATAGCTTTGGAAAGTTTATTCCATTTGTCTTTCTAACATTATCTGTTCTTTCTTTCTGTCGTTATGATATCTGCCATAGAAGGAAATATCTAGTTCATTTATTCACTGCTTTTTGTTGAGTAGAATTCATCAATAGAGAAACCAGCATTTGGCAGTGGTAATGGTTATGAACTCCTGGCCCATATAACTCCCTTATCTTGCTGTTTAGAAAAGATAAAAAAAAAAATTCTATGAGTGCATGAGAAATCTTTTTGATTAAAAATATGCACAAAACCAAGAATGTTCAACAGGTAACCTCACTATCTTTTCTTAATATAATCTCAAAGATCTTAATATATGTGAAACATTCTACTAGAGGAAAAAAAGTCAATAAAATGATGAAAAGTAATTATGCTGAGAAGTGTAGGCAAAAAGAGAAAATCAGAGTTCAACAGATCATTTTAATTTACTGTCACCAGAGACATAAAGTTAACAAATGAGAAGATACCATATTCATGTTAAAGTCTGCAGTAAATATGACAGAGCATCATAAGAAATGTTCTGATATGATTCACTTAAAGCTTGTTCAAATTAATATACTACTTGTTGAAAATGTGTAGGAGCTGTTAAGTTTATCTTAAGGAAATATATTGACTTTAAGGAAGGAACAGTCACTGTGACAGACATTAAAACACTCGAGTGAATTAAGGAACATTACACTGAGTGTGCAGCAAATGAAGGCATGGTATCTCTGGAAGGGTTTTACAGTGTGAGAAATCTTTAATGAGGCATTTGAACTGCATGGAAGAACAGCTCTCATACCCTTTGGAACATGACTACAAAGAAGATATTGATCTGTAGATGTTATCCGATTGTATTCCAGATTAAAAGATGACAAAATCTTCAAGAGGTAACTAAGAAGATTAACCTGTCAAGGAGATACCCCATAATGAGATTATCCCACTGTGAGACTCTTCACAAAGGGGAGGGATTATTAAGAGGGAGAGCCAGTGTTTAAAGGGATTTTTAGAGTGAGCTGTTTGTGTGTGTGTGCACATGGGTGTGTGTGTACGGGCTTCAGTTTGACAGTAGGGCAGAAACACACTGAGAAAATACTGATCTGTGTTCTAGACATACAGAGATGAAGCTCTGAGAGCCCTTCTCTTTCTAAGGCTCATTACAGAGCCCACTATTCACTCTCCCCATGACCCCATGCTCCACCATCGCTGTGTTAAGCAAAATACATTTTGCAACCCCAGAGAGCATTTCTGAGAAATAATCAGCTCTGTGCTTCTGTGAGTAGCTGCAGGGGCCACAGGTCAGCAGACTACAATTACCCCTCATAGTTGACTACACTTCCAGATTTATAGGAACTAAATGGTACTTTTAATACATTCTTAGGTACATCTATATAGTATATCTATATCCACATGCATATCAGTCCTTTTCTAGGGGTGATTGGTGAGCCTGTCCCTTTGTTTACTGATCTATCAGAATATTTATGTTGTTTGTGATTTGTATGTACTGCGCCTACAGAGTTTGTTCTGAACTTGCAAATTTCTGTGCAGGTGTTTATGGTGTATTAAATTTTAGAAATTTTCAGACTGCTGTTGGAATGACTTCTACCTTGTTCCAGGGAGGAACAGCTATATCCAGCTAGTTGCATTTTGATGGTTGCCAGTAAAAAGTTATCAATCACTAAATTCAGACCAAACGTTGCCTTCTGCATTATGGTCTAGCACCATATCAGTTTATTAATAAAGGCTAATGAACTGATTAGGTAAGTGCATTTTTTTGGTGTGTTGGGCCATTTTGTCTTCTTAACTCACCTCTTTCTAAGTGTGAGTTTATGATATAGATCCCTTGGCTTTCCTGAAGTCTGTGTGCTGTGGGAGCTGTTCAAATGTTTGTTGTTGAAACAGCACGAAGGTGCTAGAGGAAGTCTGTTTTAACAACCAGGGCATGTCAAGGAACTTCCACCAAGGATGAAGCCGATCTCTTTGCTGATTTCCTGCACTGTAATGAAGCAATATAGTGCTGAGTTAACTTTGAAGCTGGAATGATTACAACTCTGTGTCTGCCCTGTTGTTCCCGACCATCATTTATACTCTCAAGGCCGAAGTCTATAATTCACACACTGAATGATCTTGTGCTGCCTGGGGAGCCCTGACTGCTCATAGATGGCAGTGCTTCCAAAGACACTCCTGCAAAGCTGGAACTGGAGCAAATCCAGGAGACTTTATTAATTGATTCTCTCTTTTAGAAAGATTACTACCTATCTTTGTTCCAGTTTTCCCCTGTGAAAACTCTCTATTTCTGCTGGAAGAAGCTCAGAAGGCCAGACCTGATAGCACCAAAGAATAAAGATGCTCAAGCTTAGTTTTATGGCTGCAAAAAAGGCCCGTCAATCTCAAGAACTACCTGAGATATTGGATGAGCTCATGAGATATCAGGCCCTTCTAGTGCAGATCTCTTCAGCAGCATGGGAAGGTCAACCTGCTGTGGCATCTTGACAAATGTGCAGCTAGTGCAACGAGGAAATTCCTCTCAAATTACCTTTAAAATACTCCATTTGAAAGTCTGCTCAGCTTCAGAGCATGGTTTGTGTCATGTCTTGTTTTCTTTCATTTAATTCATCACAGCACTGTTAACCCTCCCTTTCCCTCCCTCTCTGAAGACAAGGGAAAGCAAACCCCTCCCTAAATATTTGGTACCCCTATTCAGGATTTTTTTGGTTTGTTTTCTCTAACAGCGAGGTGCAGTGCTGTCCTTCCCCTTTGCTGTGTGCAGGTGGAACTCAGGGCTGCCCCACAGGACACCCCTGGGGCTGTGCAGCCGAACCCAGCGAGGGCAGCCCCTGTCCCCCTGCGCTCCCCTGCGCGACGCGTGTGACACTGCTGAGCACGAGAGCAAATTAGCAGGCAGAGGTGAAGTGGATGATGTAAATTATGTAAATTTAAAAGCCACACCACGCAGAAGGTTAATGTACAAAGTCAGTGTACCTGGTAAGTGGGCAAAGATGTTCATTTGGCTCCCGAAAAGGCGGCTGAGTGACAAGGAATAAGTCACTGGCAACATTTTGAAAGGGTGGCTGAGGCAATGGGATTGGCCCCATCAGGGATGATTTAGGGACTGCTTTTCATATTACATGTGTAAACTTGGCAGCAGGTGTATTTTGAGAAGAGAATGAATTTATTAGCATCAGGGAAGAAGGGCAACAAATGTGATGGAGCAAAGCCAACAAATTAAAAATAATTTGACAAAATTAATTAGGCTTATGTGCAAGTAAATGGGTGATACACTTTTTAGAAGGGAAGTATTAGGTGATGCAGCAGGGGACAGAAAATAATTATGAGGCTGTACTCTTAGGAGACATCGATCATGGTGCGGGCTTAAAGATGATTTTAGGTGATAAATAGATATATAAGAGTAGAGAAAGTCCAGCAATAATTTCAAGAGCATATTGACTGAAACATGTGAAATGTAAAAGGTGAAAA
This sequence comes from Dicrurus megarhynchus, assembly GCA_013399195.1. Classification (NCBI taxonomy): domain Eukaryota; kingdom Metazoa; phylum Chordata; class Aves; order Passeriformes; family Dicruridae; genus Dicrurus; species Dicrurus megarhynchus. Next base: position 1,872,230 of record VXAD01000352.1, on the reverse strand, counting down.
GGAAAGTTGGTTGATCCTCATTTATTAGTATTGATTTGCATTATAGTAGCAACTTTGTATCCCAGCCAAGTTCAGGATCCCATTCTGCTCGTCACTGAATCAACACACGGTAAGAGGTATTTTATAATCTAAATAGACTGGAGAAAAAAAAAGATAGAAAAGAATTATAATCCCAAATGACATACAGAGAACTGAGTCAGAGGGATGGTAAAGCTTGAGCTGTTTGGAAAATGTGACCTTTTAATTAAAAATACAGCTGAAAATGAAAAATATTTAAATTTTGACATGATTCTCATGGGAAATTTTGAGCTGCAGCTAAAAACCTCAGTGTTTTGGGTAACAACAAAAACCAATGAAAATATTCCGGCATGTCTTTTCCTTTTCTGCCCTCACAAGAAAAGCTTTTTCAAAAGAAGTGGAAGAATGAATTAATTAATATGCACATTAGTTCTCTGCGAGCCAAGCTTCCACTTTAAAGAAGCACTAATTTGAAAGAAAATTTTCAACCATTTTATATTGAGTGCTTTGATGTCTACCCAACAGGAGATGCACGGAGTACCTGAACACAACTCTGTTCCTCGCTACTATAACCACAAGAAAATCCCTCTTAGAGACAGGGAAGAAGCTGCTTAGGAATACAGGACTCCTCTGCTGCAGGAGGTAGGGAGCTGTTACGGATTTTTCTCTGCCCTAGTTGCTACTTTCCAAAGCCCCGTGAACATTTAAGTTCACGGTGGCTTACTCCATGTTTAATAGTGTAAGAACTCATCCTCTACTGAGTGTGCCCTTAAAACATCTGTGAGAGGAGTGAGGAGCTGTAAATTCATCCCTTGCTTTGCTGTGCCCTGGTTTCTTGGGGTAGGCAAGCCCACAGAACATCACAGTTATATTAGCATTATGGGGAAATAAGATAGACACCATTAACATTTTATGAACAGTTCTGGTCCTTGAAATAAATGTAAGACTCTCAGCAGAGGTTGAAGCGGTAGGGCTGTAGCAACAACAAAAAAATAAGGGTTCAAAGGTTCGTGGGATGTAAGTCAAAAGGAAAGATTAGCTAGTCATAGGGGATTATCTGAGAAAAGAGGTAGATAAACTCCTGACAAAGGTGACAGATTCATGCCAATAAGTTATCTGTGCTGCTGAATAATTCAAGAGAAAGAGAGCAGGGATTGAAGCTGAGGGAAATGCTCGTGCAAAAAGAGTTTCAGAACAGTCTCATATAAAAACTTTAGCTGCCCAAAGTCATCAGCAGAACTAAGAGTTAGAAAAGGATGTTATGCAAAGGAAAAGGAGAGATCAAATTTTTTTACTTAATAGCTTTTATAAGGAACAATTTAAAACCAGCTGGGGATTTCCTCAAAAATCAACTTTAAAATTTTCCTATTTATATGAGGAAAGGAACCCATAAGTCAACACTGGGTATTTCAGGCAGAACCCAGCCATTATTTATTCTCTATTGTGTCTTAGGTATTAATTATTTCATATTAATTATTTCATTGCATCCTAGCGCAGTGACCTTTTCCTCCTTGCAAGCTTTTCATCAATGAGCAAATACTGCGGGAAATATTTTGCTTCCCTTTTTCAGATACAGCATTCTATTCTGGAAAAAAATATCCATCTATGGGATATTATTTTTATGAGGGGATATATCAAAAAGCAAAATCAGTGGAACTGCTGGCTGAATTATTCCTTTGCCTTCCAAGACACTTTAGTAACATCTATCAGTGTCTGTCAAATGTTAATAATACTTCAGAGGAAACAACTTTACATTGCAGCTCCCCTTCAATAAACTTTTGACTTTCTGTGAATAGCTTATAAGCCTGAGAAACTCAGGGTGTGACTGGGTTCTATCTCTGGACACAGAGAAATCCTCATTTTTAAGGATTTAGGTTATGACAAGAAAACTATACCAAGAATAAATTGATTTCTGCTTCTTCACTTTTCCCCCCTCCCCCAACATTTAAATTTCTGTTTTTTTTTTTTAAATACCTAACAAAAACGACTTAAAATTTGAAGACAGCCCAACTAAAATGAGCTGGAACATATATGAGTTGAGGGCCCTATTTTTGATTGTAGATGTTAACACCTTCCGTGAATCATCAGAACAAGGCATTGTCCCCTTCCAGTCATAAGCATGGTTAGGATTTCCAAGGACATCAATATGCCACTTAAAGATGACAGAAAATACAATGAGGTCCACAAGTGGAGGGAACAAAACAAGTGGAGTGCCTGTTTAAATATTTAAGTGTCTAAAGATGCAAGCTGAGTCAGGAGGGGATTTCCAAAAGACTTCTAACAAAATGGAAAGATAAGAATGGCAGCAGAAGCAGCCACTGCAGCACTGGCAGGTCTGCCTTGTACCCTGCATGTGAGGAGCAGTGATCTGCTGGCTGTGAATCCCAACATCCCAACACTCCAGGTGATAACGTGGCACTGGGAGTGTGTCTTGGGAGAGAAGGGAAGTGAGGGGCTGGTGCTTTGTGCTCACAAGGACTTGCTGTACTTTCTCAAACCTTACCACTTGTTAAAGAGAACTAAATAATGCCCCTTCCCTCTCTGCACCCATTCCCTACAGTAAGATGTGGGAAACACCGCAAATCATCTGTGTCAGACCTCACTCTCAGTGTAACAAATAAATAATACATATTTACACCCACGTACTCATCCCCCTGTGTATTGAGGTGAGGAACATGAGGGACAGCAGCACACGTGGGACCGGAGAGAAAATGGTAACCAGAATATATTCCTCTGCCTGTGCCGATGGTTTTGGTGCAATAAATCATCCTGAAATGGCTCTCTGTAGTCAAAATGATGTTTCATGGATCCCAGACAAGAAGTCAAGAGCTCACCAGAGGATGACATTATGGAACAAAAACAAAGCACTGTCTCCTTGAAGAAATCTCCTCCATCTGCACGAGCATTTTCTGTCGGCTTTTCCCTGGAAAAGAGGGAACTGGCACAGCCCAAAGGATTTGGATGACTCAAGCCCTTGGAGGATGTAATGATGTGCAAAGCTTCTTTCACACACGTACACATATCTGTCAGCTGTACAGAGTGAGCTAAGCCATGGCCAGTCTCTGGAATTCATATTTCACATGGCAAACAACATGGAAAAAACCTCTGCTGCCCCGAAAAATGGAAAAATCAGCAGGAAAGGCCAATCGCAAGTGGAGCGTTATAAGTTCCATTGTGTGCTACAGCCAACTTGTGAAACAGCTTGTTTATTTTTATCATCAAACCATTAACCTGGCTACAGCTGACAGGCACAACACGGATTATTAGTTCTTTATTTTGATTTGAAAAGATGTTTGGCATTCAGTCAATAGTTTCCTATCCCATTCTCTGGATATTTCCAATTTCTATCCTCACTAAAAAAATATGAATACACATATACATATAGCGGAGGAGCAAATTGTTCACTCTCCATGAATAGAGAAAAGTAATGCACATTATATTATAGTAAAAGTCTGAGCTCCTCTGGCTGCAGGTCATTGCAATACTAGGTATATATATAATAAATCAAAAGGACAATAATTTATTCTTAGCCACAGAAGACAGCTCAAAATGGTTTCTTCACAGTTTTGAGACATACCTAAATGAAAAAATCTGCAGCAAGACTATCCCTTCATATGCATCCTTCCACAAAACTGAATTAAAAAAAGAGCATCTAAAAAGACTGTTTCAAGCCAATGTAAAATCACATGGTGCTGTCAGTGAGGAATTCATGGCCCAGCACCAAACACATGTCCCAGATGACATGAAGGGAGTAATGGAAATCTTTTGAGATCCATGCACAGCACAAAAATGCATTAAGGGTATCATTTAGACCCCTGAGATGTACAATGACCTTGTAATTACTGGCTTCACTCTCCAGTGACTTCTCATCAGGTCCAGGACTGACACTTAAATTCCCAAGCCTTCTTCTTTGGCTTTAACTCTGCAGAAAATTTTATTGTGCTCAACTACTCCAGATTTTTTTTAGAAAAAAATAAGCATGGCTGTAGTCACAGCAAGTTGAACCTTTTTCTTCAGTATTTCTCCTGCAATTCATTTCTAAGTGATAACCAAGCACACAACCATGTAAGGAAGCTCCTTGACTTTTCCATGCTTCTCCTGTGCTCTTACAGAAACTTTTCTTTTCTGTTTCAGGAGATAGACTTACCCAAGCATCAGCTTTGTTGCCTGGATGTTATCTCTAATCACCTCACATTCATAGCAGAAAACTGGGGTGGGTGTTTACAAAATTCAGCTCAGAGGTTGGGCAACACCAGCAAGGAATAAATGAAGCTAAAGAATATGGGAATTCTATTAAATCCTTTGAGGATATCATTCCTGCTGATTTTCAGAAAGAAGATATTTCTGTAATTTCACCAGTATTTATGATTGCAGCATTGTCTCCCAGAGAACCCCCAGAACAACATTCCCAGATCAGCCCCTTCCACCCAGAGGCTGCAGATTCATCTACAGGACACAATCTTCAGCCCAAGCAAGTCACAATGAAAGCAGAAAGAGGATCCCATTTGAGTTGCACAGGTGCAAAATGCTTGGTTATTAAACACTAACTAAGTATGGTTTTCCTGGGACTTGGGTTGACTTTTGAATATTTTGTTAAATGCTAGAATTTGCTTGACTAGGGATGGAAAATCACACTGTTTTTAGCTAAAACCAGATTCCCTAAGTCCTCTATGAACCATCTCTTTTTGCTGTTACCGCTTCATGCAGCATGAAAATTGCACACATATGGAGATGACTGGCTCTGTAACTTAAAATGATTTCTTAGTGAATCCTTCTCCTTTTTACAAATATGTATATCCTTATTTTCCTTTTTTTTTTTTTTTTGGGAATTGGGGCAACAATGACATTATTGGGAGTCACCAGATGGTGCTATTGTACATTGTCTGTCTGGTTCAGTTCATCTGGCTATCAAGGGAATCTCCTCAAGAAATGCAAGGCATCAGGTGTCATGCAGTTCCTACCAAAATCTCCAGTAAACCTTGCCTCTTACCTGAACTCCCCTGATGAAGAATTATGTTCATAGGTACAAAACTCATGAGTTTTAGTTTCTGTGGAAAAAGAAACAAAATATTCTGTGAAACCAGGTCGTCTGCATCTGCATTCCTCATATGAGTAATGGTCAGTGCTATGAACTGGCCATTTATGCCACAGTTATGAATTGCCTAAAGAAAATTCAGAGTAAGAGAGAATGCCTGTAGAGGATGTACCTGGAGAAAAATGCTCCAGTTCTCAGGTGGGGAATAAAAATATTTTTGCCTGCTAGTCCAGGATGGAGATAAAGATGTGATGTTTGGATGCTTTATAATACTTGGATAGTTCTGTCAACTGAACCAGCTGCGTACGTATTGTAAAAGGCCTGAAAAATATATCAGCCTGAATGTGTTTTCATGCTGCTTGTTTCGTGGCAAAGAGTAAGGAACAAGACAACCTGTCGTCTCTAACAGTGTTTTACTTGCTGACTAAGTTTAATGCATTTCTTGGTGTGGAAGAAATGGTTTGGGATAAATTCCTTACAAACTGGGAGAGCAAGGAGCTGAGCTGGACTGAACTCACTGCTGCTAAAACCTGTGAAACCACATGAACCCAGGCAAAATCCTGCTCAGCAGTGGGTGTTGGGAGAAGCAGTCTCACCAGGCTCTTGTGTAACCACAGAACCGTAAAATAAGAGGTGTGCCAAGAAAGAAAATCTGGCATAAATATGTGACAGCATTGATTCCTTTAATCAATGCCCTCAGGATGTATTAGCACTCTGCCTCCTTGCTCCTCCGTGATTAATCAATAGAAACGCAGTTTCCAGTTAGGCCAAGTGTCACCAGCAGGCACAGCCAGACCTCCAGGGCTTTTTGCTCAGAGTACAAATCCGTTTTGTCTGTTCTTATTATGGGGTTTATGGTCTGCAAGGGTTTTGCATGAAGCAGCAGCAGCAGGCAGTGCAAAGCCAGTTTGATTCTGCTGCAGGGTTGGAGGGTGCTGGGGAGGGATGGCAGCAGGGGATGGTGATTTTGGACACTGTCACATCAGCTCATAGGGAGCTGGTAGCTTACTCCAGCACTCCACTGGAAAATTGATTCCCCAAACCCCGATATTTTAAATCTGTCCAATATGCCAGCAACATTAGGTCAGAACTGAAGGCTTTGGTTGAAGAATTACAAAATTACACTTTGCCTCTCTTCTGTTTTTGCATCATCATCCAAGTAATGACACTGTGCAAAAGAGTTCACAGTGAGACAGAGTTTCTAAGGAGAAATATGTTATATTTTCTTAACCAGTTGGAAAAAGCAATTATAAGAAGCCAGGGTTCAGTTCCATTTTCTCTTCCATTTCAGCTCAAAAAACCTGGACCAGCTCCCATGTTAGCTGTCTGCATACCTGTACAGACACCTATCTAAAGTTGCCTGAAAGTTACTGATCAACAGAACCCTCTCCATTCACCCTCTTTATGAAGCAGCAAATATTACTAGGGTTTGCTTTTTCAGTGCTAGTGTTCCAGTATCCTGTCAGGGTGAACTAGGGCTCCTAATTTATGTGCTGACATCTTTTGAATAAAGTATAAAGCTGAAATGTTTTCTGCAGCTCTTCTTTGCAACCGTTTTAAAATGTTGAAACAGCATTCTGTCTACATTGGAATTCTGTTTCATTATTTTCTTCCTTAACTTGATTTGTGATTAAACCCATCTCTTCTCAGCTTTCCAGGCTTAAAAGCTGTTTCTCAGGAAGTTCTTCAACAGCTACTGTTTTTTCCTTTCAGGCTGATGGCTCCCTGGCAGTATTATAGCTACAAGCCTTGAAATGGTTTTAGATAGATAAATAATGACATTTCCCAAAGAACATACAACCCGACTGCTTCCTCAGAGACCAGCTTTTATCACTTTTTAGTCAACTTACTTATTTAGTAAACTCCATTAGATTTCTGTATAAGTAGATATCCTGAGGACTTGTTTCTTCTGAGTTTACTCACTCCTTTTGCATCTGTTTTGACTTGGATCTAATCATAAGTAAATTTTATTTCTTCTTATTGAAGCTTGATTGCATATGATTATCTCTTAAGACACTTGGCATGTTTAATAACATTTGATTGCTATTACTTTTTATCTCTGTCTTTCAGGGTTCAATAGACTGAAAGAGTTAATTGTTAATAACTATTACTAATAATTGCTTCCACTGAACCACCTTTCTTCTCTCAGGTGCAGCCCCTACCCACTGGTTAGCAAACTCATCTGCACGCTTCATTTTGTTGTATTTCGCTTAAATACTTAAATTTTGGTCTCAAACTGAGGGCAATCAGGGAAGCGCTGATTCCAGTAGCTGAGTCAGCATTCCCAAAATCTCCCTTCCTAAAATAAAGCAGTATTTTAGTTTGTGCGTTCTGGTCCGGAGTTTTATTTTAATCCCTCTTTACTTAGCGGGAAGAATTACAAAAAAAGCTTAAAAAAGCTTAAAAACCCCAATTTTTCCTTTGCCACTGCACAAAAAGTTCACATCTCTCTGGAGCAGGCTGGGTGCCAGGCACAGAGCCAATGCCTTGAGCTGATGTTTTATTATGGAATGCCCTTGCAGCACCCTGGATGTGCTGGGCTCCAGGGAAGGGTGGGACAGAGGTGACAAACAGCTCACTCCCATTGCTCCCAGAGCAGCTGGACCTCAGGAAAGCTGTTCCCATGTGCCACCCACCCAGGCCATGCCAGGGTCTGCACTCAAGACAATTTCACCAGAGCTTTCTGAGAGCTCTTGTTGCCTTGGTGCTATTGAATCTCTTCAACACCTGCTGAAAAGTAGAAAACTGGCACCTCTCAGCATCTTATTATCTTTGCTGCAGCCCCAAACTGTGCTGCACAGAAGCTGTTTTCCCTAGGGCTGCAGCTGGACAGTGTTGCTACACAGGGTGTGGTACATGGCATTTAGGAGCTCATGTTGGCTATTTTTTGGAACCAGACATTAATCATTGTGAGGAATCTCTCAGAAAACAGGTTTGGCTTCCCCAGATTTAAACAGCTCTCAGAAGAAAATGTTTCTTTTATTCTCCAAATGAGGACAAAAATAGCTACTAAGAAAATATCTCTATTTCTGTAGAATACTCCTGGTAGTACAGAATAATTCTTATTTATTTGGATTTTTTCTTTCCTTACGAAGCTCCGTGCAGTCTCTAACACAAGAACAGCTGTACTGGCTCCATCCATCTCACCTGCATCGCCTGAGCTAACAGCATCCTGACAGGAACACGGCTTCCCCTCGGCACGGCACAGTCCCTGCCCTGCAGCTGCACACACCCTCTGGTTTCCCCCTGTGCATCAGCTGCCTGCAACAACTGCACTGATGGGAGGGACCCTTTTCCTGACTAAAAAGAAGGAAAAGAGCAAAGTGATGGCCACCAGCAGAGTGAGATCAGTCAGCCTACACACCTGCTGCTCTTCCATGGGGAGGGACTGCTGCCTGCAAGAGGTGATCCCAAATTCTCTGGGATGACAACCTCTGTCCCCATCTCCTCTGCTATACAGGTCCCACTACACCAGCAGCCCCCGTCTCCCTTCCTTCTGCTCTGCCCCTTTGCCTTCTCAGGAATTCTTTTGTCATCTTTTAGGAATGCATTTACACTGGTGTCTCAGAGACCCACAGCAACAGTGGCCATAAACAGATGCCTAAGGAGGAGCAGGAACGAGCCATTCTCATGATCTTTCCCCTGAGTGCTTTTCCAGCTTCCAACTATTTGCAGCTCAGGGGATTTCCTGATCTGATGTTGTTAGCTGTAGTGTGAGGGGAAAAAAAGGTATTGTGGAGCTGACTGTGGCTTCTTTGATCTAGTGCCCTGTCACTGCAGGGTTCAGCTTGAAGCTGAACGTGCCCAAAGCTGCTCTAATAAATGTCAGTGGATTGCAGCTCCCAGGAGACCAAAGACCTGCTGCATGGCAGGCATGAGACTATGCAGCACTAGTTTTTGATAAGATATGGCCAGTAGGATTTCTTAGATTTACCAAAGTCCTATTTTGACATAAAGCAGGAAAAAAGTAGGGAATTTAATACCTGGATATGGGGCCTTCTCACAGCATTCCATCCCTCGCCCATTCCTGATTAAAAGAAAGCAAATTTCCAACCCACGCTCTATCAGTGAACAGCTGACAAGGGACCTCAGAAGGAGAGTTAAGTGATGCCTCAGAGCCCCAGAATGACCCACTGCAAGCTGTTTGCTCCTCCTCTGAGAGGCCCATTCAGCAAAAAGCAGGTAATTTTATGGTCATAACCTGGCCAAGGCAAGGTAATACAAGAATATTTTGTTCTAGGGTTAGAAGATCCAGTTCCATCAATTCAGAAGGAACTATTTGCTTCACACTGAGGCTAAGCCTAGTAAAACACCCCAGATTGCCTCTTTCTTGGAGTGCTGCACACATTAAAAGCAAAACTCAAGAGAGAGATTACAGATGAGCATGAGGCAAGGTAACCTTCTAGCATCCCAAGGGAGAAAGCGAAAGGAACAGGATTTTTCCTCGTATTTACAAAGGCTTAATGAATTTTACATAAGCAAGATACAAAATTGAAGACAAACAATGAAATACAAAGAGATCTCAAGATACATGATGAACCAAGAATTCATGCATAATATACAGGATTTCAAAGGCATGTAAAGAAGCAGTGTAAGAATCAGATGTTTTCAGTGTATACAGAGTGGTTTCTTTGAGAGATATTCCTCCTTAAAGAGCCTAAACTTGAAGATGCATCAAGCCCAATGAACCTTCTGGATGCAGGAGGGCAGAAAGGATCCCCTGGTTCAGGTTGAATCCTACTTTTTATCCAATCTGATTATCCTGATTAAAATACCAGGTTATTTTCAGACATAAAACACCCAAACAAAACAACTTTCCGGTTATTAAAAGAACACTCAATTTTCAAATTTTAATTTTTCCCCCCTGCATCACAAGGACTTTTTTTCTTAAGTCGTGTCTAGATCTGCAGAGACAAATTTCCTCTAAGGCTATGTAATATCAGACATCTTTGTCATAAATGGTTTGATAGGTATAGAAAATTCCACAAGAAAGGGACACCCAGAAAATTTGCCAATGCAATTCCTACTTTTCAAGACTGAGAAAATTTATCATTGAAGAGAATACCATTGTTTTGATTGGGCAAATCTACCAGTGATAAGGCGATGTATCCTAAAATCAATTTTTGAAGCCAAACATGTAAGACTAATCACTTTATTTCCGTGCTTAACAGGTGCTGATACCAGAGGGAAAATACTAAATAGCATATGACACCCTCGAGAAGCATGTAAGATATTTATCTGCCTAAAAGCCATGACTGTTGCACAGAGAAAAGGTTGTGAATGTAAATGGGGAAGAAAGAATTTAAGGATGGAGGGTGAAATCTTAATGCTGATGCAATCAATGGCAACTTGAGTTCAGTGGGACAAGGATATCCTTGAGCTCACCCTTAGCCTGGCCCTGTTACAGAGCGGGGGCTGCCCAGCCTGTTCTCCACAGTCAGGTTGTGAAATCAGGGAATCACAGAACAGTTTGGGCTGGAAGGGACCCTAAGGTGGGATACCTTCCCCTAGACCAGGTTGCTCAGATGTGACTTTTCATATTCTGACAGAGGTTTTGCTCAGGTCTCTTTTCCTACAGCTGTGTCCTCCTGTTGGGGCAGCCCTCTGGTACCTGACCCAGTATCCAACCCAAGACCACTCAGTTGTTGCCTTGGCCGAGGCAAAATACAATTACGATTCTGATGGAGGGGCTTTGCAACCATATTTTTATGATAATGAAATGTGAAATACAGAGCTGCACTGGCCAGGGCAAAAAAATCCCAGATGAAAATCACATGAAAGAGAGCAGTGCCCCACTCTCTTAACACCTCCAGTGCGAGCAGCTATGCCCAAAGTCAGGAGGTTTAACAGCTCTGGACTGATGTGTCAGCTCAAGTCCGGTGCACAGAGATATTCAAAGACTGACACATTCTCCCTCTCTCTCTCAACTATTTTATGCCCCCTAAAATATACTTATGTATCTGCTGTTCCTCTGTGAAAAGATGAAAGATTAAGCTGGCTTGTGGCTGGGTAAGAATGGTGAAATGTTCTACCCATAAGTAAGCTGTATATTCATGGTAGAATATTTTAAATGACCCTTATATCATAAGAAAGGACTTTTAAAAAAAAATCTGTAACTGTAAGATTTAAGAGCATATCTCTCACATTCGAATTTCCTAGCCGATATTTGGTTGGGCTTTAAAAACTCTCACACAATAAAGCCATTAAAATTCTGTGGCTAATTTATTCCTACAGTATTAACTTTCTCATTACTCATGATGAATATCTTGAGTTTGGATATGTCTTAGAAGAACTTCTGACAGTGATAACTTGCTTTTTCTCCCATTTCCTGTGGAAATGTTATTTTTTTTAATGTATAAAAGAATAACTTTTCTAATAAACTTGCACAGTGAATTTTAAATAATGACTTTGAGTTCATATAGTTGCTACCAAAATAGGGAATGATAAGGTCTTTTGTGCATTTGTTTGGTTAATTATTCTGATTTGTATTTCTGGGCAGAATTCAATATCACCAAGCCTTGGAAAATACAGATCCCATTGCCAAAACAAATTTTCTCACTCCTATATCCATTCATTTCCTAGACAATAGGTGAGGTCAGAAGGGAAACAAGAAGTCATTCCCATAATAATGGCAAACAACTAATGAGCTGCCATGCATCATATTCTCCTTCCACGAAGCTGTAATTGCTTCCAGAACACCTGTATTCAGGCCAGATACAATCATGTGTAGGAGGGAGGGCAAAGGAGCAGTGGTGTTAGAACGAGGAGGGAGAGGCACATGTGGGGAAGGGGAACGGATAGCCCAGCCAGTGAAGAGCTGCTCAGTTGTGTCTCAGCTTTGGTTTTGCACAATAACAGAGGAAGCTCGGGGTCCCCCAGGAAGGCCACGGGTTCTTTCAATAGGCGGAAGGGCCAGTGCCTGAGGCGTTCAGCAATTTACAGCTCTGGGTTTGACCACCTTTATGATCTTTATCAGGTCCCTTCTTGTCCCGTGCCTCAGTTTTCCTCCTGGAACACTGCAGGAATATTTTGCTGTACCCCTATGCTTTGGGGAGGACACATATGCTGATGGCCTGTGAGATCACAGAATCAGAGAATCGCAGAATTAACAAGGTTGAAAAAGATCTTTGAGGTCATCAAGTCCAACTTATGACCTAAAACCACCTTATCAACTAAACCATGGCACTGAGTGCCACATGCAGTCTTTTTTTAAACACCTCCAGGGACAGTGACTTCACCACCTCCCTGGGAAGCCCATTCCAATGCCTTTGTATTACTGAAAAGAGGGTAAATAAAGGGCAGAATTTGACAGCTTACCCATGGATAGGGGTGCAGGGCTGCAAGTGACTGAATCACTGCAGCCCGTCACTAAACCGTGGTACCTGGGAGGTTTTGCAGTTGGGACAAGCTCACAGGACAAACTCAGTTGCTGTGATTCAGCTGAAAGGCACCAGTTCATTACAGACATGGAATAATACCTGCACTATTCCAGGAAACTCCTAGATGCTGGAAGTCAGCTGAGGATTAGGAGCTTCTTCCACAAAGGGGCCCAGAGGGAGAAAAGGAATAAAACCAAACTTGTTTCCATAAAGAAGATGCTGTGGAGAACCCAACATACCTAAGGCTCATCTCACTCTTCCCCAGCTTAGTTCAGATGAAGGTTGAGTTAAGGAACAGTTTGCTTCTGGTTCAAGTAAGGATTAGAAATTTACCTGTCCAGTACTGCAAATTGTTACTCTAGAATGATTTACAATAGCTCAGTTTTAGAAGTTCAACATAAATTTTGTTAATGCTTAAAGGGCTCAGGGATGCAAAAACATGCAAACCCCAAACAATAATAGGTTTCATTCCTTTAAGAACTGAAAAAATGGATCCTACATTCACAGTAACAGGGATTTCTTTGATTATTATTATTAATCCTTGTACAGAAAAGGGTGTGATGGTCTCTTAAGGATTTTTTCTAAAAGGTAAGATTCCATTTTGACTAATGAACTGTTTTCAGTCCTGTGCTGACAATGGAACACACCCTATTTCTTTCCACTGAAGTATCAGTTTGTTCCAGTTGCCTGTGACTTGCCTGTTAGCAAGTATGAAAACAAAACCCTTTTACTGTCCCAGAGCTTGGGCTGGGAGGTAGGGAAACAGTAGACAAAGCATTTGGAAGTCCCACAGGTTTTAGAGAAAGCTGAACTAATGCCAAACTTTCTGTTGCCAATAAGTCCTTCATGTAAGAAAAACTTGTAGGAGTTTGGGGTATTATGGAGGCCCTGAGTTGGGTACATAAAGAAAAGCTGTGGGCTCAAATTCAAACTGCAACCCCCCTTTTTTGGTGTTTTTGTGAATCTTTCCCAAAGAAACTTCAGCTGCACTAAGACTGGAAATCCATGCCCAAACCTGTTTTGATAGAGCTGCCAAGCAGAAAACCAGAGTACCTGGAAATGCATTCCTCAACTCTTGACTAAATCAGCTCTGTTGCAGACTTCTGAATATCTCTCCTCCAGAATAAAACATTATTACAGCCAGTTGCTTCACTTATTCCTGCTGGAGAACCGCAGGCAGGAAGAAGGGATTTCACTCCTCTATGGATTACAGCTCAATCCAGGTGCATTTACTACAACTTCTTGTCCTACCTTCACACTCTCAGTTGTTGCCCCTGGCTAAAACCTTTTTCCAAGCTTAAAGAAAATGCAACATGGTGAAGCAGCCAGGAGTGTAGATTGCCAGTACTATAGCAGGGGAAATGAGTCCTTCTCTCTCACATCCAGGTTTCTCATGTGACCCACTTTAATGGGAAATTAAACTTCCCTTGTTCTGATAGATTCATTGCAGCTGATCCTCAGCTTTTACAGAATATCCAGGGCAAATCTTCTGAAGGTCAAAAGGCATTTCTGGCAGCATACAGTCACTGCCTCATCTGCTAATGGGTCTATCTCTAAAAACCCTTTATGTGTTGCAGGCAATTACTACTGTTCACATTAGCCTCAGCTCAGCATTGGCCCCTGTGGCCAGAGAATGTCATGGAGAGGGACTGAGCTGAGGTGTCAAGTTGCTCCACATTTTATAAGTGAAAATGATGGCATTTTGTGTCTAAAGACTACAGACCATGTTACACCCATCAGTTAACATAGTTTTGGATCAGAAAAGGTCTTGGCAGGAGCTCTCTTTGCTCACAAACCGAGACCCTCTCAGTCGCTGCCTAAGCTTACTACACACTTTGCATTGGCAGGGAAGAGAAGCACAGCTCACCGTACAAGGGGAGGTCTGGACCCTCTCCTCTGACTATGCTTTAAACCCGAGGCTGGTATTGCTATTACTGTTGCTCCATGGCACCTCAACTCTGTTTCATTTGTGCAGCAAAGTTGCCTCAAGGTGGAGTTTAGAGAGAGACCACCCTCCATCGCCTTAGGTCCTGGCCAGGTCCTCAGTGTAGCTTTGCAGAGTTTGAACCTCTTCCTGTCACCTAAGGCTGAGGCAGACTGAGGCATCAACTATTAATTTCTAATTAATAGCCTACCAGCTCTTCATTAGTATGCTAATTAGCAGAGAAGACTCTGCTATGACCCCAGAAGACACAGCTGGGCTGGGGGCCCACCTGCAAGCGGTCAAACCCTTCTGCTGGGCCCCCCAATTGTAGCAGCTGCCCACCTCTCTGCTGGAGTCCCCAGTTAACCCCGTAACCCCCAGCAGCCAGGGCCGGGGTGTGCTGGAGCTCACCTCGGGTGAGCAGTGCCAAAAGGCCATTTCCCAGTGCGGCCGGAGCCCGTGGGTGAGCGCCGCGGGTGGGTGCGGCCGCCCTCACGCTGAGGCGCCATGTTGTGCCAGGGCTTGGCAGCGGCCTGTGAAGGGTTAACCCCTCCAGGAATGGTTAATTAGCCCTCCAGGAATAGATAATTACCCCTGTAGGAATGGTTATTACCCCTCCAGGAATCATTAGTTGCCCTTTTAGCGGATAAGTAAGAGCACCTGTGAGTAGAGACCAAAGTGGCAGTGACGGGCTGCAGCAGGGGGAAAAAGCTCTGTGGAACTGGAAGTAAAAGGTTGGTGAATTTAATTTTTTTAAAAAAATAATTTTCTCTTTAATTGTTGCTAGAGGGTTACTGCTGGTTTTGGAGGTAAAGGGCTGTGGTATGTGGCTTCTTTTGGCTGGAAGAGCCCCTCAAGGAGGCAGGTCCTGCCCTGTGCCCAGTTGTGGTGCCCGGCCCCTCAGGATGAGGAGGGGCGCCATGGCTGCAGGGACAGCCGTGCTCCTGCAGGCTGCAGGACCATTGGGAACACCTCAAACTCCTTGTTCCTGTCTCTGCCCCTGTGCTGGGCTGGCCCCATAGCCGTGCTGTGTCTTGTAGAGAAAATAACTGCTCACGTTGGCTCAAATCTCATGTTGCATTATCTTGCAGTGAATCATCTACCCCATGACTTGACTTCTATTTTTTTTTTTTAAGTGAGTCCTTTTCCTGTAAAACAGGATGCAGATATGCCTTTGTTTCTTTCAGCCACCACCTACTTCTGGTTGGTCTGGTAACTCACTCAGCTGTTTGGCCACAGTTGGTGGGATTAAGAGGGTCCAAGTTGCAGTGCCCCCATACAAAGGCTGTGTATGCTGTGGAATGGCTGGTGCTGTTTTCTACGGGAGATGCCCTATAAAACCTGCCCAGCCTGCTTTATAAATTCCTAGGTGTCCCTCTTGAGGCTCGGAACTATACTTGGTGGCAAGCTGACTCCCTGAAAGAAAATGGGAGGTGGTCAGTCATTTATTTCTAGTCATAAAGAGCTCTAAGATTTTTCTTTTTTACCCTGCTAAGCTGGCTTTCTGCCTGAAAAAAAAAAAAAGGATGAAAAAGAAAGCAACCTACCTGCATTTTTTTTGTTGTTCTTATGTCTAAGTGGTGAACCTTTTGTGGTTAGGTAGAGCATTATTATTGCTACTGGTAGTTCCTGCTGGGTTTTGTTTGGATTCTATTCCAACTCGAGTATTAATTTAAACTCATGTGTAATAGAGGTACTGGAACAGAGTTATTGCTCCATGTGAGCGTTTAGACTTAGAAAGACAGTAATTTCCCTCAGTTTTGGTCCAGTGGGTAAGTAAAGAAAGATGTAAGTAAAGAAAGATGTAGGCTGTGAGCAGTAGACTAGCAGTGGTTGTATCAAACAACATTATTCACAGCTGGAAGCTCCTGCTGGTGCTGGGAAGCTCAAAGTGGTTGGCAGCTCCTTTATCCCTTCCTACCTGCCTTTCCCTCCCTACGTGTCTTCTCATCTCCACCAGCACAGCAGCCAGCCATGGTGGGGCAGAGCAGAAAGTGATGGCAGCTGGTTCTTCTGGATGAGCAAGGGAGGGAAAAACATCACTCTTTTGATCCTTCTAAAAATGGGGGAAGGGTACTACTAAGTAACCCTGCTGGCTGCCAGGAGACAGCTCAAAAAAAGTTCTGGAGGGTTGTGATAATGGGGAGTGGCGAGAGAGGTGGAGTTGGAAATGCACTCAGGGGAATTCGTTCCTAATCTTTGGTCTGTCTGCCTCTGTTGCTTGCTGGGCTGCAATAACCCATAACCAATCCAGAGAAAGCAGGTCCTGGAGACATCAGGTCCCCTCTTTCAAGCAGGAAAAGTTTTTGTAATTGAAGGACATGCACCTATGAAACTTTGTCCTAGATTGTAGTTTGTTGAATTAAAAGCCAATTCTGCCATTACCTGAGCAGTTAATAAAATCTATTGCCTTATGATGGATTTTTTCTGCAGGCTTGAATGGATCTGTCTTCATTGTGATTTGTGAGATTGAGGGGAAAACACAAAATATAACCTGTATTTCTACTGCACTGAAAAATTTCATTGTGTTCCCCTCCTAAGGCTTGGAAGTAACCAAAACTGCAGAGGTCATTTTCTTTTGCTTTATTGAAAACAAAGTATACCTTATTAACATTTTAATAAAGAGAATCTCTTTGCAGCGGTGCTCAGAGTTGCTCTTATTTCTCCTTGTGCAATTCCACTCTCTGAAAGGGAAAATACTATTGAGATCTCTAAAGCATGATGTGTTAGACTGAAACTAAACACAGAAATACAGCAAAGCAAAATGCTTTCTAAAGGTGCTGTGTTTGTAGAGGTGCTTGCCCGATATGTGTGATGCAAAATGGGGATGCTTTGTGAAGAAATCATCCTTGTAAAGCCATTGGTTCTGGTCATCAGACTCTATCCAATGCTTTAGTGATGATGCTGCTGATCTATTTGGGAAGTTGGCTGGCTCTCAAGGCAGAGTCTCTTCTCAAAGGCTGTTTCACAGTGAAAATATGCTCAGTGCAGCCGAGTGCATGAATGAAAAAGCCTCTGGTACCTTCTAGTCTGGCAAAATGCAGCACAAAACTCAACTTACTCTGTCTTTTCTGCTGTCCCAGGTAAGAAATGTGTATTTTTTCCTTGCTTTCTTTCATATTTCTGCTTTTGTGCATTTGGATTTGAAAGTATTTGTAATTCAGCTCTGATTTCGGAGCAATTATACATTGCTTGAATTACTGTTTAAAGATGCAGGATCTCTGCTCTAAGCCCAGTTGCTAGGAATGTAGGATCTCATAGTCCCCTGATTTACAATTACAACCAATTTGCTGTGTGATATATTGCATTTTTTTGTTTCCCTACAGGAAGGGTGGTGGGGGGAATCTTTCAAGTGTCTCGGTTGCAGCTGCAGCGGCAATATTTTCTGTCATATCAAATGCTGCAACTTTGATTTGCCTCTTTCCTCTGTGGCTTGTGCTGGGTAGTAGGTTTATAGGCTGTTACAGGCAGCTCATGTTATTTATTGCTTTTTTTTTAATAAAAGAATTGGAGGGAGGAATATGGAGGAAAAATAAAATCAGACGTTGCAAAAGGCTCTCTTCCCCGTACTCTCCTGATAGATGTGCAATACTGTGTTAGTGACTTGCTCTGTAGCCTTTCTCTTATTAAATGTAATAGATCCCCCTCTGCCAGAAAGCAGAGGAATAAACACCCAGCCTTAAAAACACGGAGCTGCTAAAGCCCCGCTGCTGCTGCCTGTCAAAGCACAGGGACGCGCTGGGCTCTCACTTCTCAGCACCTCCCGGTTACTCTCTTTTCCTCTCGCTGCTGTTTCAGGGCTCACTTTTGGGAAGCTCAGAGCAGGTTTGGAAATCCTTTGTTGTTGTCCAGCTTAAGTGCATTCTCCCTCCTTTTGTGTTAGGAGCTCTGTAAACTTGGATTTGGTGATCCAAGTGGGTTGAGATCCTCTGCACTGAGCAGGGATGAAAGTTAATTCCTTTTTGACTCGCGATCGAGAGGTTTTGTTAACCCTTAGAGGGCTGGTGGGGTTTAGTGGCAAGCAAGTGCTGGGACGCTGAGCTTGAGCCTCTGTGTTTGTGCAACAGCAATCTCCAGCAGACATTTGGTCTGCTATCCCAAACAGGGCAATAAGGAGAAAAATGGTGAGGGATCTCCCTTGGGAGAGCTGTGTTGCTGAGAGGAGCTACACAGTGTGTAAGGAGGAGGCAGTAGGGTGAACGGAATGCACACATGCTGTGGATCAAGATTAGGACATTTAGGTCCTGGTTTAACCTGATCGGGAATCAATGCCTGGAGGTGGGTGGCTGGAGCTGTGGGACAGCGGGAGACTCGGTGGCTGGGGATTTGGAGTGAGCAAGCACGAAGGCATTTAGGTGGGTTCGGGATAGCAATCCTGCTCCGGGGAGTGGAACAAATGAAAGCAGCTGCCTTGGGCCGTAGATTTGGTGCCGAGCAGCGTGTGCTGGTGCCACATGCAGAGTTGCTGGCAGGGCCACTCTGCCAGCTCGGGCTGGGGCTCCCTGGCACTGTCTGAGGGCAGCCTCTGGCTCTGCCGGGACTGGCTTAGGAGAGTGGCCAAGCTGCTGCTCCGGGAGGGCTGAGCAGTGTCCCGTGAGCTGGGGACACGCCGAGGGCTCCAGGGGAGAAGTTGTCACCAGTGGGCTGAGATCCAGCCGGGGCAGGCAGCTGGGCTGGCAATGGGGGTCAATGCTCAGGGAGCAGAGGGGCTGGGGGAGAGGGCACAGGCAGTGGAAAGGTAACCTGTGGATGTACAGAACTGGTGCTCTCTCATCTTGGCTTCGAGACCTCCCATCTGCTTTGCTTGGCTTTCTCTCTGTTTTTCAGTCTTTTTTTTTTTTTTTTTTTTTTTTTTTTTTTTTTTTTTTTTTTTTTTTTTTTTTTTTTTTTTTTTTTTTTTTTTTTTTTTTGTACAGCTTCTCTAACATGCCATTGAATTAATCATCTTGAGTTTGGATTTTCTTTAGTGGTCCCTTGTAGGAAAGCAGTATGTATGTGATACAAGAGGACAGACTTCTAAGGCCTATTAAACATAGCTGGCATTTTCACACTAATGTCTTCTTAAAATCTGACAACGTGCAGACACCTGATTCTGAAAACACCTGTGCACTTTATTGATAACTTCCAGTGATACTTCAGAGTTTATTCCCAGGCTGGGCCGGGATGAGTTCTGCTGTATTGCAGGGCTGAGCTTGTGGTGCTTTGGCATTGCTTCCAGCTTAAGTGATCCAGCTGCACTCCACCTTCTTGATCGGCATATACAGCTCTAGCTGGAAATGTTTCTCTCCACCATGTGAGCTAATGCATCTCCAAGTTTACTTTCTAGATCGTGTCAAAGAGTTAATGAATTGAGGAATGAATCAGACTATAATATGGAAGTGTATATAATTCTGTCTTCAGGTCTAGGTTGTTGAGTACTGGCAGGTTAAAGTATGAATTGGAGTGGATGCCATGCTAGGGAAAGAAATGGAATTTACTGAAACACTGTTTGGCTTTTCTCTTTGACATGCCACATGCACAAATTTCATGTGACAGGAAAAGTAAACAGAAGAATGTGAGAAACAACATATTAAACAAATGCAGCCATTTGGTTGTGTAGTGGTTGTAACACATTTGGGGATCTTTTTCTGCAAGTTTTCTTTTTTTCTCCCTTAGGAGTAGCAAGACTGTCTCATATAATGCAAAGCTAGTGGAACCAGCAAAGGACCAAGTTTGATAGAATTCTCTCTAAGCAGGAGCAATCTAGTAATGCAATACTTTCTGTGGAAGCAGAAGTTAAAAATAACTTAATTGCAAAGTAATGATAGCAAAGTTTACAGTGTAGAAAAAAGTTTGAGGAAATTTTTATGTCAATAGGAATGTGAACTGTAAAAGGTTTATTTTTTATGAAAAGACCATTTCTAAAATTAGTGACTTGGGTTTTGTGTTTTCTTGGTCTGCCTCTAATTCAACTGCTTTTTTAAAGTATAAAAAATTTGCCTTTTGAGGCATTAAAAGGATGAGGATGGGGAATCACTTTTTCATCTCAACAAAGCAGCCCATTATGTATGTATGTAAAAATTCTGGTAAACAGGTGGGCAATAAATTAATTTTTCCATTTGCAAACATTTAGTCTACCCTACTACCAACTGTTCTCTTTTCACCAAGAAAAAAAGTGAGCATTATCTGGAATAACTGAGAAAGATGTTTCAAGACTCAATTCAGACTCACCCTTAAAACTCCAAAGCATAACTGTGATATACAGCTTTATTGATCTGAAGCTGACAATAAAAACTAAATGTACTCTAGTAGCGTATGCAGTTCACTATACAAGGTACAGTAAGCAGTAAATGCATACTCTGATCTGATAGATTTACAAAACTGCATGTTTTACATTTTGCCCAAAGGACATTTTCTAAAACCTATGTACAAAATATTTGTTTTAAAACAAAAGTTGTTCACAGGCTTCCCTTTCTATGTTATGCATTTCATGCAGACAGATGACTCAAAATTTGTGATTTAAGCTTAGAAGGTGAGGAAAAAAAACCCATGTTTTTGATAGTTTTAACAATAACTGTCACACTTCACTGGGTTGCAACTAACTAAATTGGAAAAATGTATAGATTTTACAAGCTTGTCATCAGAGTGAATAGAGAAAATTAGTCCTCAAACTCTTTCCCCTAATGCAGAGCCCACACTGCTGCATTCTTAAGCTTTTATTTGTTCAAATTTCTCCAGAAGAGGGCTCCATGCACAGCTTGAAAGGCAGCACCCAGGTATTGAAAGAAAAAGAAATTGAACAGCTTCAGGAGAAAAGACAAGTCTTGCTCACACAAGTGTGTTGATACAACATTGCAGATAATGCTCAAATTCTGACCAAGTATTTCCCTGTTCTATCATGTTGCTGTAGGTCTTATTATTTTTGAGTTCTAGAGAAGTCCTGTGGCTCTTGTGCCATATCAGAGTTTTAAAAATGCTTTAAAAATGTTAGAGAAACTCAATTGTCAATCACTATGTACAGTTATTTGTACTGATGAGCATTGTGTGAGCAGGCTGACACTTGCTCCCCACAGTTCCAGGCCATCAGTTTTGGCTATGCGGCCAAGAAAGATCTTCCAGTTGCATATCTCATTCACAAGATGGTGTCTCCCAAAACACAGAGCCATTCCAGCAGTTGTGCTGTCCTATTTCTCAAATATTGCCTTGGAGGGAAGGTTGGCAGTAGTGAATTAGGATGGCTTTTGGCTACAGCTCTAACCTCTAAAAATATCCTTACACAGGACCTGACCACAGTCCTTACTGCTAAGCAAGGGGGGTTTATTACAGTAGACAAGTGAAAACACGAAAATGCTTCTGCAGTTATGGCAATTAAATCCCACTTTGTGTACCCCTGAGACTCAATCCTTCAATCTCAGATGTAGCTTAGGGGATAGGACCTGTTTTCTGTTTCTGACTATCAAAACTTCAAAAAGGTTGTTTTAGCACATGTAATACTTGTGCTGTGATCCACTGGGGGTTATTGACTTGGCTTTTAGTGGCTTGGCAGCTAAGAAATTAGTATTCCTAAAAGCGATCTCAATAGACCAGTGTCACAGGGACTATCAGAACCACGTGGATGGCAACAGTGGTGCCCCTTCAAGGAGTTCTGAAGTTCTGCCTTCCTTTTCTTCCTGTTTGCTGCAAGATAAGCAGGCTCTTCCCATTCTATTAATATGTAAAAGCAAACCAGATAACAGAGCCCTCAGTGTTCCACTCTTCCTGCATCACTGCTGGAGTCGCATCTCTAATCCCCAGCGTGCCAGTGTGTCAGGAGTCAGGCCTCAGGTTTCGGAGTTCCTATGACAGCATAAACCTTTCCAGAGGATGGGGGCTTCATCTGGGATTTTGAGTAGAAAAGTCAGATCAGCAGGTTTTTTAATTGCTTCATAGACAGTTGCAGGGGCTAAACTCACTGTTTTGGTGTGTAT
The DNA here is from genome assembly GCA_013399195.1 of Dicrurus megarhynchus. NCBI lineage: Eukaryota > Metazoa > Chordata > Aves > Passeriformes > Dicruridae > Dicrurus > Dicrurus megarhynchus. Next base: position 1,849,928 of record VXAD01000352.1, on the reverse strand, counting down.
CACTGGTGTTCCAGGCAGCAGGGACAACTGTGTCCTGGGGGCATCAGGCACAGCTTTGGCAGTTGGGAAAGGGAGGGGATTGTCCTGCTCACCACTGGGGCAGCCTCACCTCGAGTGCTGAGGGCAGTTTTGATCACCACAATATAACAAAGATATTAAACTATTAGAGAGTATCCGAGGCAGGGCAATGAAGATGGAGAAGGGCCTTGAGGGGAAGCTGTGTAAGGAGCGTCTGAGGGTATTTGGCTTGTTCAGCCTGGAGAAGAGGAGATGGAGAGGAGACCTCACTGCAGTTACAACTTCCTTGTGAGGAGAATAGGAGGGGCAGACATTGATCTCTGCTCTGTGTGACCAGTGACAGGATCCGAGGGAATGGCCTGATGTTGTGTCAGGGGAGGTTTAGGTTTGATATTATGAAAAGGTTCTTCACCCAGAGCGCGGTTGTGCACTGAACAGGCTCCCCAGGGCAGTGGTCACAGCACCAAGGCTGACAGAGCTCAAGGATTGTTTGGACAATGCTCTCGGGCACCTGGGGTGACCCTGGAGGATGGTGCTGTGCAGGGCCAGGAGTTGGACTCAATGATCTTTGTGAGTCCCTTTCAGAGCCACGTATTCTATGATTCTAACTAGAGGTTCATCTGTGCAGGCAAAAAGACAAATCTGCAATGTCCACTGGGGAGGAGAAGCAGAATGAGAAGCATTTATCATCCTTAGGAGACTAAGTGGGCCATGGCGCTTCCCAGTGAACTCTGGATGATATTAGTGGGTTCTTGATCATGGCCATATGGCTGCACCGTGCCCTGCCCTAATCACCAGATGGATGGGACCAGCCCAGATGGGAGGCTGTGTTCTTCTGTCACTTCATGTGTCCTGCAGCTAACACAATGTTAGTGTACACAAATCAGTAGGGTATTAAATGCCAAAGAGGAGAGAAAAATAAGTCTTGCTTTATTAGCACTGTTTCATTATTTAGAGCTCTTGGAAATTTGCCCACTACTGCTTTTTAAAATATTTTTTTGTGCGTGATGTGGACGGTATTCTGTGTCAAATGGAGGAATCTAATTCTTTGAAAGCCTTACTGTTTTGTATGGGGGGAGCTCATTCTGCTCCTATCTTATCCAATATTCTACTGCTTTGCACCATTAATTTTCTTGGCTGGAGGAAAAAAAGAAGGATTTTAAGATTTGGTTTGGTGGAGCTGGTTAAAACAGTTCTATGAACAGACTAAAATAAATATGAAGTATTAAGAGTGGGGTGAATCTTTTCAGCACACAGCAGTTTTCAGTATCTCTAAGCACTTGGAAAAGCTGATTAAGGTGTTTAAATAACTTCTGATATCTATGAATGTCCATGTATGGATGTTTAATTTGGTATCTTTATGAGCCTTGTTCTTAGGAAATGGAACATCCCCCTTCAAGCTTTTGAAATATCTCAAAATTGGATACTCATACTCAGCTCCCTGAAATTAATAAGATTTTATTACCTAGGATTCCTTAGACTCCATTTGATAAAGGTTCTACTCCAAAAACTATCATTTAAATAAATAAAAAAACCCCTAGCAAACAACTAATAATAGCTATCTATTTCAGTCTAAATTATTTCATTCTCTTGCTGTGAACAACTAATGCTTAATTCCTTATTAGTAATGACAATGTATCTATTTCTAAAAGTTAATGTTTAATGCCCAAGGATTTTGCAACCTGGTATGTTATGAAGAGCAAATAATTCTTGTGTGTATGAAGCCTGCATTAAAAGTACAGACAGCAAGTGGGTTTCTAAAAGTTTGCAGAGGTTTTAGGATTTTGAGTAATCATGGCTCATGGAACCTTGCAGAACTTGTGTGTAACATGGACTCAAAATGCTGCAAACCACAGGTTCTAGGCCATTGAGAGGTTAATGTGGCTGCATGCAAAGAAATATTTATACATACAACTGGAATTTAGGATAAGAGATGCTCACTTGTGAATATCTGTACCTGTAAGCTCAGGTTACCTCAGCTGTTACTATTTGTGTGCTGGAGGCTGCTGTTGGTTACCCGTCTCCTTCCCCTGGGCTGGGTGCGAGATCTCCCTTCCTGCTCCAAGGCAAGGTTGGCAAACTTGGCTGGAAACACAGCTGAGGGAGTCCTGCTTCTCTCCATTAATGGCTGGCTGCCACATGGGCAGGAATACATCTGTGGCACATGTAGAAAGAGGATGGATAATTTCTTCTATTGCTTCAAATCAATCCATAAAAGTGTCGACACATCGAGTTTTGTTCAAATTGCTATGGAGCAAAAGACCCCAAACATGTTACAAAGCACTTATCATGCTGATAATTGGCTCATCTACTTTATAGACAGTTAATCTCTTTATTTTCATCTTCTTGGCATAACTTGGAATTGGGCTTCTGTGCAAGTTGTCAATAAAGAGTCCTGGAGTCAAATGCAGGCGATTTTGAGCCCATAAGAGTAAAACAAAAGCTGGCAATTGTCCATGGGGTCATTGTATAAAGGGAGATATCTCAGCTGCCTGAAACAGGAGTATGATCCACAGCTTGTAGAGACAGCATATAAGGATAGAGGCAGGAGAGTATCATGTAAAATTTCCCCTTCCTTAGCCTGTTGTAGTTTTCTTGTGTCTAATTATATTATCATTTTCAGCCAAGGGTTGGTAACTGCTTGGGAGCAGAGAAAACCCCAGAAATAGTGTCCCCAAGATCTTGCATTTTCCCATAGACAAACTTTCTTGCTGTGAGTTCCTCTGCTGCCAAATAAGGTGTATTTATACACTTCTCTTGAGACAGCCCTGAGTTGTCTCTGAGGAACCACATTTTATCAGACAACAAAAGCTATAACAAAATGTGAGAACTGAACAGAGCACTGCTCTGGAGTTGACAAAGCAGGAAATCCAGAGCATCTGCTACTTTGCTCCCTAAGTGAAAGGAGATGGAATTAGGCATTAGAATTGGATGGGCATTTCCTTCCCCATTAAATCCATTGTTTCAGAGCTCTGTCAGAGGAAGCTGAGCAACTCCAACTGAGCTCTGCAGCAAGAATGGATATCTCAGCTGTGGATTTGAGCTGTACTGTACAGTCAAATAACTGGCCAAATTAAAAGGTGCTCAGCTTGACCTTCTGCCAAGATAACTGGTCTTGCAAGCACCAGGAAGTCCTGGGTATTATCCAGGTGAAATGCAAAATAAAATACCTGTGGGTAAAGATAAATGAGAATGACATTAAAATAGGACAATACATAAAAGTTGGTTTTGATTTCTGGGCACGTGTATTAGCTTGCTACCTGAAGGTTGTATTGTGTGCCAGGCAAAGTGGTTTTATTGTTTTCCAAAATGTTTGTTTTCATAATTCATGATCAGATTGAACTAACTGGGCTCTGAAATCTATAAATCTTGATTTATGGATATCGATATTTCTGTCAATTTACTGGTACGCAGCTCTGACCTGAACACTAAACTAGTCAGGTGCATATTTGATCATCTCTCTTTAATAATGAATCATAAAATGGTTTGAGTTGGAAGGGACCTTAAAGTCACCTCGCTCCAACTCCCTGCCATGGGCAGGGACACCTTCCACTAGACAAGGTTGCTCCAAGCCCTGCCCAGCCTGGCCTTGAGCACTCTCAATCCTCTGTCTTGCACTTGGCTTAGTGGAACTCCGTGTGGAATGTGGCAATATCATTGCAGGAGTTGTTATTCGGTGGAACAAAGCTGAAGGGATGGTCAGGAAAGCCTGGAGTAATGGGAAACGCACCTCCTTGCACCCACATTCCCTGCTTTTTGGGAACACATAAACCTCTGACATCTAGTTTTGAAATAATTGTTTTCTTCTAATGCTTTAAACTACAAGATCTCATTTAAAAATAATAAACAGGAGTGCAATCTCCAGTGTTAAATGTCACCAACAGTTTTCCCTAACTGTTGATCTCTGCAGTTTAGTTATCAATGCAGAAATGTGGTACTTTGTGTGGTGAGGGTATTGATTATTGTAATCTGGGAAAAGAGCAGCTGATAAATTCACATACCATGTGTAACCAGGAAGTAAGATAAGGATGCTGGGAATAAATAGTGAAATTTTGTCTCTTGTGGAAATTACTTCTGGTCTTGCACATCTCTCCACTTCAGTTTTGTGTGTTTGCAATAGCAAAGCACTGCTGCTCACACCAACGCAGGAGCAGGTCTCCAGTGGATGTGGATTGATTGCATTGCCTCTCCTTTTGTTATCTGGGTGAAGGATGGTTGGTGTCAATGCCATGTGCATTTCTACTGTGTGCGTACTGGGATGCTTACATGGCTTCTATTGCTATGATATCTGAGCACCCTACAAATGGTAATGAATTTATCCTTGCTTCCCTAAAATAATTGCTCAGTTACGACAGGAACATTATTCTGAAATGGGAGACAGCCTCCAACATCTGCCTGTTTCAATGACTCGAGGTCTGTTATCTTAGGTGAGTAATGATGTCAGCTGCTGTCACTTGGGCTGCTGATGTTGATTCAGTGGTTGACACTTCATTGTACTCCAGAAAAATTAATTCTGATTGGAGGGAGCCCACAATAAATTCAGTCTTTAGGCCAATCAGAAGGTGGTGTCTTCAGTAGTATTTTAATAATGCAGCTCAGCTTTCAAGAATGTAGTTAGTTATGATTTGCCAAGGAACTGCCTATCTCTGTACGATAGTTATTTACATATAGAGGAAATAATAAGATAAAATATAATCATAACTGCACAGAGTTCTTTAGGCATAAGGACATGGAATGTGCTTACTCATAGCTGGTGTTTGTGATGGCTGCTGGCACAATGATCAGTTGGAGCAGAGGAGGAGGAGGCTGGCAGTGCTGTTTACACTCAAGGCATTTCAGACCAAAGCAGTTTGGGGTAGAAAATGGGGACAGATAATGCACAACCAACTCTGCTCCAGTGCTTGGGTAGGGCAGAGGTGCTGCATCTTTCCACTGCAACAGGAGACACAGTCTCAGGGACAGAATATTTATTCCACCATCTGCTCACTGATAGAGGTTCTTCCTTCTTTTCCTCAGTTTGGAGGAGGCAGAGCTGCCAAAAGCTTGGGCTTCTCTGGCAGGGGGTGAGCTGCTGGTCATGGCTGTCTCCCTCCCAGGTTTAGCTTCTGGAAGTAAGATATTGATGACCTACAGTGCCTCTGTTAGGGAGATGCACCCAAATGTTGGAATTCTTGGGAGGACCAGGACACGTGGATGCACTGTTTGTTACATGCCCAAAACACGAGGCTCTGTAGATCTGTGTGGACTGATGAAAACCAATGCCTGACTTTGTGGAACAGCTGCCTCTTTCTGTGTTTGTCTCTCTGAAATGAGGATTCAGCCTTCTTGCACTTGCTTCCCAAGAATACAATTTTCAAAGCTTTTTCCTCCTTCAGGAGTCAAAGGCACACAAGCACAGAACCTGCTTCTTGCTGTGCATGGGAGCTAAACATTGATTATGGGGTGGGTGAAGGACTTTGAGTAAAACAAACTGACTTACTCGTCTGCAATAACTCATGTTGAACCTGAACAGAATTGTTTCTCCAACTAGTCCTTGACTTCTGATTTCTGCATGCTGTGTGTTTGTGGAGTCTAGCTGGGATATGTAGGAATAAAAAGCCAGAGTGCACAGCATGAACGGCTCTCTCTGCCTTACCTCCAGGCTGACTGGAAGCATCAACATTCCTGTAATTTCCTTGTTCAAATTACTTTTTTATCTTTTCTCCTCCATCTCTTTAAAATAATTCAGATAGTCTGAGTGCTTTTAGTTTTTATACTCAAACTTTCCTCCACAAATCCTAGTGTTGGGGGAAAGGGTGAATAATTTTTACTGTTGTGGTTTAACTTCTCATAGATGGGGTTCAACAGGCTCTGCTGGAAATTCCATCCCTCTTCTTGGTGCTTGTAGATGTTTATCTTTTGGTGATAGAAGAGAAGATGATGGAGGTTTTCCTGCACTATGGTGAGAACCAGACACACCTAAGGGGTCACTTTCCTTTAACATTTTACATTGGTCATATTTTCACTGGGCAATCTGTAGATTCCCCAGAGTTAGTGCAGTGTTACGCTCTAACCTTTGGCTAATGGGGTAGGGAACTCTAAGTGTTGTAGTTTCAGTACTTGGGTACCTGGCCCAAACCTTGTTCTTTTCCTGCTATGTTCATATCACCCTATTCCTTTCTCCCTCAGTCCCTTAGAGCAGTCTAGTTCATTCTGCATATGTGGAAAAGAGAATTTAATTTATCTTCCCCAATAATGGTGTTAAGTTGGTGATCTCCTGGAGCCAGAAGTGCTGGGGTAGTAATTAATGAGTAAACATGCTGACATAGCTGCTGAATTTCTTCTCCTTTTCACTGGTTGACTGAGGAATACAAGAAAGAAGAACAAACCTTAAAGAACAAAAATGGAAGGGAAAGCAAAACCAAGGGAAAAAGAAAAACAAAGTGGTATTCAATGTGCTGTCACTTTTTGCAGCTGTTAGGGTTTGGAAAGCAGCCTTTTATATTTGTGATACAGGCAACAGATGTATACAGGAACGGAGCACAGACTGATTTTGCCTGATTTCCACATCTTCATTTACACAATCTTGCCTCAGAGCTTAGGCTGACACCCATATCCAGAGCTCTTGCTCATATCTGGATCTGAAGTTGTTGGCACCAGGAAACGGTGATACTGTTTTATGCACATTTGTGTATATCAGCATGCTGGTTTACGAGAGGCAGGAAATTTAATCCTTTGTAAAACTCTCTATCCATTTCCAGCATTCATTAGGTGCCACAGAACTCTACTCTCTTTTAAATTTTACATTTTGGTGGGGCTTTATTATAATTTGTTCTATGTCTTGATGGACAGCATTTATCTCTACTGCTTTGACGTTGTTGTGTTCATGATCATTAAATCCATTCTACTGATGCTTTGGGAAACTTCTTATTGCACAGATGAAATAAACTTAGGACATCCCTTCCTCTAATTGCCTAATTGGATGGGGAAGGAATGGGAGTGGAGAGAACAGAAGGCAAACTGGCTATAAGCTGTGAGGCCAAAGCAGCCTTCGTTGCAGGACAACACTTTGCAATTTCGTTTGAAACTGTTTGCATGTCTCTTTAACTGTCTGAAGCTGGCTCATGCATCAGGAAGGTGACTTGCCACATGTCCCCTGAGTGACACCAGCTTGATTTTAACTGCTTACTGGTGGAAGTGAGTATGTCCCAGAGGAAACTGAAAGGTAGGAAAGGGCCAGAGAACCTCAGAGGGGAAATACAACTCTGATATGTCTTTCTAGCAATAAATATGAAGAAAGGCAGCTACCAGGAGCAGCTGGGCAATGTCTTGCTGAAATGGGGCAACTGTTAGGAAAGATAAATGCTTTTTTGTCAGATATTATGTGACTTCCCCTCTCCTACCTCTTTTGTTAATATATAATTTCACAGACTTATTCCTTCCCTTTTATTTTTCTGACAACTCTTGGAGGCCAGCTAAAGAGCAAGACATTAAAAGTAAGAGGACCTGGCTTCAGGCACATTTGCAAACTAGCTGTTAGTTTTCTGCAGGTCCTTCCATGTTTAAAACAGAAACAATCCTCCCTGACAACGGAGTGTGCAATTCATGTACAATGGATCTGCTTCTGACATTGTATTTCTGGGCTGTTTGTACGACTCGTGATTTGTCTGGCAGTGCTTGAGTTTAAGCACTGATAAAGGCAACACAGCAGAGTGCAAATACATTTGACCTTTCAAAACACTGAATAGAAAACAAAAATAGAAAAATAGTTACCTTGCAGTTTTTCCTTGTACATGTATAATGAGTGCAAGCAAACCAGCATTCTGATTTCTGCTTTGGGAGCCTGGGTAGCACAGAAGCCTCCAGGCCTGAGCTCCACTGTTATTCCTCCTGTTCCACTATGTGTGAGTTAGCCTGCTACTGGTGTAGAGATACAGATCAACTTTGATTTCCCCAGATCAGGGACTGGCCTGTAGTTGATGTCTGCTGCATCCAAAAATCTTTGTTTGGTATGCTATGCTTGTTATAATTGGCACTCTGGCCATGACTGACTTGCCTGGTGGGCAGGTGTCTGTATTCCAAGTGTAAGGTTTCATGGGAAGTGTCACTTTAAATCACGGACACTGACACAGAACTAAGGCTCGGGCACCGGCGGGAAGTTCATGCCAAAATCCTCAGCCAGCTGCAGCCTTAGCTTGGATGCAGCCACCTCGTTACACTGCTGTGAGCTGCTTTAAAAAGGGAGTAACTCCCTGGGTGCTCTGTGGTGTAAGTACCCTGTTCAGTCAGGGCTGCAGAGCTCAGTCTGGCTGGAACCCTCCTGGAAGGGCAGGGGATGGAAATAGGAGCGTGGCAGAGGCACATCAGCCCTGTGACACTGCCACTCCCTGTGGCATCACTGCTCCCGGGGAGGATGTGCAGTTCTGAATAAGGCTCCAAATATGATGGGAACTGAAGATCCTCCCCTCTTGTCCTCATAAAACTGTGGCTGATTTGTGAGCACATTCCTTTGCTTTACAAGCAGAGCAAGTACATGCAGTCCATCTCTCCCAGCCTACAAGCCAGAGATGTACAGGGTGTGCAGAACTGTGTGCCAGGTTCTGGGCTAGGGGTAGGTTTTAAATGAGGTGACCAGGTTAAATGTTCATCTTGAGCCTCTTTGGGGAATGGAGGGAAGACTATGCAGCAGCTGGGTAGGGCTCTGATCTGGCATTGCTACAGCTATTTTTGATATTTCTAAAACTATTTTCCAGTAACTGCAGTGGAATTTGGATTTTTTTTGGTCTGAAGCTTCTTAGCTGTAAATGATAGTCCATCTTTGATTTATTTGTACTACAGTGCTGCCTGTCATATGCTGGTCAAGTCTGGTGCAGCAGAGAGAAACATTTTTCCCTTCTCATCCCATTTTCTTATTCCTTGGTTCATTGTGTAGCCACCTCCTGTGGCTGTATTTACATGAATTTCACTGACAACAAATCTCGAGGAAGCTGCTTAAATAATAATCGATTTGTCTTTTAAACTGCCCCTTTTCCATATATTTGTGTGAATGGGTAAACTGATCAGCTTCCTTAGCGCCTGTAATGAAAGCTCTCTGGTTTTGTTCAGTGCTAGTGGCAAGGCTTCATGTTCAAACAAGGCTGCTGGGCTGGGAGGTGTGCAGTACTTGTGGACTTAAAAAGAGGGGGAGAAAAGGAAGGGATAAACTGATATTCTGTCTTATTTAGTAATTCTCTGCTGCAAAATATGTAGTCACTGGATAAGCAGCAATGGTGAATTGAAATTGCTGTCTTTTCCAGACAAATCTCTAGCTGTTCCCTTAAAACTTATGCTCCTTTTTGCATACTTTTTGGACAACACTTCTGGCCTTTTGGCCAAAACATCTTATTTGTATAACAGCCCAGCTTTTGCTGGGCAAAAGCAGGGCAGGGAGCTTCCTCCAGGCTGTGGCTTTGAGTGTCCTCAGTTTGAAGTGTGTTTTGAGCTTTAGTTTTTTCCCTTGCCCAGCAAACTCTGTGTGGACTTTGATATTGTTTTTGTGTTTTAGCTTCTCTTTTCAGACTGTGCTGCTCCACTGAGAATCCGAACTGTAAAGCAGTGCCTTTTCCCACCAACCATATGCATCAGGCTGACCTTTGGCCTGAATGCAAAGTTTGGGGTTAACCCTGTGCCATTAGCAAATATCACATAAATCATAGTGACAAGGTTTCCAGGCAGCTGTGGCTGGGGGGAGGTTGGCACCGAGTGTGTCTGAATGATAGAAGTAACTTCTGATCTCTGTTAGCACTGAAGGACAGGAACCAAGAGAACAGGGTTGTTTCTTGCTCCATCCTTTGCCCTGTTTCCATGTGGACACCCTCCCTCGAGCTGTGCCTCACCCTGTTGTGCTTGGTTAAAGTGCCTGGGGGTCAGAGCCCACCCCTGGCACCAGGAATGGCTGCTGGTCCTGGTGGGGATAACTTCACTTGGAGCTTCAGTACTTGGAACCTCAATTCTCTCTTAACAGCCTCATCCTTCTTGAGCATCTTGATTTCAAGTGTCTGTTGAAGCACTGTAAACAGATTTCCTTCGGCTGTGCAGCACTACATGCTGTGTTGTAATACATTCTCTCTACTTTAGAGCTGTTAGTGATTCATTAGTTTGCTGTTCCAAAAACCAATTCCAAAGGGATCACTCATCTCCCTAGAGCAGTGAAGGTATTTTCTAGCTGGCTACACAGTGCTAGGGCAGCTTTTTTGAGACTTGCCTGGTTCAAATCATGTGGCAGTGATACTGCCAAAAGCTGCCAATTCAATGGAGGATTGCACACAGATTCCATGGGTGGGAACTTGCAATATTATTAGACACAGCTAATAATAGCTCCTCTTAACTCCTGAAATGTCAGAGTGGTCTTTTGGGTAACTGCACTTTGGAAAGCATTAATGTTTTTTTTGCCACCGAGAGTAGTCCCTGACATGTTCAGTGCTGCATTATGCTTGTAGTATAGAAAAGTATATTGGAAATGAATAATCTTAATCTGTCTGTGAACTGACCAGTGTCAAGATCTCAGTGTTGCAGCATCAGTCTGGGGACACAGGATTATGTCCTCTCTGTGCACTAGAAAGATGAGTTTCTTCTATCCAGGGTTTCCTCAGATCTGATGAGCATGCCTCTGGAGGGGGCTTGGAAACATAACAGTGAGAGATCTCTGTACTATAAAAAAAAAAAAAAGGTATTATAACATAAAGCAGTAACTCAGTTTTCTCTGAGAGGGGTCAGTTGCCGTCTGCAGACTGTCCTGCAGTCAAGTCTCCAGGGTTTCTGGAGTTTGAGTGCATCTTTGCCCTAGAACTCGTTTTTCTGGCAGGGAAAAATAACTCTGCTTTTCACAGAACTTCCAAAGTTTTCAATTATTTTATGAACCAAGAGAAAAGGGAAAACATAAAGATCTCTAAATGCTCCGTGGAACTAAGTTAATGCTCTTTCTTACATTAGCTGTTTATTTCTTTTTGCTGTCTAGTGCACCCAGCAAGGTACCAGCAGTATGTCTTGAGCTGCAGGATTTACTGTAAGATTTTTATGGACTGCTGGAGATCAGGCAGGGATTTTGATATGTTAGCTGCAGAGTGGCAGAAACTGATACATAAAAAACTATGCAGACTAAATTCTTAGTCAAAAGGTGCCAGCATTTAGAAGAGTGAGCAATTAAGCAGTGAGGTTTTGTTAGTTTTGAGGTTATAACTGACATTGTAGCTCTGAGTGGGTGAGCTGAGTTTCATGAAGGTGTTGGACACTTCTTGTCTCCCATGATTTGAATTAGCTGGGGCACCTGCCTCTTTCAAGTACAGAGCTGCATGGGAATGGCATGAAGCCATGCAATGGAGGGTAATGCAAATGTGGGGACAGACAGGTGGCCTGTATTCCAAGTGACTCTTCTCAATTGCCTTTTACAGCTGTTTATTACAGTTACAAACACCTGGGTGTGTCTTTCAAGGCAGAATTGCATCACTGGGGGCCATGATTAACATGACATAATGAAGGGACCTTGCTTCCTGTATGCCGCTATATCTCTGATTTTATTTTCCTGATTTTGCACAGAAGTTAGATGATAATATCACTTAAGAGCAGGGAAAACTCAACTGCAAAACAAGAAAGTAGCTTGTGCAAAGCCCTGTAGGAAGTCTTTAACAGGTAGGCTTTGTTTGCAGTCACAGCTCAGGAGCCCCAAATCACCCATCAGTACATGTTGGCCCTGCTACTGAGAACCCAGAGCAATGTGGCTTGTTGGGGGATCTCAGAAAGAGTCTTGTGCTCATTCTGTTTATTTGAACTCATTACTTTAATTATAGTAATTAATTTGTATCTTAATGAGCAATCTATCCCTCTATTTGTGCAGTGCTGCCAGAATTTAGTCCTCATCTTAAAGATAGGTTGCAGGCTTCTTGTGCCAATGAAGATGTATTTTCAGTGCACTTGGGGAATTGTGGTTAACAGAATGACTTCACCCAAAGGGGAAGCTCAACTTGTCATTTTGTTCTTGTTCAATAATCTGAAATACATTATCAGCATCAATGTTTTACTCAAAGAAAAATAAGGTTAGAATCAATGGGTTTTTAAGAATATTTTCTTTTCTCCCTGAGGTTTCTTTTTTTTTTTCTTCCCCAGAATTACTCTGACATTTTCTTTGCTCGGCCACTTAAATTAACTTGCTTGTGAGCATTTAAAGCAAATTGTGTGCTTACAAATCTGAGAATAAAAGCAGAAAAGATTTATCTTGCAATAAGCTTTTATTCCTCTTGTGTTTATTGTACCTCATTCCCTCTATCTTCTAAATCATGATAATCAGGCACTGGAAAACATATTTTATATGAGGATCCATGCGTGTCCTGGCAGATGGATAAGGGATTACTCTCAGCTGCTCCTTGCCATTGCTGGATAAACCCCATCTTGCACAGACTCACAGAAGTCATCAGGTTGCCCTTCATTTCAAGTTCATCCTTCTCTGTCATCCTGATAGGCAAAGGCACTTGGGGAATTAAGACATGAAATTGTTGGTATTCTTAGAGAAGCAATGTCAAGCAACCTGCTAGAACGTGTGACAATTGCTGGATCCGTGTTTCTGTCATGCTTTAAACTTGCTGAAAGAATCAGGTTCCCATTCTCTCTGTGTGCTGTCTGCACTTTGCTGTGATCAAAGAAAGGAGTGGAGGTGGTCTACTAGGAATGCTTCTCTCCTTCTGCATGAAAGAACAAATTACTACGGTTTTCCCCTTCATTGGAATAATGTGTTCATCTACCTACTCCAGAGCAGTCAACAGCTCTTAGTGAAGTGTTAGGGCAGGCACTGGATGCTCCTCAGATGGCTTGAAGCGCCACTCTTGTCACTCTTTCCCAGTGTTTGTGGTTTTACTCTGAGCTACTCCAAGGAAGGAAGCAGTGAGACCTGGTCCAACTGTCCCCATGTGACCAAGTTGGTGATTTCCTTTCTGTGGGTAACATCTGTGCAGCCCAAAAGTGCCATCTGAGAGTCCTTAGTATCCCCAGTGAAGTGCTTGCTAGAAGTCTTCTATGAATCAACTGGCTGCTGACTGCTGCAAATGGATTTGTTTTTTTTCTTTATAACACATTTCAAACTAGAAGCTAAACCTAATAGCTAAGAGTTTGTTGTTTGAATAGTTATTCATCAGATTCCTGTATGTGAAACACTTGGTAAGAAAACAATGATAACCAATATGAGTGCTACACTTTAAATAAAAATTTGCATTTATGGCAGCAATGTGTATATTAGTTCTATCCTAGCACATTTTTCTTAGACTTTCATGTTCAGGTGGAATGCAGCATTTTAGTGACAAGATCTTGAAAAGAAATGCTTGATTTTTAAAGTCTGTCATCATTTTGACATTATACTTGAGAGCAATAATTGTGATGTAATTTCTAGAGGTCCAAGAGGTATATCGGTCAAGTATTAATAACAGATAAACATTTTGTTTGTTTTCTGTTTTTAATATATTGTGGTACTAACAGAGGATAAAAATCAGATTTTCTTTCTCTGGCAAGTCCTTAAATTCAATTAAGCTAGGATGTGGTAAGCAACACTATGATTTGAAAGAGGATAAACCTCCCTGAGCTATTAGGAAACATGTATATATCTGAATGTCCTTGCTATTATCATAACTTTAATCATTGTAAGCTGCAAGCCCATTCAAAGTATTATCTAAGCCTGACAACATCCTCAGTTTTAGTACAATGCATTAAAAAAAGCCTTTTGTGCAATCTCTGTCTCAAGGACAAGCCACCTAATTAACAGACCAGCCTGAAACACACACTGTTGTGTTTGTCTTTATTAAGACATAATGAATTGCAGAACTCAAAGTTGTTTTTTTGAATCACAATGATCTGAGACAAGTGTTTCGTGGTAGAGAGTGGAGAAATGTGAAGGCATTAGGTGTCACAGTGAGGAGGATGTTAAGTGCAGGCATATCCATGTTGTGTGTATCCATGTGTATGTGCAAATATGTATGAATAGATGTAGGGCCATACACACAATGTAGGGCAGGCAAAAGCCTGTGTTTTGTTGGGCTATGATGGCTTTTCTTTTTAATCCCCCAAGGTAATTAACTCATTATTCTTTTAACTTGTGTTCGTGCCTTAAGATTGAAGCTTCTGAACTTTTGGGATTCATCTCAAGTTCCTCTGAGTCTGAAATATTAACATAAAATCCAGTCAGAACCTGTCCTGACTCTTGTTGTCAGGTTTTGAACCTCTGTGTATTTTTGACACCCTCAAACTCCCATCAGTGGTATGAAAGCAAGTGCTCAAATAAGCTGATTTGAAGAGCAAGGACTGAGGATCTTTACAGCTTTAAAGCAATCTGGTCCAGCTGTGCACTAGACTTGGGGGTTTATGCTTGCTAAATTCTTACAATGGGAGCAGTGATAAAGCAACAGCAGCTGCAGACCAGAAATGTGCATGGAGTAGTTTGAAGGGCTGGTCTATGAGAAGTACAAATAAAAACTCCCCAGGTTTGATAGCTTTTGAAATATCTGGTTGTTATCTTCAAGAGCTTCATTCAGGACCATGTGGATCTTCCTTCCTGTGTAGTTTTGGCAGGCTGGATCTGATCATTTTTAACCACAAGTACTTCTTCCCTGCCTTAACATGCAGTCTCACAGAAGGATTTCTTTGGACAAGCATAATTCATATGAATTATATCCACAAGGATTTGGGCCTCTATCAGCCCAATAGGAATCGTCACTTTAAGATTGTGGAAATACTTGCTCACAAGAGAATACTGATGTGATATTTAAAAAGAGCCTTAAAGCAAAGTGTCAAAATATGAGCAGACCTTAGAGATACATCAGGTATAACTATATGCAGGGCAACTTAGAGCAAACCACAAAATGGTGTTTTTATTTTCCCCTGTGGTGCGATGTTAGAGCAGAGAATGGTGTGTAAAGTAGAAAATGGAATGTGTTTCCTTTTTTTTCCTCCTGCTTTTAAGTACAGTGACATGTCCTAATTTAGACCTAATTTTCATTCCCGTAACATTGCTTGTAATAACGTCTGAAGTCCTCAGAATTAATTTGACTGGAAAAATTCCAGAAGGACTTTCAATTTTTCTCATTAAAAACATTATAGATGTCTTAATTAGGCACTGTTATTAATGGTAATATTGCTCAATTTAGAACTACACACTTAAGATGTGGTTACCTCTAGTGTGATTAGTCAGAGAAGCTCTGCTACGCAAGGATGCACACTAGAATTCTGAACAGTTAAATATTTAGAGCCAGATGCTCAGCTGTGTAAATTGTGTGGCTACTGTGGCCTCAGTGGAGCTAGACTAGTATACATTAACTGGGGATTTGCTATCTAAAGTTACAAACAATCATTTCTGGCTCATCTCCCTCACTATATCTCTTTTTCTTTTCCTTTCTCGTATTTAGCTCATTTTTTCTCTCCATGGTAGAATAAGCTGATGAAGTAACACACACACATGTTCCTGCTCCAGGATAAGCTGTTTAACTCCTACAACTAAGCTGTAGCCACTCTGCACTTGAGTTTCTCTTGCCCTCTGTTGTCCCAGGGGGCACTTCCCTGACTTAAGTGAACCTGCTCGTGATTTAGAACACAGTTTGAGGATCTTTTCCCAGTCCTTCCACTCTAATGGTCTCTGTTACAGGCTTCAGGTTGTGGTAATTTGCTTTGCTTGGTGAGGACCTGCTGCTACAGGTGAGGGGAAAATTAGGGGGAATGTTTTATTTGCTTGCCTAGACACAGGTTTACACGAACTTTTAAAGTACTCTGTAGACCAGTTAATGTGTGTGTTTTTCTGTTAGAAGATTGAAAGGAGCTATTTAGATTTAATATATCTGTGCCTGGCTTCATTAGCACAGAAGAACCCATGACAGTTTTCAGGTCTGTAATTACTGTGACTCCTGGTTGATGTTACTTATGTTTATTGTGATTGTGGATGGGAAAGGCTGCTGGCTACATGGGCTATAGCAGCTCTGTGACTTCAGTTGGGAAGCTTGTACAAAATAACACCTGTACTTTGATTATCATCAGGTCATAAGATTTTGTTAAAAAAGCCACCCCCTATATATACACCCCTTAAAATCACACAGCAAATGTTCCAATTTTTTAAGTTATTCGTAAAGTGAGGTGTCTAAATTAAATTGGATGTAACACACGAAAGCTTCACATGTTCTGTTGCTCAGCAATCCCAGGGTTTATATTCCAAGTGTTTTCAATGTGTGAGTTGTTACCTAGGCTGTGTAAGAGCTCATTTGTGCAGCAGAAAAAGCTGCTCCTTGTGTGAACTGTGTGAAACCCGGATTTGTGTCATCCTGCAGGTAGTTTAAGCACGGAATGAACAGTCATCACACGTTCAGGTTCAGATGGACAGATGTGCATGGGGCTGTTAAAGGCATCTGGGTATATAATTGGTATGTGGGATAGTACTGAAACCTCAAAGTGCTACAGACATTTGCATCTGCTCACTGATGGATATAATGACGAGTTATTTGGGGTAGTGGGGTGTGAAGCTTAAGAGGAGCTTAATGACTTTTCCTTTAATAAATCATTTGACTACAGCGGTGTCATCTTTTATTAGCTTGCGATTTTGTAAAAGTTAAGATTGAGCATAATGTTGCATATAATTCTAAAACATCTGGTAGCAATATCTAGTAGCAGCTGTTTAGTACCTGAAATATAAACAAAACATGATTTTATCCATAGCTGTTACAGTTAATTTTCCTGGAAGTACTAGTTTTGGAGTAGATGCACTATGCAATAGATCGGTTCAGGAGAAAGAGTGAGTGAAAATTAAGATATTGTTCAAAACCTGAGCAAATAGAACAGGTCTGCATAAAATGTGGACTAGGAACAGTTGTGTTTCTAAAAAGATTTTGTTTTCTATTGAAATGAAAAAACACTTTAGAGGAAATCCTAAAATAACTGATAAATCCTTAACTGCACTGTGTCTTGGTAGTGAGGTGCATCCTATTAAAAGTTTATGATCTGTTATAATTGTGTTCATATTGTTTTTTTTTCAATCCCTATTCCTGTGAGGGAAATTACCCAGTGCTTTGTCTGTGGTGATATACATAGAACTCTATTACTGATGCTTGAGCACTAGAAGGAAAATAAAACAACTAACAACCCCACAAAGAAAGCCAAGTGAAAATGAGATGACAGCAGTTCACTTGCCTCTCTTCCTGTCTGGTTCTATCTTGGGATTCCAAGGAAACGTGGGGGCTGCGTTGCCACAAGGACCAGAGAGCAGACAGAGCAAAAGTGCCTTTGGGCTGCTGCAGTCTGAGTTGCACCTGTGATACCTCCCCGGGGCCCACTCTGCAGTTTCAGGTTTCAGACTTTCCCTTTGTGTCCCGGGGCATCCATCAGATGTATTTGCTCTTTGAGGGTGAGAAGGTGATGCAGCATCAGCTGCGCCTGCTGAGACTCCCCTGGACACTGGGAACTCAAGTTGTTGTTCTAACATACACTGGATGAGCAATACCCATTTCAGACACACCCGGTGATGGGAATGTGGTTTATGGGAGAACTGAATGTGCACAATTAAGCAGTATTTCCTGTGCAATGTCTCTATAAACTGTTCCTTTGAAATCTTGCCACTGTAAGAAGCGGAAAGGTTTGCCAAGTAATCTGACTTTAGTGTTTGTAGCAGATTCTGGTCATTCTGATGCTGGTGGTGGGGTTTATACAGAAGCAGAATAAGATCCCAAAATATTGCAGAGCATCAAAACCCATACATGTGGCACTAGCATCTTTTCCTTCTCTTTTGATGGTCCTTTCCTGGTTCCTCTGGGATGTGAATTCTATTTAGGGCACCAATATTCTAGCAATCCTTTTATCCAGTCATGTTTGAACTACCTGTACAGAATAATATCACTTTAAGGATGGAATAATGTTGATATTTCACACTCGAATAGATTTTTTCTGTCTCTGTGATGAGGATCCCTGAGGAGTGCAAATGGTTAACTGTGATACTGGGTGTCTGTTTTGCCTTTTCACTTCCTAGTAAGGACACAAGAGGACTCTTTAAGAACATGAGCCCAATTAAGTTTATTTCTGTCTTGGGGCATTGAGTTTCTTTTGATGTTTGCTTATTTTCAGCAGTGATTAAAAGTCATCCACATCCAGCATCTTGATCTGTGCTTACCATGAGTCCGTACATCTGTGTTGCAGGAAAAGTAGACCTTTGACTGCTTAGGCATGATTTTTGAATCATTCTGTGCATGTGTAACTAGAAAAATTCCTAATTCTCTGTTACAGTGAAATGACAATTTTAATGGATGATTCAGGTTCTTTACCTAAAAGTTGATTTTAAAGCTATTATGCAGTATGGATGTTCAAGCGTAAATAATTTATAATCATAGCCTCGTGCTGGAGGATGCTAAATATCAGTAATTTTGTACTATAACTCATTAAGGATGACATTCTCAGGGGGCTGTTTGTAAAACTCCCTTGCCCTCAGTAATGTCAGGATTTCACCATAAATGTTACCTAAAAAATAAAATGGTGACATTTCACTTCTTATTAAATCCAATTAATCTCCATTTATTGCATAATAATTTTGAATGTAATCTTATTCTAAAAGCTTGGAAGTGCACCAAAAGCTGTCACCTAGATCCTGCAGTTTTTAACTCATCTGTGAAATGGGAATTTTTCTTTGTGCATACATAGTGTAGCTGTGGTAATTTCTGAGGGCTTACAGGATCTTGGCTTGGTTGTGTGTACAGGATATTCCCTTGGAACCAGACCTGAGCTGGTGCTGTCTGGAACGAGATGCTCTTTCAAGCAGCAAATGCGACAAATTGTCACCAGGTTACAGCTGGAACAGGGGACTTTTCATTCTGCATCAACAAATTGGAATCCAGGAATCCTTTAGGTTGGAAACACCTTTAAGGTCAAGTCCAAACCTTTACCTGGCACAGCCAAGTCCAGCCCTAGACCCTGTCCTTAAGTGCTCCCCCTTTTGGCATGAATTGCTTTGCCATGGTCTGTTGGGCTGGTTGGTGCTCCTGGTCTTTAGCACTGCCCAGGGGCTGCTTTTATGTGGGTGAGGGGTCTCAGCTGCTGATGCTGCCGGCCCTGTGATCTGTGGGCTCCTGAAAAGCTGTCTCATTTTCCCTGGAGTTTTCTCTGGTTTGTGCACTTTGCTGAAATGTTCCGCTGCAGGTTGTGCTGGCACTGGGCCTGCTCACTGTGGCAAATGAGGTTCCTCTCCTGGGAAAGTGCTAAGTATGGATTTGTGTCATCTTTGGACAGAGAATGAAGTGCAGTGTGAGTGAATGCTCTTGGCATTAGACAAGAAAATAAGAGGATACAAATGCATTACCTTGTCATCGTCCTCCGTCACTTGGAAAGATGGATTGCCTGGATGAGAAGGAGTAGATCAAAATTAAAGGGAAAAATTAAGTGTTCAGTATCTCAAATAGGAGCTTTGTCCTTCTTGAGGTGACATAAGCTGTTGTCATACATGCTTAGGACTGCCCTAGTGCTGGCCAAGTATCGTGATGATTTTGTTTCATTAAATTGTCTTCCTGTGGAAGCAGAATGCCTGTTAGAAATGGGTTCTGCCCTGTGGTAATTCCCAAATGTGCCAGGGTACCGTTACTGGGAGCTAACCCAAGAACTTTGCATAGAACCATCTTCCTCTAAACATTTGCACCCCATGAGGACTTTTTATTTATGCTCTTTGTGATTTTTGTCCAATGATCCCTGTGTAGGAAATAGAGGCCACGGGCATCTCTGTTGTTCCTGGGTCCTGGAGCTAGGAATCTGAAAGTTAATGGGGCCTTTTCAGTTCCTTGTAGCCAATAAGATCATAAAAGGCAGTAGGTGCTTTACAAGAGGTTATTTTATCTCAAACTGGTTAAGATGGCAAAGATTTATTTGGTGCAGAGCATGCATGCCAAGGGTAATCGCATCAAGAGCTTTTTTATTGTTGCTTTTCTAATCTATTTTAACCAAAGCAAGCAAAACTGTCCTTTGTAAGATTTTAATTCACTTCATGTGGGAGAGCTTTGGTGAAAATATTGTGGGGCCTCTCTATTAGAGAGAGAGAGATTTTGAGACTACAAAACTCAGCTGGAGGAGGCCCTGAAGGATGTAGTCTGACTTTGAAGTTTTGAGCAGCAGGTTGGACTAATTGACCTCCAGAGTCCTCTTCCAACCTTGAGTATTCTGTGAGTCTGTGGTGATCTTGTTATTTGCAACATTCTTTTTGCCAAATGTTCTCCTTTCTCCTTGTGGACATATTTATGTTACAAACTGAATTGGTTTGTGGTCTTACTGTACCCTTTAAAAACAAGAAGAATAAAACCTGTATATCGCAAGGGAAATTATTCCCTGGCACAACCACAAACTGAAAGTAGGGGTCTGACATCTCATAAATAGGTGGAAAATTTTCTTATACTGTGAGTATTTCTGCTTATGTCTTTCATTCCCTGTAATTCATTCTGGCTTTTTGATGGCAAAATGTATCGACTGCAACTTCAATAATTTCCCAAGTGCTGTTGGTAGCTTGTGTCATGATGCAGCTTACAGCTGATGGGCTTTGAATTTGACTTTCTGTTATTAGCAAGTTAATACAAGCTTTCTGTTTTGCTGCATCTGTGCCCCAGTAAGAGGGCTGCTACTGTGGAGGGCATTCTCCTTGATATTTGTCATGAAATTTGTCATTTTCTGAATAAAAGTTCTTTCAGTGTGTAAGTGTAACAGGAGGAGACTGTTTTTCATCTCACCATTAAAGCAATGCTAAACTTGGTGAATCTGGTTGTAGCAGGTTGGGCTTGAATTGTGCCTGTGTACTCAAGAGATTCAATGGCTTTGTTAAATGAATGTTTTAATGTCACTGAGTCAGGTGTGGAGATACTGATAATTCCAGCATTTGCTTGTTTTCTTGCATTACAGCAGAATCTGCACATTCTGTATCAGAGGCGCAGTATATTGCTTATCTTTTTAAAGCAGTTCTTGTATTTCTTATTTGGAGGAAGAAGCAAGATTTTCATTGGGTATGGGCACTTTTATGGCCCTTTACAATCTCTGCTCCTATTTATTGAAATGTCATCTCTCTCTTCTACTTGTGATGACAACAGTGATGCAAATTCTTTCTCACGTGCTGCCACTCTGACCTGGGAGAAGCTACCTGCAAGCATTTGCAAGACCACTTTATTATCCTTATTCTACTGTTCTTTAAAATTCTTCTCTCTTGTAAGGAATTAGTAACTTCCCTGTGGAGTTATTGGCAAGTAACACTAACTGGGACTGCCTTCCACTTCTCTCTGAATTATTTGTTGTGTCCTAGGCTGGATGCCTGGGGCATGAGATTTTTGCTTCTGAATTTGTGCATGGACTGGCCCTGACCTGGGGAATCCTTCCACTGTGTGTGTAAATAACAAACACTGATGTAAACCCCAGAGAACTTGTCAAGGCATTAGGTCAATCTGAGCAAGCTTAGCATGAAACATTCAAGGTATTGACTCTGCACCTGAATCTCCTGAATGTGCTCGTGACACTTGTATGGATTCACAGGCAGATTTCCTGATGGTGTTTCCTGTTTTGCTCCCTTCTGACACTCACCAATTAGGGAATAAAAGGCAGCTTTGAGAGTGAGATTGGAGAAGGAAATGTATTCATCCCATCCAGATTTAAGAGCCTAAGTTAGATACCTAGGCTTTCCAATGGTAATTCAGCCTTTACTAGGCAAATAAAAGCATCTAAATTAGGAATCTGCTTCTTTCTTCTGCCAGTATCATGAAGCTGTGTGCCTGATTTTGACAAGTTCTGTAATGTGAATAATCTAAGCTGCTGTCTCATTTATTTTTCAAGCCCCTGTGAGCATCAAATGGGAAGACTGGGCTGTAACAGACCTCTAAACTCCTTCACTGGAGACTTGAGTGTCCCCATCTGCATGCAAGCTGTGAAAGAGGAGGGATTAGTCTGTAGTGCAGGACCCAGGAGACTGGTTATGCTGGATGAGAATGTTAACAGAACTCTCTACACTCTTTGTTTTGTTTCCCTTTTTGTGAGAACTGGGCAAATACCTCACTGCAAGGATTCAGTTAATGAATAGAAAAATAGTAAGAGCCTTGCTAATTGGTCTGCAGGCCTCTGAACTGTATGAGGAGAGACCAAGTGAGCATAATTTAACTTTCCTCTCCTTGCAATCATTACAAAAATACCCTATGCATTTTCATGACTTCACTAGGTAAACCTTTGCAATGTGGTTTTTTTTTTTTTTTGACCCTGTGCCAACTCTTATGGCACAGGTAAACAAATTTCTGAGATAACATTTTAAATCTGGTGCAAAAATGAGTCCTGTGAGGGTTTGTTTTTTTTTTTTTTTGCTCTTTGCGTGTTATACCATGCCGGCACTTAGAGGCATGACACTTTATTCTGTTTTATGACACAGGATGAATCTCTGGCTGATATACTGGAGGCCAGGCTCCTTTAATGCTGTCAGCCTGCATTAGCTTATAACTTCAGTGAATATGGGCCAAGCAAGACATGGGATGAATAACTCAAGTGGCAAAATGATGTCAAATCCCACAGCTTGTCTCCTACAAGCTGCAGTTATTTATTAACAGTTACATCCAAATGTGTTATTCAAAAGCAACAATATGCTTTGTGAGCAAGGAAAGTGGAAACAACCAGTCTTTATTCTTTGCTGGAGTGTTTTCCTTGCAAATCAGAAGTCTGTGTCTTTTTAAAGACAATTCTCCAGAAGCTCCTGTGAAACCTTTGAGTGTTCAGATGATTCTTCCTGGGAAAGAAGTGCTGAAATCCACAAGTGAAATACAAGCTATGGGTGAGCTTGTAGAGGTTTGAATTTATAGCAGCAGTATTATTTGTAATTCAGCTTGGGCCATCAGCTTAAATGTTTTTGATCCAGTGCCATCAGCAGCAGCTTCTGGTTCTGAGGAGAGTTACTGGAGGTGTTAAACCAAAGATGATCACCACCATCCCTAGTGCAGTTTTGCACTCAACATCCTTTCCTCAGTGAAAGACGCAGCAACAATATGCTTTAGAACTTGCCTTATGAAGGGGTCTTGTTTTCTCAGAATATTCTTAATTTAGTCTAATTAAATGCCGATATTCAAATGTTTGTTTCTCACCATAAAAAGTGCATGATTTTACTATTAGTCCAGAAAGCTTCTTCCAGCTTCATTCTCTGTTGGTCTGTGTTCTTCTACTGAGATGTCTGTTCTAGCAGCAGGAAGGGAACTAATCCTGGCACCTGGAAAATAATGGGCTGGGCTAAAGCCATGGGACTCTTGGGATGTGAATGTTGGCAGGTGCTGAACTTTGGCATCAGATGCAAACTCCTACCAGAGGGTGCATGCAGACAGGGAAAAGAAAGCATTTAAGGAACAGTGCAATGTATGATAATTCTCAGTTGGTTGTGACAGGTGCTCTGGGGAAAGAGCTAAAAAGGTCCTAAGCTGATTCAACAGACCTCAATGAACATGGCCACTTAGAAGGATTTGGTGATCTCCTTGTTTTCTCTCTGTTAACTGAGATTATATTTTTCCAAAAAGAAGAAGCTTGACCGTCTGGCTGTTTTGGTGCAGTGGGAATGCAACACCTTTTGCCCTTTTAGTGCAGGGGTTAAGAAAACATCACAGGCTGCAATGCAGTTTGTTCTTGGAGAGGATGATGACGATAACAGAGTATACAGGTGCACAATAATGGTGAGACAGAGCCACAAAGAGCGCTTGTAGCTAAGCCAACACTAAAACTGCCAAGTAAAGAGGTGGTTCCAGTCATCCATGCTTTTCCAGTCACTTCATGCTTCTAAAAACAGCTCAACAGGCCATGTGCTCACGATCTGCAGAAACAAATCAAACTGGACTTCAGACTTCAACAGTGATGATGATGGTGCCTCCTCTACTGCACAACCAGCTGCTGGGTGATAAACACCAGTGATTATACAAGCTGTATACTGATTTATTGAGCCTTTGGAGCATTCTGCAGTGCTGGCAGAGCTCTCTGTCATAGCTCTGTTACCCACAGGTTTAGATACCTGCCTCTTCAAGTACTCAGGGTGTTGCAATCTTTGGTCTTTCTTCTCTTGATTACTTTGTTAGAAGAGGTTCTTGAGGAAAGATGCTTTTCAAAACTTGTCCCAATATAGAGTGCATCCTCTTATTTGTGCCAAGCTGGAAGTACATTTTGACAAAAGTTGTCTGGATGCTCAGGAACTGGTGTGAAAGAGATTAGAATATAGGAAAGAGGAGTGGGGGGAGGAGGGCAAGTATTCAATAAAAATACCATTTCTACAACAAAAGGGGTCTAATGCTTGAAAGATTAAAGATCTAGAGGCAGCTCTCGGTCAAGGGTTCATTCCAATTTGTCCTTACAATCCAGAGATGAATACTGTGCCCTCTCTGCTTTTACATCACCCACTTACCCTGGCAGAAGTGGTGACTGCTGCTGCCCCGGACAGGCTCGGGGTGCCTGAGGAGCTGGGAATTCCTGTGCTGAGTGCACGGCACACCCTCCTCAGAGCAGAGCTGGGGCTTGCCTGGCTCTTATGGTAAAAGAGAGGCATCTGTTAACAAACCCTGACAAACCACACGCTTTGCAAATCCATTTACAGGCCTGCTTCTGATGCTCACAGCATTCTCTGCTGTGCTCTCACCAGCAAGAATTTTAATGGGCTTTTCCCCCCGTCTAACTGCTCATTTGACAATTTATCTCAATGGTTTCTTGGCATCTCTGCTCAGTTCTCATGCCAAATCGACTCATACCTGCTCAAAGTTGGCTTTTGACCTTGCTGCCACAAATTCAGCATCTATGAATGACTAATTGAATGCTGGGTACCAGGTGTGAATGTCAGTGCATGCTACAGTGAGTCCATGGCAGTCAAGCTGGTATAATTCTGCTTGTCATGGATGGAAACTTAGGGGGGCATGGCAGCTGGGGAGGATGGGTTGCTGTTTTCTGTTCTGCTTGCTTGGCTGAGATGGAGCAAGGTGTTGCTGATATAAGCATCAGCTGGTTTAAAATCTGAATTCTAAATAAAAAAAAAAAAAAATTAAAAAATCCAGACAGTGTTCCCTATTGTCAAAGCGAGTTTTGCTCCCTATTGTCAAAGTGAGTTTTGTTCCCTATTGTTGGTTTTGAGATGTTTAATTAGCAGTTTCATTTAGCTGTTGTTAGAAGTTGATGTAACCTGTACAGGGTTTGTCCTAGGAGTTAGGAGTGACTGCCTCTGGTGTTTTCTTGCAGGCTCTGTTACCTCATGTTCCCACATATCAAGATGTGGAAAGTGGTACTGAGATCTCTTGTAAATCATGTTAAGCTCTAGCGAGGCACTACTGAAGAGAGTTTGCTGTTTCTGTTTTATAACCTTAACTGTAAAAACAAAATATCTGGGATGCTGTTACTAGGTTGGGTGTCAGGGTAGTAGTGGCTCTCAAATTAGTTAACTTTTTACAGTGTTTTATACTAAAAGGTTTCTACAGATGGAGCCTCCTGAAAATATCCAGCTATGGCAATTCTAAATGGGAAAAATGACACATTCATTAGGTTTGTGGCTTGGATATGAGAGAAATAGAAATTATTCCAGCCCTCCACATGATTCCAAATGTTTCCATTTTGAGGCTGGGAACATCCACAGGAGAATTATCTCAGAAGGAATTTGAATATCTGTTACAGTTCCTGGTTTTTACATGAATTTTGATACTGGTTCTAACAGATATGACAAGCTGGAATCAGCAAAGTGCAAGATTAGTCCTTACTTTTGTAATTAAATTTTGTAAAACCTGTCATTGTAACAAGCTTAGTTTCTGTTTCTTCCCTGTCTCTGAGTATGACACTGATCACTTGCTGCATGTTCTCTGCAGTTTTGTCCTCTGAAAAATGTTTTTATGTAGCTAAGAGTTCTTTTAATGAGAGAAAGGGAGACTTAAGGATAGAGGAAGATCAGTAGCCATTCTCAGACTGACATGATTGCTGAAAGCATTGACAGACACAGCCTTTGATCTGGTTGTCTGAGAAGTTTTCTTTTTCAGTGCTGAACCAGGAGCAGTCAGACTACCATGTTCAAGCAGTTTGTAGTCCATTCCATTATCTAAGAACACTTCTTTAATAGCTTAATTCTTTATAGAAACCATAATTCATTTCTTCTCAAAACTTCACATACCAATTACTAAACTTTTCAACAACCTAGGAATGTCTGTCAGGTTTTGTTAACTTTCAGTCTTAAATCTGTGCCATTCACTTGAAGACATTTTTAGAATTCCTTCTTGCTGCAATCCTGTGCAGTTTTAAATTGTAAACCTTTCTCTAGGAATCCATAAATACAAGTGTGCCTTGTTAAATCTGGAAATGTAAAATTTGAAGTCTGAAGGGAGAAGGGAACAACAAGAGATGTTGAGCTCCTCTGCCTTTGCAGTGAGCTCTGGGGGCCAACTCCCAGTGGTGAGATAAGGGAACAGAGCGTGGCAGGATCTGAGATTCCCTTTTCATCTTGCTGCCTACTCAGGGAAGGTCAAGACTTTCCTCTTTGCTGGCCTCCCATATCCTCAGAATGAAATGTTGGGCAGATTGTCCCTTCCCTGTCATGGGCACACTTATGCTGGCAAGGGAAAACTGGGATTAAGAGAAGGAGTCTGTCTTCCTTGCTGCCTGTAGAGCTGTGATGTTGGTCCCAGCAGTTCATGGAAGTTTATGCTCTTGCAGAAAGACAATCGGAGGTTGAAAGCTGTCTCTGTTTCTTTTAATTTTTCTGTTTTAATCTTCTCTTTTCAGAGAGGATAAAACTGGTTTTGCCCTTTTTTCTTTCCTTGCTTTTTCTCTTAATGCTGTTATTTTCAGCCTATTGTGCTCTATGCAACCTGGTTGTATAGTGAGAAAATGCTTCTCCTTTAGCATGAAAATGAAATTTCAACTTCTACTGTAAAATGCAACTATTGTTCTTACATCTGAATATAATATTAACATAAATGAAGTTAAAAAGCAGCATTGCTATGAAATTATAGGAGCTTCCTTAGCTACAATTTACTCAGGTTATTGAGTGTAATTAATTAAAGTCTCATTACTCCCTAAAACAGTATCAGCTATGCAGATCGGAGGCATGATGAGATAGCCATGTAGAAATTTAAAATTAAGATATTTTAACATCTTTGAAGAGCACAGAAATACTATGAACTGTAGTTCCTCAGAACCAC
Organism: Dicrurus megarhynchus; assembly: GCA_013399195.1. NCBI lineage: Eukaryota > Metazoa > Chordata > Aves > Passeriformes > Dicruridae > Dicrurus > Dicrurus megarhynchus. Next base: position 1,822,755 of record VXAD01000352.1, on the reverse strand, counting down.
CAGGGACACATCCAGCACCTTTCACAGCAGGGACTGACAGACCATGTCAAACCTTGCTCTGCTACTGTTTCTGACTCTGAGCAATGAGATCACTCAGATTAACTCACAGTGTGAGTTAATTTGGTAAATAGTTGATAAAAAGACTACCCAAGCTGCTGATAGTCTCTCTGTTTTCTTCATTGTGGTGTGCATAATATTCTGTGCATGGTGGTTATGAAAGAATTGAGGTTACACTGAACCAAACCAACTGTGACATTTTTATTTAGCTGCAACCTCATAAATCATCAACCATTGCAAACTAACTTCTTTTTTTTGTTATTTAAAGAAAAGTTCCAAAAGGAAAAATTGTCATATATTAACTTTGAAAATATTGAGAGTACCAGAGATTATTTGGAAAGGCTTTTCTGCTCATTTAATTAAAGTTCACCTTCCTCATGGAAGAAAAACTTATTAAAACAAGCTTGATTTAGCTGAGTATAACTCCTTGGTAATACCACTTATGACTTTGGAAGTGGCATGACTTGTATCTTTTTAATAGGCTGGGCAATAAACTTGTGTGTATATATATATATATATATATATGCACAAAACCTACCAGAATCAGTCATCTTAATAGTTGCTTACAACTGAAAAAATTGACTGGTTCTTCTGCTGCTGTTTCAGATGGTTGCAACTGGAATGTTTTGTCCACGTGCTTTTAAAATGTGACAGATTTCACAGCTCACCAGTTTGGAGCAGTGGTGTTCCACCTGTGGGCAAGGCCTGTGGATGCCATTCTGAAGCTCCATGAAAATCAGGTTGAGTTGGAATGAATAAGTGCCTAGTGGACTACAAAATGAGTAAATCTATGGGATTGTCAGGGTGCTAGAGTACAAATCATGCTGCCATACATCATGCTTTACTGTAGTCTATGCAAAGAAAAGTTTATTGAGAGATTTGTTATGCAAATAAAATGTCATAAGAGCTGGCACTTCAAAGGCCTGTGCATGCATTTGCCATATAATTGCCTGGAGAAAAAGGCTGTTTTGGATGTTGAGCCTTTATTTGCATTTGGAGGATTAGCAGACTGTTTACTTTACTATCCTTAGCCTTTAAGTGCACTTAAGCTGTTTTTCCAAGAGATCTGAATTTATTCAGTGTAACTTCTTGATTGACACGGCAAGAGGAGCACATCAACCAAACACGCAGGACCTTGCAGCAAACAGCTCCTTTCCTTTGCAACCCTGTAATGTGTAATGGAACCAGTGGGTTTGAATTAAAAAATAAATAAATACAGATTATTACTAGCAGTACACATTTCCCAAGGAAAAAAATGTGCATAGATAGGATAAAGATTAGAGCTGACAGAATAACGTTTTTTCCCTGTTAACTTTATCATACCTTAAAAATATTCAATGCCTATAATTTATTTTCATTATCTTCCCAGCTTAGGTGACATGCTCAGCTTCCAGAGAAGTTAATGGAAATCTCAGTACTGACTTCAGAGGACTTTAGGTCAGGCTCTAAATGACAAAGAATGAACCCCAAATATTTATGCATATTTATGAATTGTGTGAAAATTTGTTAATGAAATGTTCATACACGCTTCATTCCGGGCTGGCTGCGCGTTCATCTCCAAAAGCACATAAGGGCTTTTCTTTTAGTGTTCTGTTAAACACTGACCAAAAAGTCAATGAGATTTTGCTGGAATGAGGCTTTTGGGATTTGAGCAGTATTCATGTACACAAATCTTTAATATTTGTTGCTAAGGATTGATGCTTACATGATGAGCAGGCACTTTATGCATGAAGAAAGATGTATAACTTGCAACTTGATCCCAGCCATGCTCTTTATTGACCGTGTCACACACCCTGACCAGCCGTGACTGTTCCTCAGCGGAACCCCAGGATGTCCTTGTTGCTTCCAACCTGCCAATTTTTCCCATGAAATTTTGAGTAAGAAGAGACACTTGACTCCATCAGTTTAACAACAGATTGGCTTATTTACACTAATTCAAAGACCTTGCATACAAGAAGGAAGCACGGTGGCAGCTGGTGGGAAAGCTGAATCCTTGTGCTCTAGGAGGCCACATCTTCCAGGCTGAGCAGCTGCTGTCAGGATATATCAATCATTGTGCCAAAACACCTTGACAGTGCCCTCTTGACTGTCTTTTTCAGAAGCAAAAATTGGATTAGATATGACAAATGGATCTTTCCTACAGAAAGACTGGTATCCTTTAGTCTGTGCAAGTACAGTTCTCTCGTCTGTGTGATACATAGTCTGGTGCCAATGGATTATGAATTTTCCCTCTTCATCTAACGTGGAAACAAATGAGCTTTTTCCCTCTCTCATCCCTTCTAAAGTTACTCACTGAACATTTAATCAAACTTCTTATATTTGCATCTTTCTATTTTTGTGACTTTGAGGCTGTGTTTCAAAATGTCCCTTGGCATCAGGACTTGATTTCAGCCTCCTCTCTGGTTTTACAGTGAACACTGCAGAAAGGAATGTATCTGTATTTCAGATATATGGGTGAGAAAGCATTTTCACACAAAGCATAATTGGGGCTGACTGGCATGGAGAAGGTCACTTCTCAGCCTTGCTATTGCCTGAGGTAGGTTATGTCTAAATTATCAGCACCTAGCTGTGGAATTCACTATTGCATTACCAAATTACTTTTAAAAATAGAGATAAACATTTGCTCTTGGACACTGGGTCATTGTTTCCTCTGTGCACACACTTCATACCTGGACCACATACTGATGCTGTCCTAAGTCGGGCCATCTTTGAGAGACAGGAGATGTGATCTGTGCAGTTTTGCTGAGGATTTGACTGCTGTGGTAAGGTTGAGAGGTAGAGCCACTTTGGCTTCATAGCAGGGCATTCACCTGAGAGTTGGTGACTATTAATTCTTCTCTCTTCAATATGAATTTTTATTATATTAACTTAGTTAATTGGTTGTGCATGATTCTTTCCCCTAGAGACTTCTCTCTGCCAATCTTCAATTAAAAGCAAAATTTGCTGTGTTCCTTACTGTAGACTTGGAGGAAAAGCCCCTTGGATTAGGCTTGTGAGACAGAACAGTTCTGTTTGAGCAGCCCTTACTGAAATATGGCCAAAATCTTTCCATTCATAACCTCCTCTGGTATTCCTTGCATGTGAACACTGGTGCTACTATTGGCTTGCACTTGTAGTTTTGTGCTTTCAGCATAAGGATTGGCAGAGCAGACGACTTCTCTGATCGCTGTAATTTAATAGGTTCCAGATAGATGAAGCAGCTGCTTGTTTATGCATCAATTCTGTACTTTTACCAGTCATTAAGTGAGCAATTAAGAACATGCTTTTGGAAAGGCTGGTGATGCCTGTGCCCTTGGTACACCCTGAACATCTCAGAACAGATGTCTATAGTCTAACAGGAGTGAATGTTTTGTTAAAATATAAACTGAAAATGTTGCAAGTGGAACAGATTTGAGAAATGAAAAAGGTATCTTTAACTCTCAAAAAAGCCTTTTATTTTCCTGTAGTCAAGGAGGAAAGAGCTTGTGAGAAGAGGGACAGGTTTTATAGCCTGATATCTGCCCATGTGCTGCTGATTCCCCAACACAGCTGGTTTTCGGGCCTAGGCAGTTTTGTGCCCACAGCAATTGTTTTATGGATGCAGGATACTGGCCCTTTAGCAGGTACAGCCTTCTGGAAATCCCACTGCCATCCTGCATAGAGATGGCATGCAAAGCCAGAGGGAATGTGCCAAAAGAAGATAAACCTAGAGCTAGTCCTGTTATGGTTAGAGAATAGCCAGAAGTTTCTCTTTCTAGACTTGGGAAATGAACCTTGAACTGAAATGCCAGGGTCCAACAGCAGCTGCACCAGCCTTGCCATCAAATCTTAAATGGGATCCACTTCTCTGTGGGAGGTGATAGAACATCTTGATTGCTGTTCCCAATGACTGAATGTAATTACTTTCATATTTTCAACAAGTTAGGAATTACTCTTGATCTGGCCCTTGTCACCAGCTATGCTGTGGTTTGGGCACATAATTTAGGTACGTATTTAGCAGTTATCATACCCTGACCAACAGCACACAGAGTGAAAAGTTTGTTGCTTTGGTCATCTACTGAGTCTCTTACAGGTGTAGTCATCCTTGGAAGGTTATCCCTGCCACTTCAACAGGGACAATGGGACACCAGGGCATGTTCTGTGACATGATTAATAGATATGTGAATAGCACCCTATGACTTATGATATCATCTCAATTGTCTTGTTTGAAAATTACCTTCCTCTGCTGTAGAAGGGCAATGTTTCCCTGTGTAGTTTATAGCGCTCATAAACAACTCCTACCAGCGTCTTTGCAGTCGTGTCCTGTCTCTCACCTTCCCTCTGTACCTGTTTGTAATTGGTGATGTGAAACTGTTCCTGTAAAGTCTCAGTATGGGCTAAGCTGTGAAATCCCAGGGCTCTGCAGTGAGAGCATCGACCTTCTGCTGAGTCATCTGTGATGACAGATACTGGAGTTTTACAGACACGCAGAGTCACTTTTGCTGACTTATTCATTTTAATTTAGCTGAGTTTTATTTGTTCTGGTCACTGTTATTCAGGGTGTTAATATTTCTTGAAGGGAAATAAGAGCAAGAGCAGCTCTCCAGGCTTAACCTTAGCAAAAATAGTAAAGGTGAATTTCAGAGAAATATCTCTGACTTGCCTGTGTCTGTACTTTTAGAGCAATCAGGATTCTACATGCTTATGGTGCTCAGTAATTTAAAATGCAATGCAGTGTGTGAACATATCACTGTGATTCTTCTGAAAAATCAAAACATGCATTGACAATCCTTTCTTTTCAGAGTATGAATAGGTTGGAAGCATTTAGATGCCTCTTGAAAACTAATGTAGTGATGTTTCTTTCTCTTTGGTTACATTTTCATTGATACTCATGTTTGTAGTTACCCAGCTTATTTCAAAGCTTGTCAAACAGTTGAGTTGGAAAAAGTGGTTGAGGTGATACGTGCTGACATGAAATTTCTGTTTGCACTCCCTTTTGTTGTCATTACCTGCCTTTGTTCAGCTGATGCATATGGAGTTGAGAAAGGCTTTGAGTTTTCTCACTGTCATCTTTAACTCAAGTTTACTTTCTGCTCTTCATTTATGGTCTCCTTGCCTTCCAGAGTTAGGGATGACTTGTACTGATGTTATGGGAATATGTACATTCCATTAGTGCTGTTGTATTTAGTCCTATGAATTTCTCATGCATCAGCTTTTAGACCCCCATCTATATGTTGTGGTTCTGCTATATCTGGGCTTCTTGACTTCCCTTTTCATGGTGCGTTGCTGGTTTCTCTCTTCTTTGTACTCTTTCATCAGTCAAGCAAAACCCTCAAGTTTACTGTGACTGGAAGAGCACATTCTGACAATGGAATTGTTTTTTTGTTAAATTTGTTTGATCATTTGAAGCTGGCAGTGTGTGCCTTGACCACACATGGAATGTGACAGAAAAATGCTCTAAGCTTTAGGGTGAAGGACAGGAATACAGTAGGTTAATTTTATATTGTAACAAATTTCCCTAGGGTTGCAACGGACTAAAAGCTGTAAATGCCTGTATTTGTCTTCTTTCCCTATAATTCTAGAAAAAATGTTTGTAATTTCTTTCTTTTCAGTAAGAAATGGTTGAACTGTACATATTTTATTTTAAAAGAATTTTTGTGTAATATTCTTTGTGTCATATATTAGCATAGGTGCTGTTTTGTCTACTCTCATTTTGGTAATGCTTTCTCCAGTACATCTGAAAGCTTAAAAAGTAAGCCATGAATTGGCAGCCTTTTACAGGTAACCATGTTCATTGCAGAGAGCTTTCTTCCTGCACTGTTGTACAAATTAATCTGGGGGACAGACAATTCTTGTTTTATAGAGCTACAAAAACTGATGACCATTGCTGCTCTATGCTGAAAGATGCATCACTGTGTACAGAATAATTCAGAGAGTGAGAAAACACCTTTAACAGAAAGGATGGTCAAAGATAACTTTTGCAAACTCTTTGTCCCTGATTCTAGAGTTTCTTTGCAGTTCTTCTCACATAAGATGTGAACCCCCCCTTAGTGCCAGCACTGGGGTTACCCTGGAGAATAAGGAAGGGTTTTTCTGCAATGCCAGAGGGCTGGTAGGGGCAAGGAGACTCCACAAAGGGGTGACTGCAGCCTCTGAGCTGAGGTAGATAAGAATTGGGTTCCTGAGCTCTCTCAAGAGCTTGACCTGCTCTCTGCAGGGCTGCTGCTGATGGCTCTGCCTCTGAGAGGCAAGGCAGGGACATGTGCTGTGGCACCTCATTTCGTAAGGACTGTTTTCTTCCTCCTTGTTCTGCCCCTCTTTTTCTCCTGCCTGGAGAAGGATTTGCAACTGCAGCACTGCAGAGGTCTTCTTCAGGTTTGTTATTCCACCCTTGGGATGCCAAAATCCCGATCAGCTTGCACTGCTCTGAAGTTTTGAAGCAGATCTGTGTGAAACAAGAGTGAAGAACGGTGAACATTTCATTTCCAGTTTGCCCTGGTGCCATGGACACAGTGTTTGCTTTGCTCTGTAAGCAGCTGAGGTGTCCAGGGTTCAGGTGGTGAGAATGGGAGGTGGAAACACTTTCTGAAGTGGACTGGCTTGGGCTTGTGTTGAAAGCTGTCTATTTTTAGTGATGAAGCAAAAAAAACACATTAGCCTTTCTAGCTTACTTAAATTAGAAGAATCTTAAATGCCCAGAAGGCATTGGAAGTGTGGGGGCTGTGAACAAGAAACCTCTCTTCTTATGACGAGAGGACACACTAGGACCATTGCATAATTGCATGGGCTAGCCCATACCTGGTATTGTGCAGGGGTTTACTCCTCTTTCTCCCAGAAAATACTGTGTCTTTGCCGAGTGTGAAAATAAAAGCCCAATACAAACCCCACGAAAAATCAGATCATTGCCACCCAACGGAAGAGCAAAGGTGACTTGCATTGTAGAATATGAACACAGGACTGTTACACTTTTTTCCTGTTTCAGGATATACTGTGGGATGAGTAAAAAAGCCTCTCTGCCTCTTGTGGCAATGCAAACCAGTGTAGCAACTTCTATTTTTAATTTTTTTTCCTCCTAAAACTCTTCCATAACCTCCTGAATGCACATCCTTCTCTGCTCCAGTGCTATCTTCATCCATTTTTTGGAGGCAACTGCGAAGTGGAATCAAAGCTTGAGGAGAGTAGAACACAGGTGAATGACAGCTCACCTGAAAATGTTCCTCAGACCATTCATTCTGGCCATCTGGAATTACAAGGTTCTTTCACAATGTCTCTATTGTGACAAATTAGAAGTAATATTTCTAATGGACAATTAACAAAAGGATTGTTGACCGACCGCTAGAATTTCAAATGAGGATTCCAGCTTTGGTAACTAAAATATGTATCTGGAGGAGAGGATTGATTATTCTAAATTGCATTCTAACTGCAACTTCATTTTTGCTGTATTGCCTGAATTTGTCTTTTTAAATTTCTGTAGGTGTTCATCCTATACAATCTTAATGCATCATCCATGCTTGGTATAGCAATAAACAGAGCTGGCGGTTTAACACATTTTGTAAAACCATAAATATTTTTATCTGTCTGGGAATGGGATCAGAGTTATAACCAAGACAGCAGTGAAAATTTTATTTACTCAACAGAAATGATGTCAGGCTTAAACGGAGTCCTGATCTTCAATTTCTGTGTTCATAACGCATATTTAACCTTAAGGCTTAAATAAAACAAGCATATTTTAAGTTTTTTTCATAATTGCTAGCAGTGAGAAGTGTAACTTCTCACAAGATTCAGCAAAGAGCATTTGATTGTAAATTTTAAAGCTCAGGTCAAAGTACTTTTAACATGAGTTTTCATGGGAAATAATTTTCTTAGGAAAGTGTTTGAGAATTTATTGGTTTTGCTTTGGCATTCTGTTATGACCCCAAGTTCTAAAGTTTTTTTAATTTTTTTTTCTTAAGCAATCAATATAGATACTCTGAATATCCAGCAGGAAAAGAAAACTTGAAGAGATTTTACTGAACTGTTCTAAATTTTGATCTGTTGGCTGCCTGGAAATTCCTATTTGTACCTTCCTAAGATGTAGAGCTAAAGAATGTTTTTCTGACAAAACCTTAATCAAATCAGCATATTCCCTCAGAAGGGCTGCATTTTAACAGCTGTAGATCATTCAAAAGGAAATGAAAACCTAATAGCAATTCTAATTGCCTGGTATATGATAGATGTGAATGGCTGCTTAGATGAAGATAGCACAGATGGAGCATCCCCATGACCTTCCCCGTGGGTTCATTCAAAACATGCAGTCCAAAACATTTCTTCCTTTAATTTAGATATCATAGAAAAATGCTAATATTCCTTGGTTGGCGGAGGAATTGGAGCCAATTTGAGCCAAACTTGATCCATCATTTGTCTCGTGAGCCAATCCCTGTGTCAGTAGGAACACTACCACGGTTTTATTCCAGAAGCCCAGCTAATTATCTCCTGTAGAAGGATTTAAATGCTTGTACCCCAGTATGTACTTTAACCCTTAGGCTGCTGGTTCTCTCTAGATTTTAGTGTTTTGTTGAATGTGAATGCATGAAAATACTATGCCAGCAAATGAGAGAATGAAGCATTAAAATGTGTCACAGGAATGGATTAAAACCTAACATAAAATATATTCCAATACTCAGTGTCCAGTTAATACCGGTGTGATTGCACTAGCACATAATACCTGATGTTAATTCAACTTCAGTTTTATCCTACTGCTCTTCCTTGAAGAGTAGAACAGAGTGACAGCCTGTAGTGAAAATCAAGGAGAAAATCCATTTGAATAGTTCAACTTTTGTCTTTTTTTTAACATAAGCTTCAAATGGAGACAATAGCTGCAGGATTGCTTCATCCGTTGCAAAATCTTGGTCCTGATTCAAAGGACATAGAAACTGTTATTGTGTTAAAACTGGTCTTGCTGAAGCTTTCATGTTAGTCAATAGGAAACTGCTGAAGTGAAATTTGAGTCCAGGTGATGCAGGACTCTCACTGTCTTGAAAGCCTCAGGTCATGGCTGAGAGTGCACAAGAATTCTGATATTTCTGGACTGGGACTTGTTCAGGATCTTTTATTGTTTTTGTTACTTTTGCCACATGGCTGCTTAATCTGTTCACTGCCAATTCCATTAAGTGGGAGAGAAATTTGTGAATAGCTCCCTTTTTCCTGTGAACCCAACTTAAGTAGTGTGTCCAGGAGAGCAAGGGGAAAAGTTCTTTAAAAATTCAAGACTCCCTTTTCACGCTTAGTATTTTGAAGTTACAGGTTGTATTTTTGGCATAGATTGCATCCAACTTAAAATAACATGAACAAAAATAAATAATGTAGCACCAGTGATGAACAATCTTAAGAAACTAAAGTATCTTTGTTTCCTGATTTATACTTTATGAAACTTTGATTTATGTGGCTTTGTAACATCTAACCAAGTTCCCTGCATCTTACAGAAGGGTGAGGGTGGCTGTGGAAACCAAAGCAATTCATTTTCTTCGACAGGAGCTCCTCCAGTTGCCCTTCAAACCCAGTACATCAAAAGGCACAATGCCCCTCACAGATGTGAGAAGAATCTCCTTGCTTTGCAGTGAGGAAATCCTCACAGCAAATTCTGTATGTGATTTGAATGAATTACAGTGTGATGGTATCCTCTCCGTGTCTCATGAAAGAGTGACCTTCATCTGCTCCTGCCTATGGATCCATGGAGGAATCACAATCTTAACGCTCCCTTTGATCTCCCAAGCGTGTGCTGGTGGGAATAGAGCTGCTGATCACTGCCCTGTGATAGAATCTGCTGTGTGCCAGCCCTTTCAAAGGCTTTTTTGTCATCTCTCTTGTAATAAGATGGTTATGAACATTTCAGAACACGAGTGAGAGGTAGTAAAAGCACAGAAAAAAGGAATATTAGGCTCTATACAGCTTATAATTAAAATCCTAGAGAGCAATAGATGTGAAGTGAGTAAAGAAACCTACAATAAAAGCAGGCAAACAAAAAAACTCCACTTGATCCTGGAAAGCACAAAGGGAGGCTGCTTCATATGCAAGGCTTTCTATTTCAAGTCACCTTATTGCCCAGACAGCTTTCAGTTTAAGATGACAAATAAAAAGCCCAAAGGAATTCTTTGCCCATTCTGAGGGAGAGACAAGGCTTCTGTGCAGATGCCTGGCATGTTTGAGCTCTGTCCCACACTGAGCAGTTCTACAGTTTTTATACCTCACTGCTATTTTATGATACTTCCAAGGGATTAACTTGGCAGGGTGAAAACCAGCAAGATGTATATTTGAATAGAGATTAAAAATACAACACAGAGCATTCTATTCTCCTGTCAACAATTTCAAGGTGAAAAGACCAACAACATATCAAGTAATAAAAACCACTTTGCAGAGGTTAGCATAATGTAACCAAAGAAAATGGGAGAGAAGGAGGAAAAGAGCAAAACATCTTTGGTATGCTTCAAGCATTAGGGCTCTTAGCTGTGGTCTGAAGATCAATAAGGCAGAACATCCTTTTTATTAATATATTAATATTGAGTGAGCAGCAAGCATAGTAACTACTCGGATCGCGTGACTGCTGCGTATTTTTCCACTTGTCAAGATGAGTACAGTTAACATTTCATTTTGTCAGGTACATAGAATTAAAGCTTTTCAGTCTACGAGATTTATAAACCTTTTTTCATAGTACCCTACAAAAGAATGGAGGGGCTTGTTGTGGCTTTCTATTGCCCAAGCCACCAGCTGAGACACTTTCTGATGTGGACTGGTGGGACACTGATGGTGAGGTGTAAGAGATGTGTAAATAAAGGAGTTTCTGAGATCAGTTGCATTCAGACAAAATTCCACAGTTAAATGACCCTGGGAGTTTCATATTTCCATCTAGATGTCAAATCATTCTCTTGTTTAGATTTTTTTTTTATGAAGATGCTGAACCTTCATTTGAAGAGCTCAAGGGATGAGAGAGAACCCCATCTGCCCATACTTCCACCAGCTGATTAAAAACTTGAAAACTCATTGGGATCTGTTTTCCCTTAGAATTATATTGTGCTGCAAGTTTGAAGTAGACTAGAGCACGGTGTAAAATTTGCATGGTCCTTTCTTTTTCAGATATGCTATTTCTGCTTAATGTATCAAGTGAAGCTTTATTCTTCCTACTATCCATTACCAACAACAAAACCAATTAAGATACATATTTTCAGTAGAAATGAGAAACTTTTTAAGAAAAATATAAATTCATGCCCTAGTGCAGATATTCAAAAGTAGTTTAGTAATAATACACTAAAAAGAATATTTTCTGTAGGGCTGCTGAAATCTAATATTACAAAGATATTTTTTTTCTAGTCTCCTGACAGCAGTTAAGATTGCTGTGCTGGTGAAGTGGGTCATATCTATAACTTGAATTGTGCAGTTTCTCATCACTAATTGTAGTTGTTTGAATTGCACTTCAATACTTTGTCTACATCTGTCTGTAGCACTGCTTAAAAGGGAAGTTAAATCATTATCAGTTAAATGTCTGACACATTCTTTTGCAAATTTGTATTAAAATGATTCTGTGTATGAAAAAAAATCATGGGCTTGACAGGTATATTAAAGCTAAAATATGTTTTCTAAGGTTAAACAGCAAAAAGTCACATTATTGCTACTCATGTTAGAGCTATGAAGCTAAGAATTCACCACTAAAACTAAGGAGATCACTTGTTTTACTGGAACTGGTTTGAAGCCATACAGTTGGGTGGATGTTTTGAAGCAAAAATAAACCTGTAAAGCTAGTGACCAAAGCAAGAGAATTTCTATGCAGCATTTTATGATAAATTTGAGCAAATCCTGAGGGTGACGTTGCACAAAGGACGTGTCACTGGTCCTCCTGTGCAGCTGTGTGAGCCTATAAAAAGGGTCCTAAAGGTTTCTGCTGCAGTGGAGTTGGGCTGATAATAAATACAGGATGTAGGCTGATGTGGGATGATCTCTTAAATAGCATCCTTTAATAGGTTGTCCCTTAATTTCTTGTGGACTGTCCCAACGCTCTTGCATTGCGAAGTGGGGTAAGGCGGTGTTACATTAGCAGCCGATGACGTCTCCAGCACAAGCAGTCAGGGCTCTTTTATCTTTTTCCCTTGTCTCTGCCGAAGCCATCTTTTTGTGCCGTGAGTGATCCAAGAACTGATTAATTCATGTTTGCAATGCACTTGAAAGATTATCAAAGGGAACGTGCGACAGCAGAAACAATTTTATTTTTATTCCAGACTGTTGGCAGAGCTTGTGAGCTATCGCTGTGCCCGAGCTTCGGTGCTGTTTGTTTTGAGCACAACACTTCAGTTGTCATCCCGTGTGCGCACGGCGAGTGCCGGCCCGATGCTCTCACACAGCTCTTCCCTTGCAAATGAGATTCGTCTGTGCTCCCTCAGAGCAGCAGTGACAGCACCAAACACCTCATGGCAATGCTGATTTGATTACTTTTTTTTTTTTTCCCTCTGTTGTAAACAGCTAAGAAGTGCAATCAACATTTTTATTTCAGTCACAGCCTCAAGAAGTGCTTAGAGGAGAATAGGAGAATGAACTGGTTCAGCTGGCGACCTCTGTGGTGTCTCTGTTGATCCGAAATGGGAATTTGTCTCAGTCTTGTGACTGAAATACAGCTTATCTTTAAATCAATATTCGATATTTTTCTAAAGACTGCACTGATGGTCTAGCCAATATGTATCTTGGAAAGTTGGAGAGCAACTCACTTAAACTGTGATCCCATTTCAAGTCCAGAATTTCTAGCTTGAAATTCTAGCCTGTAGATCTTGTTAAGATTATAGATTAAGGCCTTGCACCTAAACACAATGGAGTTCAGGGGAGTATTTCTATGGAGTTTGACAGGCATAAAATCAGACCTGTTCAGAACATGACAAATCACACTTGTAAATCTTTGTAGATCAGTGTCATTCCTTCCTTATCTCTCGTGAATGTCTCCTCATTATTTCCATTGTCAAAACTTGAAGCTTTTCATTTTCAGCCCTCTTCTCTTGGGTTGTATCTTGATAGGAACACATGCAATTTCATTAAATCCATGTCATCTTCCTATTTCAGGCAGTGAAAATAAAACCAGAGGGGAACTGAATGTTTTGCTACTTTCAGGATGTAGTGTCAGTATGAAAGAGCCCTGTAAACTCTTGTTTTTTGAACGTTGTACTTCTGTTTATAAGCATAGTAAATTCTCAGTATGATACATCTCAACACTTCAGGCTGGTGGGATAAAAGATGCATGTGTTCTGCAGAATGATTTATCTTAAACTCCAAAAGCTGTAGATGATCTGTGAGTGCCACTAATGCATTTGAAAGTCACTATTGCGCTGATTATATCTAAAGAAAATTCTTGTTACTCTCCAGTGACATCTGTTACCTGTTTTGAAGCTGTCATGTGGGAGCATGTGAGCACACTGGGCAGGCTTATGGCAGGTTTTATGCTTTTTAGGGGGAAGTGAATGCAAGGAACTGGGAAGTGTCAGTGCCATTTCAGAGCAGTGACTGCTGTCACCGTGGGCTGAGAATGTCCACATCTCCAGCTCGTGGAAGGCACAGTCTGAGGGGTTGCTCCCTCAGGTTTGTGCTTACTCTGAGCGTGCTAAGCCAAAATTATCATCTAGAAGCAACAGGAGTTCCTCGATTTTATGGACTAATATAAACTTTTATCATCCCTCTTCTCCTCTTTCAAATTCAGACCTGCTGTTTCATTACTAAATAGCTTCCTATTCTTTCTTCATCTCTTGAAAGATGAACAGATCAGTCTAGCACAAAACTGAGCAGGAGCCTGGCCTCTGGGAGGGCTCCTCCCTTTCTCTGGATTCCTGGATGCTTCCTATCTAGCTTTGGCTACTTTTGTAATCTCCAAATTTCCCTGTTTTATCAGATCATGAAATAAAAACAGTGCATAAAATGGATATAAATACATGCTGATGCCACACTGGTGGTCATACTAAAATCTATATTATAAATTTAGTCCTCAATAATTGCATTCCCTGTGTGGTACTGTCCAGTCAGCCTGGATGAAGAAGGGCAAGGTTAAAATTGAGTCAAAACTCACAAGTGCATGTCTGTCATCTGGCAGCATGATAGAGCTCCTCTGATGTACAGGTTTAACTTTTTAGTGCTCCTGCTGTCCTTAACATGTGGATTTAGTCCAATTTAGAAACAGTGAGTGCTATTCACTGCAAAAGCTCTAAAGTCCTGCAGAGGCAACTCATGCTGAAGTAAAATGTTTTCTTTGCTGGAGTGGCACTTAGCTATTAGTAGGACAACACTGGCAAACTTCACACTGTCTTGGAGTGTTGGAATGAGAACACTGAATTATACAATAATTCCACAATTTTATCCAGTTATGTGAAAGCTTTCTGAGGAGAAAAACAGTCACTCTTCCACTTTCAGGGTGGAACCTGGTTAAATATCTTGGTTTCTCTGTTGTGCAAGTTATTTAAATGGCTGTCAGCCTGGCTTGGAATGAAAAGAAATCCATCTATTAATGTTCATCTTAAAACACTTATATGAAATTTTGAGGTTCTGTGAAATGCTTCTGCAGGCATTATAGTTAACTTTTAGTTCTCTCGTTTCATTGTTGAAAATTAATGCATTGAGACACTGACGTGATGAGACTAATGAACTGATGCAGAAATGAATAAAAAAGTAGAAGGAAGAATTCTGGCTTTTTGACAAAGTTCTTTAACAGTTTCTTGTGTAAGTTTTCTTACTGAAACTTTATTAAAATGCTGAAAAATGTGTGGTTTTTTTCTTAAAATTGGGAAATCCTCAAGAGCATTGAAACTGGTCAACATCAGTCACTGTTTGGCTCAAAATAGAAGATAACTGAATATTAACTTAAATATTTTAGCTAAATCTAACTTAAATAAACTTTGATAGTTACCACAATTCCAGGTTTCTGGCTAAATGAAGAGGAAAAAGTTATTTTCTTCTAAACAAATGGGTTTCAAAAGATGCAACACTGACAGGTCCTAACCACAGATAGGTGGCTTGTAACTTATGATGTGTTGGGGGGCTTATAACTTGTGATGTGTCCCAAAATCTGTGACCTCGTGGCTTGTTTCATAGTTTACTCCACTAATTCCTACTGATCTGTTGTAGTGGGCTGAGCCAAATAGATTATTTTAAATTTCAAATCTATCTTTATGCTTCATACTTGCCTTGTTAAAAAGAGGAGTTAGAATTCATCATGCTCTCCTTCTCTGCTTGGTAATAACCCCAGATACCTCTGTGTCTTGATCTTAATTCTCTCATTTCAAACATGCAGCCCCGCTTAACCTCAGGCTCTGCTCCCTGTGTTGGGTTTACAGCTGCTGTGGGTTTCTATAACTGTCCAACAGATGCTGCAGTTGTGTTTATTTACGGCAGCTTCCTGCTCTGCCTCACAGTTTCCAATATTGCAGAATAGAGTTGAAACCAAACAAAAAATAAAGCAACTCGAACAGGCATCCTCTGAGGTAATTTTTTTTTTTTTAAAGTAAGTTTTTAAGAACTTAAAACATCTGAGAGAAAGGCGTGGAAGGCACTTGGTTATAAGGATATTTACAAGATGATGGAGTGAGGGTTTGGAAGTTGGTTTTGTGGGGGAAGGAAGGTAACTACTTGAGCTTCCATTGCTCAACACATAAAAATGTGTAGCACATAGCCTCTACCTCTTCAGAAATGCAAAACTAATTACATCTTAATTTGCATATCAAAGCAAATTACAACCTAATGAAACATTTGCCTGCCAAACATTTCTTTATCTTAATGAACAGAAAAAGAATACCTATTATAGCCTGATTAAAATGTCTTTGTACTTGTCCAACAGGTTATGCTCTGTATATATAAAAATATTGTTTCACCATCTTACTGGCAACGTGAACAAAACAGATTCTAATTTACAGCATAAATTTTATTTTTTGTATCCATAGATATAAGAACTGATAAGGAAAATGTTTTGGATTTTTACTGGAAGCAGAAGAGAGAAACAGTTTAATTTTGAACAGATTTTAATTATTCTATTTGGAGTCCTTTATTATAAAATAAGGCTTAGAATCCGAGAAATCTGTGCTCTTAATTCATACATTACTACAAGTTTATACCATGATTACTTTTTTCCCAATGATATTCATCTTGTGAAACTCCCCTCAGTGAAACTTGAGAGAGCTCAGACAGAAAATGATCTAATACTGAAAGCTAATCCTGTAGGGAAACGTTTCTTTAGCCCACGTTACAAGGAATTTATGGAATACACAAAAGTTACTGCAACTTTGCCTATAGATATGGTGCCATAAATCTGTTGTACTGTGAGTACACGTATTGGGGTGAATATATTTTATTTACTGAATTTAAAATCTACGTGCTCTAGCTGTTTTGGATTATTCTCAGTTCTCTTTAGTAATTAACCAAAAGCTAAAATAAATTTGCTGAACAGAACTCTTCTTAATACAAATGTTAAATCATTTTCCCCCAGTGTAATTGTACCTGAATAGATGCAACTGTAACATGAGCCATAAAAGGAGATAAAGCAGCAACATAATGTACAATTTCTTAGTGCATAATGGTAACTCTGAATAACACATGCTCCGTGAAGAAAAGTAATTTAAACTGTATTACAACAAATGTCATATTTTAAAATGGAAACTATCCATCATGTGTTGAGAGAAAGTGTTGGTGAACTACAATAAGTCTAAGGGATGTACTTAAAAATTCTTTTAGGAGTCCATTAAAAATAAATTGATGGACTTGCTTTCAAGACATTGTAATAAATTGTAAGTGACAGATACATGTATGTTCCCTTCTCATGGTGTGTAAAGCAGTAATCACAAACTTGGTGGACAGCAATTGTACAGAATAATCAGCAGTGATTCTGTAGTGGATAAAGCCTTTGTTTTAGGAAATGATTAGTTCATTTATAAATCATTTGGTAAAAAAGCCTGATATTTAATTTAGATTTTTATTCCAGTGGGTGTTAGATGTATAGCAGCACAATAAGTTTTAACAGTGAAAGCCAAAGCATCTGGCAGTAGAAAACATGTACATCTAAGCATCATAGTGTTTCTCTAAAAATAGGAAATATGCTTATTAAATCCTTTTAAGCTCATAGATAATTTAAAAGTGCATGTGTAAATTTTATGGCTTTAAATGAAGACTTCCTGAAGAGTAGAAAACCCCTTTTTTTGTAGTGCCTTTTTTTATCTGAAATTGTGAGATTTCACAGAGGAAGGGTGCCTGGCATCCTGCAGACCTTAGCTTGGGCTGATGCACATCACCAGAGGAGCTGGGAGTTTTGGAAATCTGCAGTGTGCACTGAGGGAATGTCTTGCTGTGGAGGCCTCAAAAACCAAGGAAATAAAAGGTCTGGCCCCATCTAAATATTGTTTCTCAACTGAAGTGGGTTTTTTTGTTTGTTTCCTACACTTTGGAGTTTTATGTGCAGAGACCTCTGCACCCTATGGGAGGGGGAAGGATGGTGTCCTGGAATTCACAGGGATTCATTCTCCCTTCCTCTCTAGATATTCTTGAATATAAAAAAGGGGGAAATTCTGCCTATCAGGTGCCTCACACCCTCCGTGATCTGGAATATGGCAAGTGGGTTTTCAGCAAGCTCACTTTGTTGCCTCAAGAAACCTTGCTCCCTTTCTTCTTGTCTGCAAGGTGGTCTAGAAGGTAGCCTATAATTTTGAACCAAGATTTGTGTATTTAAAAAGAAACAGTCTTGAGCCAATTTCTCACTTGGCTCCCATCAACATTTTGCCCTTAACTTCAGTGTCTTTGAGTTCTGCTCTTTTTCTGGGAATTGTTTTCTATTTTGCTACACTGCTGGAGGTATTTTTAATAGGGCCTTCTTAGTGCTGCTTAAGAAACACACTTTTGATGCAGCCAGTTTGAGTCCATTCAAACACTTGGAAGAAAGAGGGGGAAATGGTTCTGGAAACTGGTAGCGTGTGGAAGATGGAGGGGGTGTGTAAAAATAGTGTGTGATTCCTGCTCTTGTACCCTGATTAACAAAGAACATGTATAAAGCCAGTGTGAAGCACTGCAGAACTTTGCTTTGGTCCAGAGAAGAATATAAGGAGAAAGTATTTGACCTTTAAAGTGTCAGCAATGCTTTGGCAGACAGAATGCAGGCTGTAATATTTCAGTGGGGTGTGACATATTTCTTTAATCTCTAATCCCTGAAAAGAGAGGAATTGAAATCTCCTGTCCCCCTAAGTGTGTGACTCAAAAATAAAACTCCAGGGGCCTGACTTCTGTAAATACAGACTTTGTTCTTGAGAGGTAGGTGATGGAAGAGGGTTTTGTCTTTGGGTTTTGTCTTTGCCAGAAGGAATTTAACAAGTTTCCTGATCTACAGGTCACTTTAATAAAAAAGTGGAGAGTGCAGCTACAACCTTCAGAGACACACACCCAACCCTATTATGGGCTGAAACTTCCTGTATCCTTGCTGGCCTTTACCAAACTGCAAAGATTATTTGTTGAGATGGTTGTTAGTAACACCAATGAAATGCTTCAATCTGCCATGACTCAGTGGGAAAAAACTTGTATTTGGAACAAGGCTAAACAAAACCTGAGAAATTCAAGAGACAGGGAGAAACCACAGTTTGGATGAGATGATTGTGAGGGTGTGGAATCTTTGTTTAATTATTTTTCCTGTGGGAAGTTTGGAAGAAGAAACAATTTTTGATTAGAATTGAATACTGGCTGACCATCCCATATTTTTTGGCAGATGACTGCCAGAGCCTGAAACTCTGTTCTTCGACTACCTATGTGTAATATGTAAAGAATAAAGACAGAATTACGTCTCACATGAGAACCAGGCTATGTAGCTCAAAAAGTATTATTTTATAATTAATATCTTGTGTGATACCTTTATATGTACTCCCTTTATAATTGCTTACAGAGCTTAGAAAAGAAGTGTAACGTGCTGTTTATGTTCACTGGTAGTGAGGACACCAAAGTTTCATCCTTCTTTCCTTAATGTGTTGACAATTAGCATTAGTAGATGTGAAACAGCAATTACAGCTTTCACACACCTGACCTCCTGGGTTCGACAATGAGCATCCATTATCTGCCTCTGTGTTCTCCTGGATGCAGCAGGGAGGGAGGGTTTGCTGTTGTAATTGCAGTGTAAGTGGCTTTAATGTAGTGGGAATGATTTAGGAGAGCTGTAACCAAGTGAGAGGCGAGACTAGAGGAAATCCTGGTATCCCCTGTCACAGACTGCAGAGCTTTTTTAGGGAATAGTCCCTTTTGAGGCTATTGAGGTGTCAACCTGACTTTTTTGGGCTGTTACCTGTGGCAGCAGTGAAATGTGTCACAGCTGCTCCAGACTTCCTCTGTCAGTCTCAGCAGGCCGTGGAGATCTGTGTCCCTGTTTTTCTTTCTTCACTCCCTTTTAAACAAAGTGTCAAACTTTCTTCCCAGCTTCAGTGAGAATAAATTCATAAATTGAGAAGACTTCCAGATTCTGCAGGGATTTAGTCTGTGTGGAAAAAAGAAAGATGTGAATGTATGCTCGTCCTTTCAGACATTATTAACACCACATTTCAGAGACAAATGCTTAGGTTGGAATTAAGTTCAGAATGTGACGCTCATTTCTTGCCCTACCTGTAGCGATACTCGAAATACATTTCTCTAAATTCAATCCTATTTATTGCAAAGTCCTTTATTTTTGCAGATAAGGTAAAAATAAACAAACTTAACAAATAATAAACAAACTAAAAATACATAGAAGCAATCCAGAGCTTGAATTTTGGGAGGTGAAGATAAATCTTCACCTTAGCAAAGCAGCTGAGGATGAGAATATCTGCATGAAAAACTGCATACCCAGGAAATTCAGTATTCATGCTTCCATTTTTTTTTGTAAGTCAACCCTTAATGCTGCATCAGGCAGCATTTCTTTAAGTGATGTGACCAACGTAGAGCTGTTTGTACAGAGGGCTCCGTGACTGATCTACAGCAGAGGTGCAGTGCATGGAAATGGATAAGAGCACCCACTCCCTGCATCTGACACAAAGCTGCCTTTGCCACAATGGCCTCTGCTGCTGTAATCTTCCTGCTTTGAAAGATGGGGGGGAGTCTTCACTCTGTACTCCCAAGGGCTGAGCATCTTTTTATACTGATAGCTTTTCTCTGCATTTTTCTTTCAGTGTAAACAGGAAGGCTCACTTTTCTCTAAGCAGGGATGTTTATTTAATGAAAAAGAAACTGGGACTTTATGGAAGATAGGATGATGTAATCTCCAGGGTGCCTCTGTCCAGTCATACTTTTACATTTCAGGAAATAGACCTCCTCAGCCTCATCACACAGCAGAGATGAATGCAAGATGAGCTGTGGAGAAAGCAAATTTGGGCAGGTTTACAGAGCTGTTGAGATGCTGGACAAACAGTGATTTTAAACAAACAACAAGAAATAAAACAAGTTATCTCTCAAGTTTTCCAAATACTAGGAAGATGACTCCTTGGGTGTTTGTACAATTCAGTTTGGATATACTAATGGAATTAACTGTAGTGGATTTCTCACTAAAAAACTTGACTAATTTTTATGTGCAGCATGCCAAACTTCATATTTGTATATTCTGCTCTTAGTTATTTGTGATTTCCTCATGGATGACTCAATAAAGAGATGTTTAGTCTATTATGTGCAGCTCCTGCCAGGGAGAAGAACCTCTAAACCCAACTTCTTTAACCTTGTAGAACTGCAAGGTGGTCCCTGATTTCTTTCTTTAAGGTTGCTTTCCAGCTCTTAACATAACAAGTAATCACTGGATTATAATTGTTAACTAGTTCAGAACACTGATCAATAATTGTCTACTTTATTTCTTCACAACTGATAATTGGATAATTAGCAACCAGTAATTTTTTGAGTTGTTTAGCTGATGAAACCATGTTATTTCTATTATAAAGGCTGGGTAATAAATCTGATTTTTTTTTTTTTAAATTAAATCCCTTTTGGCCACTTCTGTTAAACTGTGCAGGAAACCTTTTTGTATTCCAATATTTCCTATTCCAGGTACAGTATATCATGGAGCTAATTTTCCTGGCCTTTTAAAAGATGATCTTAGGGGTGCTGTAGCTCATCCAGTCTGCACATCACTGGCAGACTCCAAGTGCTGATCCTGAATCTTCATCTCTTCCTCTTGAGTTAGAAACTTTGCTGAAGTGGGAGATCCATCTCTGCTGGTTTTGTCTCAGCATAACTGAGATCCTTCAAAGCAGAATAACTTCACTTCTGCGGAATTTCTGGGTGCTGCTTCCTTGTTTGACCTTTAGTACTGTTTTACTCGGAGACAGTGGGTGCAATTTTGTAGAACTACAAAGCAACAGATACTTATTTTGATTATCAATGAATATTTGGCATCCAGGATGTCAGCAAGTGATACATGGTAGAGATTTGCTGCTACTTTTTGTGGCAAGTGATTTGCTTTTCAGTTCCAGCCACACTGCTTTGCTGTTTTCCTTGTTTATATAAGGTCAGAGAAGCTTCTTCAGTACTAAATTCAGATACAGATCCTGTTTCAAGTGTCAGCAGAAACGGCCTCAAGTACTTGGACTGATTAGGAAGGACTGAAAACCAGTGCAAAGTGCTTTGTTTATCAAATGAGTCCTTTTCTGCTCATATTTGCATGCACACAACTGTAAAATGTCATAATTCAAGTGGCAATTATGGCAAAATGTGCAAATTGGGTGATTCTGCATGCAGCTGGCCAGTTGTGCATGCACAATTACCCAAATTACAAATGCAATCACAAATAAAGCCTATAAATGCTCCTCAGCAGTGTAAAAATTGCTTATTTTCTATCACAAGATGATTTCTGGATAAAACTGTAATAAATTTGGAGTGGTGGATTTTTTTGTCATGGTCAGGAAGTTACTTGGTAGTGAAGGGTGTCTTTTAAAATTGTAAACTACTGGTTCCTTGTGTGTTTTTGCACATAAAAAGTCTAAGATACAGTTATAGATCAGAACTTTCCTTTTCCAGGGCAGTGTATTCCTTCTTCTGTGTTACCTTCACATGCATTACTCCAGCAATATTTTAATAAAATGGATAAGGTGAGGTATGTACTAAACAAATGAGTTTTCTACTGAATTCACTGATTCTGAATAATGTTGCATTTAATTTTATTTACTTTCTTAGTATGGAAAAGGCCCCACTCTAAATGGGACCCATCCTGTGTGCCTTGATTTACTGCTTCAAACTGTCTGAGCTCGAGATGAGAAGCTCAGCAGTGCTCTGGAACAGGGCTTTTACAAGAACCACAACATTAAAAAAAAAATATTTTCTAAGTCAACATAGCATAACTTTTTTTTCCATGGAAGTAAAAATGAAATGCATCCCCAAATGTTCCAATTCCACAATAAAATATAAGAAGGATGGGAAAGGGCCTTTGGGAGATGAGATGCTCTGTAGGAGCATGCACAGAAGTCCTGGGAAAGTTGGAGATTCTCCAAGGCAGAAAGGTGTGGCCAGAGGGAGCCTTACAGAGCCAGTGCTGGCAGCAAGAAGGGGAACTAAAAGCTCAAGAACACTGTCAGAAAGTATTTGGTGTAGAAGCAGTTCCTCACCTTGCTCCTTCCAACAAAAAATAATTGAGTTGAGCTTTGTAGTATTGGAAATTATATTTCTTTCTGGTAATGAACTAGCCACAATTCATCAATATTCATTTATGTAGATATGAAATTTATATTAAACTTTAATGTTACAAATGACTCATTTCTATCCCTGGTTCCCTTGTAGGAACAATGGAAAAACACATTGAACAGTAGCCCATAAAACTGAGTGAATAAGAACCATTTCTTTATCTTCCATCAAAACTCAATTTCCCGATTGAAATATTTCATGTGGATAAGCAAAACACAAAATAATGAATGAGTTTTAAAATTCTCCTGCCTAAGTAAGCTGATCTTGAGCTGACAAACAAATCCTTGTAGGTGCAGAATGGCTGCAGGCTGTTGATGTGAGTGGGAGGGAGAGGGGAGTAGCTGCATTGCAGGGGAGCAACCAGGAGATAAAAATGTAACTGTGGGCGTAGGGATGGGTGACACAAGGATGCCTTAGTGCCCTAAGACTTTTATCAGTGTTAGTGGAAGGGGAGGAAACAAACTAATGGAATTTTCTCTTTGGTACAAGCCTTCTCAGAATAAATAAATTTCTCCTGGGGGTAGCACATCCCAAGTCACAGATGCACAAGTTTAGAAATTATCAGGTTGAGCATCTTAGCTAAAATTAATTAGCTGGAATGATCATTGCTATGTGCACTACCAGAGTCCCCTCTGACTAAGTGGAGAGGATCCCATGCTAATGAAGACAGAACGCTCTGCAGTTGGGAGCCAGCAGTTCATGTCCTCCTGAGCTGCTCTGGAGCGCTAAATGCAATCTCCAGGATCTGGGACAGAGGCAAAGTGTCCCTCAAGGATACAGTGCTCACTTTCCTGGACACATTTATATATAGATCATCCCAACATTCAGGAAAAGGAAACCAAGCCAGCTCAAGATCCATTTCTTTTTAAAGTTGTTATAATTGATTTGCGTTTAGAGAGATTCTCCTTCGGCTCTACCTCAGATGTCAGTTTTAATTCTTCTTCTGTGCCTAGACAGAGTCTAACACGGCTTCTACTTCAAATCATTTATGATCCAAATAGTCCTGACTGACTGGAGTAGTAGATCTATGTTTAGATAAATGTGGGAGACCAAGGGATGGGAAGATGGGATATCTTAGCATTATGGTATGTAAATATCCATAGAAATGTTGTCTATCAACTCTTCCCCCTCTCAAATTTCTCTTTTTTTTAGCAGTCTAGCTGCTTATATCAACCTTCTTCTACAAACTTTCAAATCTCAGTTGCCCAAGGACACCTTCATTTTTTTTTCAGACATTTTAAAGTAATTTGTACAAATCCAGAATCTTTAGTGTTAAAAAAAAAAAAAAAAAGACAGGACAACAAATAGCTTTTGTGGAAAATGTCCTCTTGAGAAAGTCAGAGAGATGAACTTCAAATACATCTAATTCCAGGCTATGGAAAAAAAGTGGAATGAACATAAATGAAAAAAATATGATATCAGAAGAGATGAATTTATTTATCATCAGGCTGATTTGAACCCATCAGCTTGATGTGCACAAGGACAAGCTCTGTCCCAGCCACAGTTCCTTGAGCAGGAGTAGCTCAGGAGCACTAGATTGATTGCCTCTAAGTGTTATCTACTGTTCATAAAAGGGAAATTGTTCCTTCTTATTCTTTTTGGCACCAGTTTTAACCTTGTTTCGCCTAAAATATGATTCCTTAATGCATGAAATTTTTGAGTATTTGGACTATCTATGAAGGCTAAAGAAGTGTATTGGTGGTAAATGTGATTATAAAAGGTTCTTTAATAGACTCTAAATGTTGCTTTGTGCTGGCCCCAGCCTGACTGCAGCTCAGGAGTTTGGGGCTGGGACTGTGCAGCTGTTACTCCTGACTCTCCTGCAGTGGTGCCATGCCCTGATTTGGGAGCCCCTTCAGGAGCCCTGCAGTCTCTGACTGATGCAGAACCTGCCCATGCTCATTTCATCCACCCAGTGAAGCTCTTCCAGGCTCTTGGAATGATGGTAGGGCAGGCAGTGGACTGGATCCTGGTCAGTCAGGATCAGTTCACTGGGCTCTACGCTTTCCACAACTGGGAAGAGCTGATAGAAGAGGAGACCCAGAGCTGCTGATAAAGCAGCCAGGCTGACTCACACTGATGTGGCCACTACAGATTTTCTTTGTTAATTTGTCAGATTAAGGAGCAACAGAGATGTTCTCTGTTTATCACCATCACACAGCTGCTGTTTCAGCTTACAGCAGGCTCCTCTAAGACCAGCAAACTGATCTTTCTTCTTCAGTAGGTTCTTCACTTTACAGCAATTTCAACATTGTCGAAGAAGTACCATGACTTTATTTCTTAAGCTGGAGCTTTTTTGGCCGTGTCTCTGACCTGATCAATTCTCTCAGTAGAACAGTCATTTTTAAAAAACCACCTACAGCACCATGGTTTGCCAAATTATCACCTCTCTGGCAAGACATTTGCCACTGATTACACCAACACTGCTTCATGCACGTCATTTGCCACCATTCCACATGAAATGTGATGGTTTCTGCAGAGCTGGGATCTTGTCCTTGCTCTCCTGTGCCTCCAGATCCAAGCAGTGGCTGATACTTCTGTCACTTGTCTGGGTGCAAGTCCCTGAGTGTCTTTATGGCAGAAAAATGTTTGCTGTGTATTGTAGGTGTACATGGCACAGGCAGTGAGTTGGCTTCATATTTGTAGCTAAATTATAATGACAATTATAATTACAGCTAAATATCAGTTGGCCTCATGTTTATAGCATAATTATAATGAAAGCAGGGATACTGTGGGTTTGTGGGGAGTTGCTTTCTGGTGTCTGAAGCAGCACATCCAGCAAGCACTGGTGAGAGTCCAGTGCTCTGAATTAATCAGAGGATAACATCAACCTCCCTGTGCCAGTGCAGAAAATCAAGGTTCCCTCCACATTTCAGAAAAGAAATGATATCAGTGAAGCTATTATGTTTCTGTGGCTTTAAGTAACTGTCATGAACACAATTTCAAAGATAATTTCAGATGGCTTATTGGATTTGCTTCTGAAGCAAATTGTGTCATTGAAAAGAAAAAACAAAAATCCCCACATCAGAGCTGCTTTAATTGCCTCTTAATGTGTGGTGTTACCAAAATTAGAAACATGATTAGAATGAAACAGGTTTTTGTAAAATATATTTTTTCATTAGTGTTATTGTGTTCCCTTGAACGATTCCTGTCATCAGAAAAAAATGTAACTGGCTTTTGATACAATCTTTTTACAAGCCAAGTGACCAAGTTATGTCAATTCATAAAGAACAAGTTGGTTTGGTTTGTTTTTTCTCCCCCTCCCCAATTTAGTTGGTTTCTGAAGTGACCTTAAGTTCACTTAGGTTTTTAAGTACCTTCCAGTCTACAAATTGGAGTACTGTGAGCTGGAAGAACCAGAAATGCTGTGGTATAAATGCCTAAATGATATTTATTTTATTGATAGCACACAAATGAGTTTATGCAAAAAAACCCACACAGACAGATGGTTTCTTTTTACCTGTGTCATTGAGCAAGGAAATGTGATATGAAAGAATGATTTGAAATGCTCTTTTGACTGCCCCAGCTCTGAAAATTCTTTAGGCAATGTCTGCTGCCACAGGTGTTCGAATGCTGGTGGAGTTAATGACCGGTGTGGATCCATGGAGAAGGTGCAGGTGCAATACGGCCTCATCCTGGTTTTATTTTGAGCTTATTTAAATTACAGCTTTTTGTTTGGTGGGATTTTTTTGGGCTTTTTTTGATTTTTTTTTTTTTTAATCATTTCTTAATACAAAAACACTTAAGCCTTCTGAGCTTTTAGAGACTTGCAGAGGATGTCGAGAGGGAACAGCTCTTGGCTGTGACTCTGGTCATTATCCTGCACCTGCCCCCTTTACATCCACACTTTCATTGCTTGGGAAGAGTCTGGGGGCAGAACTGAACCCTTTTTAAGGATCTGTATAAGGAGAAGTCTATGCTGGAATTCAGCTTGGTGTTAGAGTGACCTTGAATAAAGGCTCTTTCTTGACTAACTGCAGGTATTATTTTTTTTGGTGTTTAATTAGCCAGAATAATACCAAAGGGTTTATGCTATTTCTTATTCCTGATTATTGCTTCAAAGATATTACAGTAACCTTTTTTAATGTCTCCTAATTTGATTAAGAATGTAATCAGACTGTTACATAGCTGAATCTCATTTTTTACTAGTGATAATTAATTATTGAAATGCAAAATGTGTATATTCTGTGCTAAATATCGGGATCCTCTTGTATTTATGCATGGCTATATCACTTCGATTTCTTTCATCACTTCTGCATACAGCTGCTAATGTGTGATTTTTCATCAAGACAACACACATTGCTCTGTTGATTAGGAATTTACTTTTTCCTTATAGAAAATGATTAAATTTCCTTACCAGTAAATTAGTGTTAATTCAGAGTCTAAGGAAAGGCTTTATTATTACTTTTCCTAGCACAGAAGAATACTAGTTTCCAAAAGAAATCTCTAAAATGGGAGATAAAGTTTTTCCTATCTCCATTTTCATCTGTTTTCTCATTAGCTCTGTCCTGGATCACACCTTTTCACTCTCCTTCTCTTCCCTTTTTGTACTGGGGTTTGTTTTGGTAGAAGGTGATCTTTTCCTGGGAAAGAGGAAGCTTTCTTGAACAGCTCTTGAGCCTTTAAAATAATTATTTAATTTCACTCTAGTGGTGTCTGAATATTTCCCTGAGACTCCATGATGCTAAATGTGATGCTGAGCAACGAGAACACCTCCTCAGAGGGTTTGCCGAGGTAATTGCTCATAGCCAGCTGTACTGGCAGTTTTCTCCTGGGGTCCTTTGCAGACTCCAAAGATAAGGTTCTCTGCTGATTTTCTTGCTCTTTTAGGGGTACTGGTATTTTGGAGTTGGGACTCACTATTTATACATTAAAAGGCTCTCTGAGAATTGCTCTGAAAGGGAACACTGCATGATCCTCTACATTTTTTCCCTCTAACAACCCTAAAAAACTTACCCCCCTTC
>VXAD01000352.1:1543467-1786871 GCA_013399195.1 Dicrurus megarhynchus | reverse complement strand
TTTTTTTTTTTTAATCAAGCCTTCTAAATGAAAAAGTCCTGTAAATTCACTCTTTACAGAAGTGAAAAATACTGCCTGTGGAGCTGCTGGTGGTTCATTATTCAACTGAGTACTGTACCTTGTTTTAAAGACTGTTCTTGCAAATGATTATTCTCCATTTCTGTCAGCCTGTCCTCACACTTGGGGGACTCTCACTGAGCCAAGTCATTTAAAAGTCAAAAACTCTGTCAGTGTGGTTTGGGCTTTTTTTTAACACTGAATATAGTAGCAAACATATATGTGACAACTTTGCTTTATTCCTTAATTGCTCTGGATTCTTTTTTGGATTGATTACTATCATGGAAATAAACAGAGACTTTCTCTCAAATCCTGTTTTTTAGGCTATGACTACAAACTGAGGGGACTGGGACAGCAGAGAGGTTAGGGAACTTTTTAAAAGGAAATTGCTGGATGTAAATGAGCTGGCAATGGGAAGTGTTCTTAGGGTTCTTATCTGTGACCTGATCCAAGGAGAGACTTCCAGTAGGCATTGGATCAAATCAGATATGGTTTGTGTGGCTTTGAAATAAGAAACCTGAGAGAGAAGATAATTTCAAGGACTAATATGGCCTGGATCATTGGCGGTGTGTGTCTCCACTGTGCAAATACATTCTAGATATGAAAAGATCAATTAGATGATCTAGTTCTCCTATTTTGCATCCTCCCTGGCTATTGTAAAATTGCATCAAAAATACTAAAACTTGTTCCATGATGAAAAAAGTGTTTTGAAGCATCTACAGTTGATTTAGGGAGTAGGTAAATAAAACAGAACAGCAAAGAGGAAAAGGAAGGACACAAACCAATGTCACTCAGTCAATGAAGTTTTCAAAGTCTCAGACAAAGAACATGATAATACAATTTTTTTGCTCTAGGGTCTGACTTGCCGAGGTGAAACATAAGATAGCAAGAAATATTTTTTATAGAAAAGGAATATTCATGGGAGTATTATAAAATAATAGATATTATAGTCTTTCCGCCATATCGTTGTGAGCTAAGATATTCTGCCTTTTATTTTGCTTTTATTAATTTTGTCAGGTCCTAGAATATTTCTTCCTTTCTATCCATTTACTCTTTTCTCTTTTTGTGTAGGAGATGCCATAAAGCCTCCCTTTGATTGTGCATTGATATAAAATTGAACAGCCCATGTTGTGTATGTGCTGCTGTCCCCTGGCAAACATTGGCAGATGTTTGGATACTTATTCCTCTCACTTCATGATCTTAGAAAAGTGATCCTGTTGTATTACAAGGAAATATTTCATTGCTTTTCTGATCCCAACCCCATTATGGTTTCTGGACAGATTTCGATTCATTTCCATAAGTTTTGGAACTTTTCTTAAGATCTTTCAGTTCAAAAGCATCTTGTGGCAGTGTAGGAAAAGGAAGATCATAGGCATCTTGGCAGCTTTCTCCCTGGATTTCCTCAGAGTCTCTCTCCCTTCCTAGAGTCAAGTCACAGCCTCCTTTGCTGCTCCTGCCACCCAGAAGTGCTTTCCTATTGCTCTCTGCCTCATTGATTCTCCATCTGTTTTACTCTGAACATCTTTCTGGTGACCTATGTTCGCATCTGGTGTAAATATGCTCCTATTCAAAGTGTTTTTACTCTGTCACTTACCATTTCAGGGAATGATTTATTGTAGCAGGGGCTGTGTGCTCTGTGCTGGGCAAAGGGAGGAAATCCAGACACGGCCTTGAGGATTTCTTATGTCTCGCTTGACTGGAATTGGGAAGCGAGGTGATGTGGTGCCAAGAGCCGTGGCTGATACATCTGTTCCCCCCCAAATTACGGGGTAAGTAAAGGAGCTGGGGATCAGAGAGGCAGAGAAGGCAGCTGTGTTGGGCACATTTCATCCAAGTTGTGAAGGACCCGAGCCAAACCTCATGGATGTCAGTCAGAAGTGTGCCAGCCACTCTGAAAGACATTTGAAAACAAATGCTGGAGGTTTAACTCGCTTTTCTGAGTTAGAGGACAGTGCCTTCATTACAAGCCACTTGTCTCCTTCTGCAGTTAAAAAAACAATATAATTCATACAGATGGAGCACCACATTACTATCTAATACCAATTTGTATTCTAAGGTTGTACAGATTTTTCTCTTATTTCAACACTAGATTAACAGGGGAAAGAATTGCAGAAGAATTGCTGTTGGAAAAGGAATTTGAATACAGACCAGGTGGCTAATTTGCTCCCATTAGTTAGTATGTTTAACAAGGGAGGGTGTAGTCTGCAGGCAAGTCTCTGGAAGAACATCTCTATTGCTATTTAGCATTGCTGCGCAGCTTTGAATTTTTGCCTGCTTTCCTTTGTGCTGTAGCTTTTTTTCCCCCAAAACACTGGGCAAGGAAAATAGCATATGGATGAGAAGTGGCATATCTGAACAGCTATGTGTGTCTGTTACATGAATTGGTAGAGAAGAAGAGGATGCATCATCATGCTTTGAAAACAAGCAAATCAGGAGTGATTACTTTTTTCTTTCAGAGAAAAGAGGATCACTTACAGTACTTCAAAATATGTTGGTTTTTTTCCCCCTGGAGAATAATAATCATTCTCTGTGTAAGCTGAGACGCTGTCATCTCTTTCAGTCTCACTGAGTGTGAGCCATGCATGGTGTCTGAATACATCTCTGCACTTAGCAAATAGATTGGATAGGCTGTGGTGATGTCACTTCTTAAATATCACTGACTCCTGATCCAGTTGGATCAGATTTTGATCTTTATAACACATCCTCTATTCTGAAGGAGAAAATGAGTAGAACAGATTGTTTTCCATAAGGTTTTGGCAACTAGAAAACATTTGTGAAGTGATAACATAGTGGTTGCTCACATCTAACTATATAGAATGAAATTCTATAAGGAAAGCACTTTATTTCCTAGCAGAAGCTCATGGCAAATAGATGGGGCTCATAGATCACAGGTGGGGAGAGAGACCATGTTGCTATTGGACAATAAACAGCACGTTCAAATAATGTAGATTGATATTAAGAACCAAAGACAAGTGTAAATATCAATCTGTTAAAACTATTCTTTTTTCCGCACCTGGCTTTATTTGCATTTAGTTGCTATTTTCCAATGGGATTAAAAAACTTCAGCAGTTTCATGGCGAGGCTTATTTCTTTAATACTTGAATAGGCCACATGGAAAAAGCCCATTCTGCTGGTTATTAACCCTGGTACATAATTAACGAAATGAAACCAGTTAGCAACATGCAATAGGAAAAGCTGAGACCTAGTTTCTTAGTCGCATTTTTGTGTGTATTTACTTTTAGCTTTGCTGCATCACAGCAGGCAACAAATATGGTGGAATGGCTTCTGAGGCTGAAGTTAATGGTGCCCCTCTCCACGTCTTTCCTCAGCCACTGCTCGGTGCCCTGGTGTCCCCTGCAGGGCTGTTCCTGCAGGATTGCCCTGGCCCCTGGCAGAGAAGGTGCAGCTCTCCTGTGACACTGCAGTTTGAGCTTTGTGTCCTCAAAGCACAACCAGGATAACTTCTACAATTTCTTCAAGCCTTGATTCACCGAATCAGCCTCTTTTCATGTTTTAGGTTGCTCCTGAGCTGTTGAAAGGCTGTTTAAGTTTGCCACCTTGCTCAGTACGTTTGCCCTCTCTCTGCTGCTGTTATGGCAGAGCCATAGAGGGATAGCATTCCACTGGGTCCTACCGTGCCTATCAGAATTACAGGAATCAACAAAGCAGCTGTAAACCCTGTGCTAGGAGTGAGCTAACAATGGAAAAAATACTCGTAATACCTGTCCTTTGGTGTCAGTTGTTGTCTGCAAGGCACAATAGAACATCTGGAAGCGAGAGCCCTCCTATTCAGGTAGCTGAAATTGCATTAGCTGCTCTGGCATAAAGGACAGGATTAGAATGACAGACCTCCCCACTGAAATATTTGCTTTTGAATAAACTTGTCAAATGCAACAAGGGGTGTCATGGCAAAACTTTCCCTCTTCTGCTGTGAGAAGAGCTGCTGTTTCTGCGATGACAAGAGGGCTGTGTTTAATTGAGCTGCATTTTGCTGCTGTCTGCTGTGGGCAGATACAATGAGAGGGGACAAAGGCTAAGTTCAATTCATTGCTATCAAGCTTCCTTTCTTCTAGGAGCAGGTAACTGCAAAATAATTACCGCAGGCTTAAAACAGGTGTGCTGTGGCAAGAACGGGGAAGCAAGAAACTGCTGCGGTAGCTTTGCATTAATTTATGCTCAAGAGAGATTCACCATTCTTTATGGCACAACAGGGGACCCTAAATATAATGGGGAATACAAACTAAGGAAGATAATGGAGAAGGAAAGCGTCCTTCAATACCTTTAGAGTTCATGTGTTATTCCTGTTTGCCAGAATCCACTTTGGTGCGCATTCACTCAGCGTAATGAAAGCGTAGCTTACAGTGTGGCTTTGTAGAAACTAGGTCAGGTAAATTGGAGATGCTGTTATAGCTTTATTCATTTTTAAACTATAGATCAAATAGTTCTAATAAAAAATTTTAAAAGGGTAGTTTTCAGTTGTATCCATCACAAAAGTGT
Source organism: Dicrurus megarhynchus (assembly GCA_013399195.1). Classification (NCBI taxonomy): domain Eukaryota; kingdom Metazoa; phylum Chordata; class Aves; order Passeriformes; family Dicruridae; genus Dicrurus; species Dicrurus megarhynchus. Next base: position 1,782,317 of record VXAD01000352.1, on the reverse strand, counting down.
CATCTCGTTCAGGACATTAAAAGTAGACAAAGAGCACAGGTCTGGCTGGTAATACTTTGGGAGGTTATACAGGCAGCTTGTTGATAATTGATATACTTTCAAAACATGGTCCTGACTTAGAAATGTTTGTCTTTGCTCTCCAAGATTACCGTTTCTCCCCCAAAATTTATTACTTTGTTTGTTTTAAATTACATTGTAAGAAAAAACAATGCCAGTTTCACACCTTGGTTGGGGGTTGGAAAAGCATCTCCACAGCTGGGCCGTGGCTTTGTCTGCCTTGCTCGGGGAGTTTGGGCATTAGAAACAAATCTGTTGCATTTGTGCAGCTTTCTTTGTGGGCTAAAGTTTCATCCCCCTTCCTAACAGGGCTGTCCAGCCTGTCCTGGGATGCCTCACTAGTGTCTTGTCGCTTGTGCCACCTTGGTGTATTTTTGATCACTGTGCTGAACAAATGCAGGGCTTATTTGCCACGATAGTGGAGTCAAACGTGGACAAAATTAAGTAGAAACTCGTGCTTCAGTGACCCAGTGATGTGGAGCCACACAGGCAACAAAGTGTCCTTTCTGATTTCTTTTAGAGAATTTTGCCTTTTCTCCTCCATTTAGAACTCAGAAATGGGAGCATGTTTTAGATTGTGTCATCTCCAGTGAATACACTTCAGTTTGGAAAGATTAAACAAGAACTCCCTCTTTGGTGCCTGTTTAAAAATGATTTGGGGTGAGGCTTGGTGACCTCAAGGTGCTTCATCCACAGACCCTGTTGGGCTGCAGGGCAGGAACAAATCCAGAGGGGCCACTCAGGTGCAGATCCTGTCAGAGACAACAGGAGAGACAAAATTCCTGGCTTCCAGGACGTTACACAGCAGTTGAAGTGTAATGTTCAGCTAACGTGGATGAATTCATAACTTTTGGCTCTTAAACAGTAAATGGAGCACGCTGATTTGGGAGTCTTAACTGCTCATTTTCTTCAAAAATGGTAAAACAAAATGATTCAACACTTCCAGGATGTTTTCTTTCCCCCCACACTTCTAAATTTAAAAAATGTTTTGTTGGTTTTTATGGTTCCAGGGTTCCATGAAGCAGTGATATTGCCTAGGGGAGGGGAAAAAAATCTCATTTAAATTCCTTCTTAGAGTATTTTTTTAAGTTATGCAGAACAGATGACAACAAATATGATTAATATTAACAGAATAGGGTAGTTTTGTTTAATTTCTTCTTTGTGAAGTCTTATTCTTCTTCATGCTCGGCTTCAGGGGGGAAAAACACTAATGTGATTTCTGTTCCTAATTCACTGTTTGCTAATCTCAGATGGTCTTCTGCTCTCCCACTGCAGTGCTTTAATAGTGGCCTACCTCAAAGGTATGGACTTTATTGTTTGTTCCCTGGGCTCTTCTCAAGCAGAAAGGTGCATATCAATAATTCAGTAGAAATTTTCTTCCTGACAAAATTTTCCCTTGATATCTTAACCGAAGACAGTCCTACTCACATAATGATTTCTTGGATCCTTTCAGCTTAGAAATCAGTGTCTATTAATGAGTCACCTAAGCTAATAATTTCTAGCTCTTCACACTCTAGTGTGATTTAGCGAGAGTTAGTGTTGTTGTGGAGGTGAAGGTTATAAAATGTGTTGGTTTGGTCTGGCAGCTGCAGCGCACTTCCCAGGAGAAACTGAAATTAAATATGATTGCATGTGCAAGTGTATGAAAAATGCTCTGAAAATATTGCCTGCAAGCACACAGACCCCCTGCACCTTTATGGCTGGCACCTGGACACTCCTCAGAGTGAGGTGGATGCTCCTATCTCTGTCATAGCTGTGGAGGGAATTCAGGGACACGAGCCCCTTTCAACTGTCCGATAATCCTGGCAGCCTCTGGGGTGGGAGATGAGGAAGCAGAAATGAAAGGCAAAAAAAAGAGAAAACAAATCTAGGACAGAGGGGTAGCTAATGACAAGAAGTAAATTGCTAAGTGAAAAGGCATGGAGATTAAATAAAAATAAATGGGATGGGATTCTGGCTCTGTCACACATGCGACTTTCCTTAGGGTTTAGGATGGATTTTGCCCTTCTTGGTTGATGGAGTTTTCTGTCCTCTAAGCTGACTAGAGCAAGCTATGAAAAAAGAGCAATTATTTGTTCTTTCTTGTCTGCTTTTAACAGTTTTTCGTAAGCATGGAAATAATGTGAACTATGTTATTGAAACAAACTGGGTGCCAAGAAGCACTGGTGGCCTTGTATAGGACAGAAAAGCACATAGTCTGAGGTGTCTGTGAGATGTTGGGGGCTGGATGCAGAACCACAGAAGGCTTTCTGTAATAACTCCTGTGACCTTTTAGAGCAAACAGGACAATTTTTCCATGTCCTCCCCCTCACTTCTCCTTCAAGTCCTCACTGCTGTGGTTCTTCCCCCTTGGGCTAATTGATTTGCACTGAGTTTTTCCTCTAGTTATTTATCAGTTGATTAGGAAAAAACCCAGAACCAACCTGCAAGTGTCGTCTTATCTCACTACATGCGAATAAATTATAGCAGCAAACTATTGCTTTTCAGGAACTTTTCTACCAGCAAACACTTATTATCCCATCTATTGTGCCCATTTTTCTGGATTTCACTGGTTTTTTAAAATAGAAAGTAAAAAATGAGTGGTTTCCCAGACATTTGGTCAAATAATTTCCCATCCTCCATCTATTCCATTTAATATTTGCTCCTCTTGCTACTTGGCATTTATTTCTGTAGCCAATGGATGCAATAAGGGATTGTAATTTAATAGTTGGATGATCCTCTCATTTGCACTATGGTTTTGCTTTTCAAAATTTCCTTTTTCTCTTATAATGTAGACCACTGCTTTAAATTAGAATTGTAAAATTATCTCCTGTGTGGATGTGAAGGCCACTATCACAGCATAAACATCTTTCAAGGGCTTTATTCTTCAATCTTGTGTGTTAAACCTGATTTTATATTAGTTACTAATGAAGCCTTTGCTGTTGTCAAGGCACTAATGAGTGCAAAAGGGAAAAGACAACATTGTAGTATGTGTGAGCTTAGAGAATGAGTTTTAATTGATGGGCTGCAGTTCACCATTTAGAAAATGTGAACCTTCTGGAAGTCACGGGTGGTGTGCTTGTTTGCTTCTTGTGTCTTCAGTAATAAAGAACTTTCTCTCAGTGCTGGAAATCACAGAACTGACAGTTTGTTTTAATTTTCCATGGTGCTGAAAGGGTCATAATGCCTGGATGTTTGCCCTAAATATATACCTATAAATACACCTACTTAACCTAATTAGGAAAATAATTTGGAGTCTCAACTTTTTAATTCTTACGTTCTTTAGATTTTTCTTCCCTCTGTCCTCTAGAGAAAGTGTCTCTTTCTTTAATAAATTTACTGAAGTAAATCACAGAGCCTCCCTGCTTTGTGTGTTAATTGCATTATTTTCATTTACAGGTGGGGGAACATGGGGAGGTTAAATGGCTTGCCTGTGGTGTGGCCTGAGCTTGTCTCTTGGTGTGGATTAGAGTTGAGGGAGGGAAATCCTTATCACAGTGACTGGGAGCACTGGGAATAACCAACAGGTCTAGGATTAAAACCTGGAGCCTGCTTATACCTTCTGCACTGAAACGGCACTACAAAATGAGGGGAATATAGGTGAAAACATTCATACATTAAAATGAGGCTCCAAGTGACCCAATTTGCTGTGCCTTCTGGTTTGATTTTGGCTCACTTCCTAATCTTGTTTCTCACAAGAGAAGCTCCTACTGTGCATAGCTTCTTCTTAATAATAGAATATTACTTTACTGATTAATATTTCTTGGACACTTAGTCTAATTATGGTTTCTCACAGCTACTTTAATTAGTATAATATGAGGTTTAACTTAAGCAAAATATTCCAGATGAGTTTAGCGATGCTTTGCAACTTAATTCTGTACATGGGCGCATAGCAGCTGACTATTGGGAGAGAGGAAAGCACACTCCTCCCTGAACCCAGGACACGTGTTTTTGGATGATAAGATATGTCAGTATTTTTGTTCCTGAATCAAAAGATGTAATGCTGAGGATTTACAGGAGCTGGGAACTCTGAAACCTCAGCCTGGGGAATAGCTGCAGTGAACATGATTAACTGGATAAAGGGGAGCTCTGTGTAGTGCAATTGAGGATGTCAGTGTTTACTCGCTAATTGAAATTGGAGAGGCAGAATTAAAAGCTTGTGATTAGTAAGGCATGCCAATATCTTTGAGGACTAGCTGCTATCTTTTCAAAGGTGCAGAGGAACACAGGATTGTTTTTCCTGGTGAGAAATTATCTTGTTTCTTCTACGTAATTTGAGTTGAAAAGCAAAAGGTGAAATATAGAGATAAGACTTTAGGAGAAATTAGTCACTAAGTTTCTCTTTCCAGGATATCCCATTTTAAACTGGAGGTTTAGGTCACATTCATATTTGTTGAATATCTTAGTGGGAAATACAAAATACTTCGGCAGGATTATTGTAGTAAATATAAACACCTTGACAGAGCATTAACGAAGGGGTACCAGGCATGAAAAAAGTAGAGGATTCACCAAAAATGTGACCTGGCACCTGTAATTCTCAATTCTCCATTTATACATCTCCAGTGCCATTTGCAAATGTCACACCTTAATTCCTTCTTTCATAGAAAAATGCTTAAAAGCAAAGTATGTTCTTTACTGTTGAGAACAGTAACTGAGTTATCAATTAAAAAAACCCCAAAACCCGACAGATTTCTGTGCATCAGTCCTGTTAAATCAGGAATGATGTCCTTGGAAGTTCAACCCGAATTTTGACATACTTAGTATTTACCATAAACTTGAACTAGAAATATTTGAGCTTCTGTATATCCACAATAAAGGACTTGAGTCCTTGATTGATAAAATTTCTGATAAGACAAATGTTGTGGGAATAAATCCTTCTCATTTTTCAGGGACTCAGACTTCATTAAAACTTTGTTCTCCTCCTTTGAAATTGTTTATATCCATTTAGGGAAGTAGGAATATATGTAGCTTCTGAAATGCTCCTGCTTCATAAGATGTAGGAAGGCATGGGAATTTGATTATGGAAAAAGGGTCTCTTACAATATTTAAAAAAGAAAAATTAGGTTTCTGGTTTTGCATAATGCTGATATATTTTGAAGTGTAATGCTTTATGCTTTCACCCTTGCAAACTGATTCTTATTTAGGAGATGAAAGATTGTGCAAAATATAATATTCTTGTATAATTTAAACTGCCTGATAATGTGCTAGAGCCTCCTAGAATTCAGGCCCAAATATGAGCCATTGATTTAAAAAAGGCATTTAAATAATGTAAAATTGTTCAATGCTGAGCATGATCAGCACCCCAATCATTTGCAAATAAAAGTACCTATAAAAATTGAAGCAGCTGAATAATTTTAAATTGCTATATACTGTGCAAGCACAGAACCCCAATCACTTTCAGGCTGAAGCACATACAAAAAAAGAGAAAGATTGAAGTGCTCCAGTAAATTTAAATTGCTATATATACAAGGAAAAGGACCTTTAAATTATTGGATACTTGGATTTGTTTATTTAAATTTTCTTATTTTTATGTACAACCCAAACAGTTTTACTTTGTCAAAATGAGCCAAGCAATCTGATTGTACGAAGATGCAAAACATTTCATTACCCTCTGTTCCATGTAGTAATGGTGGGACATTCCACAATCAAATGTTGCATATCCTGCTGCAGGAATTCTCAGTACTACTGTTATTAAAGCAGGATCCAGGGCACAGATTCACATTTTTCATAAGTTTTCATGTGTTTTATGTTTATTGCTTGTGTCTGCTGCCTGTCGAATGTCATGTGGGACAGCTGATTGGTTTGGTGAATACAGATAATTATAGAACAATTAAAGGTACTGGAAGTGCCGTTCACAAGGTTAAGTGGGGAGGCTACAGTGGTTTCCTGACCACTGCAGGAACTGAACTTGATTTATACGATGGATTCCAAAAGCAAATTATAGTTTGTTGTAGAGGTTCCATAATGGAGTTTGTGGGATTCAACATCTGTCCTTGTGCCTCAGGACTGGCAGCTGCTCCTCCACCTAAGGAAAATATTGTTCTCATGGGTACAGAAAATTTTCTATGATGATTGTTTCTACAATAAACAAAAAAAACCCCTTGACATTTTTAGCAATTGACATCCAGTGTTTCCCAGAAACACCATTCCTTGATAGTTGAAAAAAAGTCCTAGTGTAAAGAAATAATAAATAAGTATTTAACAGGGTGTTACTGAGGCTTTCTCCAATACTCCTGAGATCTCATTCTCAACGTGTCAGGGTTTTCTTTGACTATATAATACCTGTGGGGTCAACACTTGTATCTTTTGCATAAAAGATTTCATTCAGCTTGTAAATTGCAACCAATTATAAGAGAGAGGGTTATAGACCAGGGTCTTACTTTCACATTATTTATGTTCTAATTAACTTACCAGACTGAGGTTTTTTTTACCCCTGCTTTGGCTACTAAGTGTTGATCTTTAATAGTTATCATGTTCCTAGCATTAATGGGTTTTATTTCTTTGGAAAGGTCATTCTTGATGTAATGTCACTGTTAACACAAGGGAGCCTGTAAGTTTTAGACATTTTGCTTGATTGTGATGTGCTCAAAAATATTGAACTACTTGCTGTCTTTTCCCTGAGGGTTGCTTTCACTCAACTCAGAAGAGTTAGTACAAGTTCTTTTTAGTTTTTGACTGTCTTTTTGCAATTCATTAAAAGTACTCCTCAACGAGCAGCTGACGCAGCCAGAAAGACCTGGGTCTTTTAAAACAATTCTCATATATTTATTTCTAGATGATTCCATGAGCTTGAGGATTACTACTTGTTGTAGGTAAATACATAAGGTCTGGTCTGGTAAAATGAGCTGTGATGTAAAATCTTGGGTCAAAATGAATTAAACCCATGTATGGTTATTACTCTGCTACTACTAAGGTGCGGTTACTGGTCTTTAGGAAAAGAAAGTCAAGTCACTTAAAAACCAGCACTGAAGAAGATTTCCAAGCTCAGCTCATGGGATTTTTGTGAAAATGAGAAACAGATGAGAAGATAGAAAACATGTTAATCCATTGAAAAAAGCTTAAGATAATTCACAGGCCTTGTCCTTGCTAAGAGTTCACCTCTGAGCTTGGTTTTAAACAGAAATGGAAGCCAGTCTTCACAACTATTTATTTTAATACTATCATACTGTTACTGCTCTGTATTATTTGCTGTAAAGAAAAAATAACCATATAACATGCAGATAACTTTGTGAAAAAATGTTTCCATAGCTTGTTTTACAGAATAGATTGTCCTCTTCCTGTTGATATCAAATAAAAGCACGTCAAAACTGGTAGACAGGTTTCTGTTGGGCTCCTTGTGGAAATTTCTCAGTTTTTATTATGAGTCTTTGGATGTTAGAATTGTTTTTTTTTTCTCCAATAACCTTGCTGGAATCAAGGGATTTTACTTGAAAGTATTAATTTTTAAAAAATCTTGCGTTCGTGAGTGTTTAGGAGAAGGTCAGGAAACGTTCAACAAATCATTATTTGAAGTTGAAAACCAGACATCTTCACTTGTCTTTATACTTTTATGAGTTCTGGGTTTGGTTCCTGTTTCTGTAATGTTTGAAGGTGATAGAAGTGCACTTGTGTTTAATCCTCAAATCCATGTTGCAACTTCAAAGATTGTTTTCAGCAAGCTCATTTTCAGTTTTAGCTTAGCAGTGCAAAAAACAGATGTCCAGTGTTACACCAAGTTCAGTTTGTGCTGCAGTAATAATTCCTTTAGACTCTAACTTTGGTTAATATGAGGAAAATAATAGGTGGAAGGTTGCTTTTTCTTTTTGATAACTATCACACTGCTGGGAAATTAAACATGTATCTTGTTCCTTAGACTTGCCAGCCATCCTATCCAAAACCCATTATCTGCTGTAAAAAATATGATTTCAATTTTTTCTCTAATGGCTTTTGCCATATCAGTGTTTTCCTATGTGGAATAATGACTTTGTCCCATGTAACTTCATGTGAAGGGTTATAAAAATACGTTTAAACAATTTTTAATTTATTTCCTTTTTAGAAAACCAGAGATCCATATTTTCATTCATCTAAGTGCTTCACGAAGTCATTACTGCTGGAAAAGAGGACCAACCTGTTTATTTCATTAGGCAATAAGTAACAGAAATGTTTTATATAAGCAGATCTTCGAACAGGTTATTGTTGTAACGCAGTTTAGGTTTCAGCAGTTCCACACCTTGCAGTACAACCAGTCCAGAACTCTGACTTTCAATGTTTCTTCTTTATGCCTCTTTCACTGGTACAGGAGTGCTGTTGAATGGCTCATTTGCATTATTCTGTGCCCTGTAAAATGAATTTATTATTCAGCTTCTCTAAATAGGCTAACCAGTTGTAATCTCATTCCGGTGGTGTATGGGTTCCAGCAAAACATGATTACTTCTTTCATAATACCTAAAAATAAACAAAAAATAACCTTGGACCCCAACCCATCCTTTTGCTCGAGTCTAGTGCGTTAAATGGTGCTATTAATCACCATGGGTAGTTATTTACTTGTTAAATACTTGAATAATTTAAAATATTACTTACTTTGTGCACAAGTAACACATTTTGACCTCTGTTGTTAATCGTCAAATTACTTAATGAAGCGGGATGAGAGCCATTCCCTGGATTACAAAAGTCTGAACAATGTTCAGATACATCTACACAGCTGAAAGAGTGAGTTGATCCTGCACTTGAGCCACATGGGTACAAGTCCTCCTGAGCTGGGAGCTCTGTCGGATCCATGGGCAGATCCTGAGCCTCAGCTAGGAATTTGTATGGAGAAGGAAGGCTGAACTCGGGTTCTGGGCTGGAAGTTTTCTGCTGGTTGTGGGCAGAACTGGTCAGAAAGGGCATAGATTTAGCAATGCATGAGGGTTTGCATCTGTGTTTATATCTCATAAAGATTAATCCTGGCTCTGTCTGCAGAAGCTGCTTAACGTTGTTGTAAGTAAATGGCAGCCGTGCCTCCATCGATGTCAAATTTCTCAGCTCTTTGTGTGCTGCTCAGTTTTAGAATGATTGTGAGCCACCAGCATGACAAGACTTCACAAAGGGAAAGCAGTATTTTAGGAAGGGTTAGGCAACATATTTTGGTCTTAAGGAAATATCCAGACCCTGGAGAACGTTTATCTGGAATTCTTTCTATATTTTGCACAGGTGAAACTTAAGCAGGCACAACTAAATGTTACTGAGATGACCACAGGGATGTATCCACCTAGAAGGAGATGAAAGGAGCTTGGTTTGTCTAGCCTAATAAATTGAAGATTTAGAGAGGACAAAGGTTAATTAAGTTATGAGACAAGACTTGTACAGGAATAAAAGGCTGTAAATTGACCATGAGCAAATTTATTCTGGAAGATATGAAATGACCATCAGAATAAGGGTTGGGAATTGTGAAATGTAGGAATTATTTCTGATGGGGATCAAGTGATCTGGCCAGGAGACTTTATGTTGTGCCTGCTTGTGACACCAGAAGTGGTTCCTGTCCAAGGATCTCACAGAATCACGGAATGGATGGGGTTGGAAGGGACTTCTAGAGATCATCCAGACCAACCCTCCTGTCAACTGGGTCACCTGGTTCAGGTGACACAGGAACGTGTCCTGATGGGTTTGGAACGTCTCCAGGGCTTCCCTGGAGTTCCCAAGTTTTTCCTGGGTTTCTGAGTCAAAGGAAATCCAAGCTAGCTCAAGTTCTGAAGCATGGAAAATATGTTAGTAAGAATTTATTAAAAACCTTATTTTAAGGTGCGGTTTCATGACAGCTGCCCCAGATTGGGGTGCAGACTGTGGGGGTCTCACTCCAGGCCCCGTTTTTCCAGCTATCATCCTGTGTGCACTGGGTTTCAGAGAGGTACCTGGTGATTGGGCTCAGGGAGCAGAAGGGACTGGAAGAGCAGAAAAAGTGACTGGGGAGAGAGGATTGTCCCAACTCTGCCTTGTCAAGGTGCTCCTGTGCTTTGCAGGCACTGCCTGTATTATCCTTCTTCACCCTGACCTGTTTGGGCTCCCTGGTCACTTTGATCTCTGAACAGACTCTGGGAGCAATAATGAATGAATAAATAATTTCTGAAGAAAGTGATGGTGCCTCTTCCAGAGATCCTCAATTTCAGAAGGCGAGTGGCTGTTTGAAACTCCCTGTTCTGACACCACCGCTGGCAAATCGCTTCTTGAATGACTTAACGAGATTCCTGGTGCCATGGAAGATGCACACCTTTTACTGAATATGCAATAAAATTCTTATAGTAAACATAGGTACGTAAGGAAAGTGCTCGTAAAAGGAAAGTTCCTGTGGTAGATAGCCTCACAAAAGAGTTTGTCACATTTTGTTTCCAGTCAATGGATGCCTACCGCAGTCACACAGCTTCGGTGACAGGAGAACTGAATTCATTTAAGCCAATAAAGTCATTCTAATTTGCATTTTCATAACCCACTCTTCAGTACTCCAAGTGTGACTTTCCCTTTTAGGATGGAGTTGTGTAGTAAATGGATAGGTAGGCCTTTTAAAAGGATATTTATCATCCTTGAAGAATCTTAGTGCCAAATCTTAATAGCATTTCTTATAAAAATGACTGGAATTCTCTATCAGATATAGAGGTAGAGCTGTAGAGATTGTGAATAGTCTTTTTTTTTCTTTTTAACTTCTTTCCTGATGAAAAGAAGAGCAGTTAAAGCCTGAAACAGTGAAAACTTCCCTCCAAAATGAAAATATTGCATAAAAAAACCCCCAAATTATAGAAATCAAATTAATTTGAAAGAGGTGTGTTTAATTAATTTAGTCACATTCAGAGGTAAATAATTCAACATACCTTTATGTAAAGTTAAAATACCTTTGTTAATTATGCCAATAAGAGGATAATTTATTCAGGCTTTTTAGTTTTTTTGCTTCAGTTGATATTAAAAAAACACAGAAGACATGGAGAACTTCATGTCCAGTCTGTGCATGTGATTTGATGAAATAATTGCCTTAGGACTTGCTGGCACTCTAATTGGAGTCTGCATAATGTAGAATCAGGACCTTTCTTAAAGCAGTGCTCTCTTTATTTTAAGTATCTCTCTGTTAATTTCATCTAAATAACTCCCCCATTTAAATCTAGAGTGAAGACTTCAAATTTCATCATCTCCCTGTGACTGTGAGCTGTTTATCACTTGTTTTTCTTCTCTGATGGCCTCCTCCCTTCCATTTATGTGGGTCTGGTGTTGCAGCACCTGAACGTAGAAAAGGTTTTAAGATTCAAAGATCTCAATCTGCATGATAAAAATATTTTGTCATGTGCAATTTAATTCAGTGTTGGCAGTTCTCATTATTCTGATTACTTTTTTCTCTCCGTTCTCAGCTCTAAGGATCACTGTATTTCTTATGAAAATACAAAGTTTTCATATGCAAAAAGCAAATTTCTAGTTCTCATGTTTCCATAGAAAAGCTGAGAAGCATAAATTTTCGATACCCACTTCCAAGTAAATGAGTCAAATAAAAAAGAACCCCCAAAACCATACTTCAAAAGATAAAAAAAACCCCAACCCTACCAGAAACTCCAAACAAAACAATCAGAACCAAAAACTCATTTCTCAGGAAGTGACTCATAATTTTTGAACTCTTGAAATGATTGCTCTTAGTAAAAACGAGTGTGATTTCAATTTTAGCTCCTCCTTTTTGTGTTCTATGTTGATTTGTTTTTATTTCAGATTACTCCCCTGAAGTCAAAGGTAGAATGTGGTCCCACAGAATATTGCCCTCTGAAATGAGATGTGTTTGCATTTGCTGTGTGCACAATTCCTGTCTGGGCAGATGGCGTTCACAGGTGTCTGCACCATTTACATTTCTAATTAAATAAAGCCTTACACAAGGATGAATTTCACACCATAAGAATGTGTGTGGAATGCAATTAATATTCTGCAGCTCGTGTTTCTGTGCTAGGTGATCTCCTAAAGGTAGGGCTAATGAAGATATGAGGGTGTACACAGCAAAAGGTGAGAAAATTCATTTGCAGAGCGAGCATGTGGCCAAACTGAGACTCTGCAAGTTGAAAAGAACATAAAGATTCTGAAATTCTTTGTAAAGACCTTTCTGAGATGACTTTCAGTCACCGGAAGAGGAGGTAGAAGGACCCTGTTTTTCTGAGGTGTCATGACACCCAAAGGTACTTTAAAATCAGGGGCTTTATTAATTTCCTCTGCAGTACAGTAGAAAATAGCTCTCCTTTTTTGCTTTCCAACCATATTCCACATGAGCAGCTTTCAGTGCAAATGTTGAGGTCAGTAAAGGTCACCAGCACGTGTCTTCTGGTTTATTAACTAAAAAAAAAGGTGTTTCTTAGGCTTGATATCTCACCAGGAGTACAGTTCTAGCCCAGTGGCCAAACTATCACAGGAGTTACCTGAACTATGACATTTCCTAACACCAACTGGCAATAAATTCTGATAGAAAAATTGTCAGAATATTAAAACTGAGTCTTTGCTCTTTACATTTCTGAAAAGCAGGAGGTTATGGAAAACTTTGATTTTGTTTGTTGGTGAACACAGGATCTGTAGGTCTGAGTAGTCACGACTCTGCTTTGCTCTTCAGACTTCTACCCTTTTAGGTTTTCATGAGCAAATTGTTTGCTGCATAATTGCCATTTTTTTCAGGAATTTGTCTCTTTTCTTGCTAACAGGTGAAGGATCCTTTTGTACTAATTGTCTAGCACTTGACTAGATATGTGAAAAATACTTATCTATTTGGAGTTCTACATATGACATTCAAATATTATTTAGAGTGTATTTAGGGGAAGTCTTTCTTTAGACAGCTATCAGCCCATAAACCCTTTTATTAGATCCAAAAACACGAAATCTGCATGGTGTTTAAATTCAGAGTGTATTCTGCTTTGAACAAGTCTCTTTGCCTTAAACGTATATCTGCCTGGCTTTCTTTTTTCAAGATATTTTAAAGACTACTGTCCAATGTGAAGAACCTTAACAGAAATTATTTTAATGAGATAGATGTTTAGTTCAACAGAAGTTTCTTCATGAGAAAAACAAATTGAAAGAATAATTTTCCTTTTAAAAGACCATTAATTAAAAACTGTCCCTGTGATGACAAATTTAACGTTTTGTGTGACACGTTGAGAAGAAGAAAGTGCCTGGAACTGCACAAGTGGAATAAAGTGTTCCATTTCACAGCAAGGCCAAGCTTGAGTCTTGTAATTATTTCAGAGGGAGTAAAGGTCATTTTCTATTTGCTGCATCTGTATTATGTGAGCCTTCTGTACCAGGCTTACAGAAGTTAACTCATGACCCATTTAGATTGCCCACATTTCAAAGTCAACTTATACTGTCACAAATCTGATAAAGTAGACATATTCCCTTCTCTAAGTGCTGCCATAGATGATGTCCAAAGAGGCTTTTTATTTATAGCTCTGCAAGACAAGAGTTCCAGCTTTAAGACTCAAGTAGCTGGGAGATCAGAACATGATTTGCCTCTTCCTTGCTGTGTTAATCCTTTAGGGGAAGAGCTGTTTGTAGATAAATTTCAGAATATATGGCTTGGGCTGTTTTTCTGGTGGGGACTCATTACATAAGTTTGCTTACATCTTGTGATGGGGAAAGGTTTTTCTCCTGCTGTGATTGCATTTTTATGCATATTCATTCAGGAACACTGAGTCAGAAAGACAGGTACTTAAAACCTGCACCTGTGCACACAGAAAATGTGTGCAGAAGATGCATGTGTGCCTTTCTTCCTGTGCATATGCCCATTGAAATGCATATAAGGCAGGTTTCTTTAACAATCAGTAATCAAGCTTTATGTACAATTTCAGGGCGGGCTCTGAATACCTCAGTTCACATTTGCAGATGTCTCCTACTGGAAGATTGAAGGGGACACGTCCAATTCTCAACCTCTACAGAGTCCAAAATCTCCAACAAAATCAATATATCAATGTCAATAAGAGAATGAGGGATTGGGAGCTGTGGCTTTAAACCTTTTTAAGAAAGGCAGGAGTAGTGTGATGATACAGAAATTAATAGTAGTCAAGTGTATTGCACTTTTCTTGGTGTATTACTTTAAATCTTCTTTCTTGGTTAATCCTTCCAAGGGACCAACGTGGAGCAGGTCAGGATGAAAGGCAAAAATGTCCATCTGCTGCATTTGCCTTCCACCAGATTAATTGCCATGAAATATTCTGGCTGTTTCTTGCAGTCTGCTGGCACTTCTGGCCAAGCTTTTGTAGCAACTGTCAGTGACATGAAACAAATGATCCAGCAGTTGGTTGCCATAAGAACAACTAATGCAGACCAGGTGGGGCATTGCTGCCTTTGGATTTTGTAAATGGGATCACACAAGACTCAAAATGAGTGGCAAATGCAAGAAGGGAGAGAGCAGATCATGTATCACTGTGATTTAGCAACTGGACCGTGAGCGGTGGGGAAGAGGGAAACAGGCAGACGCTAAAATATTGCAGGACATCTCTTTAGGTTCAGGATCCAGCAGACTTGGATGATAAAGGGGTGGAGGTGGGACTGAGAAATGCTATTGGTATGTTGGGAGTAGTGAGTGCTGTTTTCACCTGAGCTGGTGAAGGAGAAAAGAGCCTTCAGCATCCACTGGTGTGGTATTGGGGAGAAATTGTCTTCACTTTACAGCTGAAGAACTTTGTTTGCAAAACTGTAATTGTGTGTTGAGGATGTCTTGAGTAAATAGGCCCATTTGTGCAGGGCCACTAGAATTTAGGAGCAAATGTCATTCAGGACCCCTGTGTTTGTTTCATTCTTGGTTGTCACATGTGCCTTCTCTATCTGACTTTGCTTGGGCTGCCTGACAAGCAGCAGATTGGCCATAACAACTTTGAGATCAGAGTGGCCAGTGCACCACCTGAAAGTCAGGTTTTGTAAAACACCTTTAGATGTTCTAATGCAGAAAGTACTTCTGAAAATGCACTTACACATATAGGGGTTGGAAAATATGATTTAGCTTTTCTTACACTTGACCTTGCCTCTCTCTTTAACCTTTTAAACTTTTTAGTAATTTCTTTTTGCTTGCTGCTTCTTTCCTGACCGTTCTTACCTCCAAGCTCTCATTTAACAGCTGCCAAGAAAAATAGCCCTTCAGGTTGTTTTCTCTATTCAGGGATAAAATGCTTCAGAGACCGAGATTAGAATTGTACCTATTCCCAAACAATTTTATTTTGCTTTTAAGCTTCCTCCTTTGATGTTCCTGTGGTGACACGGAACTTGGGTGACCATGTACTAACAGTGACACAAATTGTGTTCAGCTGGAACCGTCAGATCCACCTCCACTATGATGCACACATTTCTTTTTCCGTCTTCCCATGCCATAGACAATTTTTTTGATTATAGGGAAAATGGACAAACTGTGGCTTAGAGGGAAAGAAAAGAAAAGCAATAAAGTAAGTTTATACTTTCTAGCAAAGGATTTCTTTTGTACATGAAACTCCTGTATGTGAGACTTTACCCTTGGATATAGAATTTCTTCTCTAACTTGTTGATCAATTTTCTGAAACAGATTTGCAGATCTTAATTTATCAATTGTTCAAATCAACTTGCATGTGCTTAATTTAAGCATATATTTAAACCTAGCTTTATTCAGCTAGGCCTAATACATGCAACTTAGGAGCAACATTGCATCCTATGTTTTTTATGGACCAATAACATTCTTTATTGATATTCTGAACTGAACTTCACCTTGAAAGCTACTATTTTGTAATTTCAATGCCAGCTCATATATATAGAAGCAAAAACCTTACATAAAAAATTGTTTAGCAAGATTTGAAGGGGAAGTGTGATGTGATGGATATTTTGTTTTATGACTATGGAGCCCAATGTTTTGTTTTATGAGCACTGAGCCTAAAGCCGGTATAGTTCCCAGAAGCCAACATGACGGATGAAGGAGCGGATGTTAAAAGTCTATTTCTGTTGTTTTTTCCCCCTCAGGTTCTGCTGCTTGCATGTGCAGAAGATTTAGAATGTGTCCCTGGATTCCAGCAGAAGGTTTTTTATATTGAAAAGCCATTTGAATTCAGAGAGGACCAGCTGGTTCTGAACTGTATGTTATTTTCATATATTACTATTGTGGAAAAATCAAAATTGTTTATGCATTCATTTCGTTCCAGCCATTTATCAGAAAGCTTTTTTTTGTTTTGTACCTAAGATTTTGGATATTGCCATGATTCAGTCTGAGTTCCCCTGCATTAACCCTATGTCTCTACCCTGTTTCGTGTATTAGAAATGGCAAAATACAATATATAATCATTTAGGGCTATGTGAATATAGTGAAAACATAGAATCAGACACTTTTTAAAAATTAGATTTACTTTGGTTTTTTTATAATCTTACCTATGAGCTTGGAAGTCAGGACTTACCTATCAATATCTCTCTTAAATTATCTCTGCAACTCAGATTTAGAAGTTTGTATTTTGAAAGCATTCAGAGCTTTCAAAGACCAAAAGGCCTCTTTCCTTTTCCAAAGGACCATTCACAAGTCCAAGTCTTTACATGAAATTCAGAGGCTGGAAGAAATTTGAGATCATGAGATCACGGCAAAGTGTCACACAACTGGAATATTCAGTATATTTCCATTGACCAGGTGTCACATTATGAAACCCAGTCTGGCACCATATACTCAAGGCATGAAACTGAAGGAGATTTAAACTGCTTTTCAGTTCTGGTGTTAGTTCATTACAATGTTTCAGGGTTACAAATTGTTTGTTCGGTTCTGGGACCTTGGGACTTCAGTCAAACAAAAATGGTGCCTTATCCAGTGGTCGAAGTCTTTAAAGACTTGAAAAAGGATTTAACTGCTGCCATTTTCAAAACTTCCAAACGCACCTGCATTTTTACATGGAGTATTTATTATTAATGATTTCTTTGTCGTGCTTGGCTGCTGGTGCTGAACCAGGAATTCTTCTGGCTGTCCAGCACCTGGCAGTAGTGCTTGGCTCCTGTGTGCAATATCTGGATCCCAGAATGGGGGACATCCTATAGCTTGGTGGAACCAAGAAATGCAAACCAATATTACTCACCAAATGCACACATTTCCCATCTCAGTTCCCCCCAGATATCACTGCTACATATTGATGTATTTTCACTTTGGATGAAGGTGTAATCTGTGCACATTCCCTTTAAAATAGCACTAACTTTTCAAAATGAAATGTCAGAATTAGTTGCCAAACTGTTGAAATAACTCTCTTAAACTGAAGTCATTCAGCCTTTGGAAGTACTAAAATAAACCTCTAGGATAA
Organism: Dicrurus megarhynchus; assembly: GCA_013399195.1. NCBI lineage: Eukaryota > Metazoa > Chordata > Aves > Passeriformes > Dicruridae > Dicrurus > Dicrurus megarhynchus. Next base: position 1,765,038 of record VXAD01000352.1, on the reverse strand, counting down.
CATTTTTAGTCTCAGCATTTTGATATGTTGCTTAGTCTGAGCTGCTTTTTCACAGGAACTTTAGATCACGAGTAGTAATACTAGTCAGAGATGTGAGATTGTTGTTCAGCTTAGAAAAGAGATTTCAAACTTCTCATTTCTTTGGGAAATTTTGTTTTCTCCAGACTTCTTATTTTAGAGTTGTCAAACACATTATTCCTACACGGCTAAAAGCTGAAACTCTTAGAATATAGTAGGTTTAATAAGCATGCAAAGTTGAAGACCTATTAAAAAAAGCAATATTGATAAATTAGTGTTAAGTTGAATAAAAGCAACCTTTGAATACTTTGTCTGCTTCAGAACTTTGAGGCTGTAGAGTGTGTGGCCAGATCTCCTGCTGATGTGGAGAGGATCACCCCTAGGATGGGTTGGTTCAGCCAAACTGACTGGACTGCTCTGCGGTGACCCAGCCACTTGCGGTGGTGTAAAATGAGCACAGTAATTAAGATGCCATCATTAGCGTGAGGAGGAGGACAGAGCAGGAAGAGACTCAGAAATGCCTAGGAACAATCTCTGGAATTAAATTATTTTAATAAGCAGACACTAAATTGGCCTAATATGCAGTGTTGGACAGAGGCAGACTGTCGACGCGTGATCCTGGTTAATTCAATCACCCATAAGCAGGGTGTCCTTCATGCAGCAGCATTAAACCTCAGCACAGTTCCTTCATTTTAGCTGTCAACAGAATTGATAATTTTAATTGTCTGTTTGAATACACTTTGCATGCTCTAGCATCTTTTTATGCCCATTACCAAGAGCAGTGTAATTTAGTAGTTGCATTGCAATGCGAGGCTTACCAGGGCTGTGTAAATTAATAGAGCAAATATGCAAACCAGGCCTATAGCAGTGATTGTTTTTGTAGTCCTCAATAAGCCAAGGAGCTCCTTAATTTTTTCCTGAAGTGCAATAAAACCGTCTTTTTATTTTTTTCTTTTTCAATTTAAACGAGAACCTGCTGTATGTTTCATTGCTAGCATCTCTGTGGTAATTAAATATAGGTTGTGGCTGGTTCTTATGTATTTATTACTTCTACATATGGCAGTGTTAATTGTATTTTACATTTACTGTTGGGAAGAAGGGAGAGAAGACCATGCTGAGGGTACAGAGTTTTCTCTTATTTCTTGTTCTCATTTGTAGCAATTTTTATTAAAGCCTACTTAAAAGCTGGCCATGGCAAGTCCAGCTGTGTGTGCATATTCTCCTTCCTATTAGTTTCACTGGTATTCAGTTACTATTAATTAATTGTGCTCAGGCTGAACTGGCTTTTAAATTATTATTTATTTATTTGCTCTTGCATCTCATTTAGTAGCAACCTCCAGACTTTGACCACTTATTTTTCCCAGTTTGGTCATTATTTTTTTCCCCTCAGACACCTTTATCTCCTTATAACTTGTGTTTTCTATGACCATAAACAAAATAAGGCAGTGCTCTTTTAGTTTCGGTCTGCCCAATCTTGTCCTCTGCATGAAGAACCAGATGTTCCCTTGATGTAGTGGGAAAAGATCCATGGAGTCACTTTCTGGAAATAGTAATTATGTCCACATAACTATTATTCTAGCAAACAATTGTGTCACTGTTTTTTCCTTCCCTTTTTTTTTTTTAGTTTACACCTAGGACCATCTTTGTAATCCAATAGAGAAGATCATCACGATTTCTACATTCTTGATGAAGTGCTAATTGACAGCGTTTAATTACAGGTTTTACACCTGTCAGAAGCACTTGTGGCCATGAAATTCCTCCCCATCAGAAAGGCAGTCCCTGCCAAGGCTGACAGGTCACTGGCAGTGACAGGGCTCCGTCACGCTGGGCTGAGGGAAAGTTCCTAATCAGCCTCAACAAACGTGGGAATGTAATTGTGTTACATTAATCACGTTTATACTTAACATACATCGGACTTGGCTTTTGGGGCTATTTTTAATTGACAATGAATCAAATAGTGCACTTGAATAATGGAGGCAATTAACGTAAAGCAGGAGGTGATGCATTGTGCATACTAAACTGAGGAAGGCATTGCCAATGCTTTAAATGTCAAAACAAAGGAAGTTTTGACCCTTGCTTGAAAAGCTTTAATTTGGATGTTAATTAATCGCCGACCTCTTGTGTCTCTTACGTGATAGATTGCATGGTCAGAGCCTGGGCTACTCCAGGATCAAGGCTTTGTCTGTCTGCATTTTTGTTCTGTGGATTTTAACGAAGACCATTCTGTCCAACTATATCAGAAATGTTGTTTACTCAGATGATGTGAAATATCTTAGTGTACTTATTAATGCTTAAAAGGAGGTTTTCAATTGTCTAGCAAAGCTGTGGCGTCCAACAAAATTTACTTTGTTCAAACTGAATAAAGCCTGTGGAAAGATCAGAGAAGACCATTCCTCCTCCTACAGCCTCGTGTGCACATTGATCATGGCCCTGATCGTGCTCACATCCAAACATTTCCTGTTGATTCTGAGCTGATGCCGTGTGAGGGCTGTGATTTATCACATCCACTCTTCCCACGGAGTCCATACCAGTTGACTGCACAGATGGCCTCTTCTCGTGCCTGTTTCATGCTACCAATGGTAGTGCTGTTCCTCTCCTGCTCATTCCCATCCTGGAGTTATCACACCCACTTCATTCATCTCCTCTCCTTCCCTTTCCCCACACCTTGCACAGAGCCAGCACGGCAGCCTCATTCAGCCCCCTGTGATTTGCCAAAGTCTCTGCAGAGTTCTGACACGAAGTTTGGATGCGAGTGTTAACTCTTTGTGCTGAATATTGCAGGGTGTGGGTAACTGGGGCTGCAGATGGTAGCTGTAGCTTGCAAAAGAACATGTTCAAGCGAGGTAAGGTTTCAAGCTTAGCGATTTCTTGCGGGGAAAACTGTCTGGGCTTTTGGGTAATAGCTAGATAACTGTGGATTTTTCACCTGTTCAGTATGTCCTTGCTGAAACAGTGTTGTGGCTTTTCAAAATGAAGACTTTTTAATGCATTTTGAGCTTTACAAACATCTTAAATTTTCTTTCAATTCATACAAATCACTCACTGTGTTAAGAATGTGCTTCAGAAAATGCTGAAAAATGACTTGGTTCCCATTCCTTGGCATGTGGGAACAGGTTCAATTGAAAGGTATTTCAACTTTCCTGCCCAGATAGGGGTTGTTATATCCTAAAATACCTCTGAGTGGGCTCATATGCATGGATAGAACTTGAATACCAGAGCTTCGATCTGATGCTTGGGTACATGGTTAAGATTAGGCACCTGGAACTCTTATTCCATGTGGACAGAAATATTGGTCAGAATTTGAGCCCATGCACCTTAATCACACTATTCCTATTCAAATGGTTATAGGAAGCCAAACTCACATTACTAAAATTCCAGGAAATATCTGGGGGTATGCAAAATTGTGGAAGTTTTAAAGTGGGAGGTTGGGAACTTTACAACATATTTGTGGAGGTAGAGTGAGGAAGATCCTTTTGCACCTAAATACCTGATGCATCAGCTTTCAATTGAAGTTTGATGCCGAACTCCTACATGGAGGGAGAAGGTTGTCTGGGAACACATGTTATGACTAAATAATACAGAATGTCTCAAACGTGTCTCTGAATAGATACGTGCAGGTTGGTGTTGCGGCACAGCAATATCACATCATCTGTTTAACTGCTTTCACATATGATTAAAGCAAAACAAAATTGGAAAAAATAGTTGTTGTGTGCCAGGTGGTCAGACAATTCCTTCCCAAACAGTGAGTGTCAGCTTCCAGGACCCGAGGGGGAAGGAGTCAAAAATAGACTGTTTGATTTTTATGCATATACATTTAATTAAAGTAGTGTCTGAAAAGGTAGGACATTAGACTGAGCAAAGTGAAAGAATTATTAAGTCTCTGAAAAACATCTTCAGGGCTGAATCAAAACCTCTCAGGGATGCAGTCAGCCCTTGTGGAATAACAGAGGGAAAGGCATATGTGTTGGTGAAACCTCCTCTTGGTGTTTTAATTCCAATGTGGTAGAAATGAGGATCTAAATCCAATGTTTCTTGTCTGTTTTGTTGAGAGAAGCCACACAATCCTGTTTAAAAAAAAAACCAAAACAAACAAACCCACAGGAAAAGTGGGTGAGGATCTTTGCAGTGACAGTGAATGCTCTGTTAGCGGCTTGGTCTGGATTTAGGAAGATAAAAGTAGCAGATTACTTGGTTTGAGATTTAATTTGTTTCTGGAGACTTTCCAAGAGCCATAATGTTTCACAGCTAATACTTTTTTGAAATACATGTGGGCTTTGGTTGGCTGAAACATGCCAGCTGTTCTTCTAATAACCTAAATCAATGGCCAACTGCTCGGGATTAGCAGGTTGGGTCTCTTACTCCGTGCAGTGCAAACCTTGTATTAATAATGTCCCCAGGTGCTTCACTGGAAGACTTCTCTGCTCATTTCCACTTGGCAATTTCAGAACAAAAAAAATCACATTAGCTAAGCTATTACTCCTGAACTGATTACCCACGCAGACCACGAGGCAGCTCCTGCTCTGCAGGTGTAGAAATATGTTGGAAGGCCAAAATCTCTTTTAGGAAAATGCAGGTGGCTGAGCTTAGGGCAAACTACCCAAGCACATAATCTGACTCTGATTGCTTATGGCTGACAACATTTAACAGGGTCATCTTCCTGAAGAAATGAGCAGTAGGGACATGAGATTCCTGGTTATAGGTTAGAGCTGGGGTCACTCTGGAGAGGCTCCAGCACCAGTCCAGCTTTGTCAGGAGGAAACTTTGTCCATATGTGGCTAAGAGACACAACAAAAATCACCCCACACTGAGACATTAATGCATTTCTGCAGTACTTTTCTTGGTATTTTCGCAGACTGCCTTTCTGACAGGACTTTTAATTTGAGGATCTTAGGAAAGCACCATTCAAAAGAATCATGGCTAGCTAACCTTTTCCATTACATTTCAAAGTGCAGTGTGGACATTTAGTGAGAATTAATGGGGGTATGTGAGGCTAAATCTTCCTTTAAACACAGAATCTCATTTAACTTAATGATATCTTAAAGCATGCAAGTATTCTTGAAAATAATTGTAGATGTAGTTCACAATTAATTCTGAGCTTTTAGGATTTCTCTCTGTTAATCCAAATCAAATTATAACTTTTCTAATGTAATTATGATCATGCTTCAACTTGCAGTTCTTCTTTCCCTTTGCTTTTTTAAATCAGTCCTTTTCAGACAGAGCAGTCTGTCTGCTTTAATGGACACATCTCCTTTCAGACAGCTTTCCTGTGCCATTCGATTTCTTGGTCTTGTCTTAAGTACCACTGGCTGTAAACTCAGGAAGTCTTTCAGATATGTCTTAGATTGAGGGATTTTTCTAGCTGGAGGCCAATGCTCTGATTTTGTTTTATGCCTCTGTTCAGCCTAGCCACCTGAACTTTTTCCTCTAGAGAAGGGAAAGAAAAAGTAACTTTTAATGGATTGTGTCTGAAAACTCTGGTTGGTGTGGAATTACTTTGTGCATATTTGTATGCCTTGTACCTGCTGCTTCTGGGGCAGACAAGTGAACCTGCAGATAGGGGAATAAGTGCATGTCACATTCTGTGATGTGAATATTAACTAAAATGTTTGTCTTGTGTTTTTTTAATCCCTGAAAAATAACAACCTGGGAAAAGGGTAGGATTTGCTCAAATAAGAATCTCTGCCTGAAAGGGATTATCTTTAACAAAATTTGAAATACCTTTACCAAGGAATTCTTTTAAACCAAATTAAAATCAAACTAGGAGCCCTGGGAAGGCCTAAAAGATTCCTATAGCGATCTGGGATGTTGCTTTTTAGACAGGAGTTCCACTTAAAATACTCACTTTGATTTTACTTTCTTAAAAAAAAAAAAAAAAAGCAATAAAAAACCCAATGCAACCTTGGCCTCTCAGCTGTGGGGAGAACTGAAGCAGAACTGAAGGGCCTTTAATAAGGCAGCAAAACGGAGGCAATCCTGGAGCAGCTTTACAGGTAGTCGATAGCAGAAGAGCAATTCCTCCCTGAAGTTGGAGCCAGCATTGGTAAATCTCTGACACTTTTGAAACACTTGCTGGCAAGTAGCAGAACCGAAAAGCAGGTTAGACTGAAGTAAGTGATAATCTCCTTGATGTACAGTACCATTCTCCTGCAAGGGAGTCAGGTTTGTTTTACTGAAGAGCAAATTGTGAATCTTTTCTCTCTTATCAACAACAATGTGAATGCTCTGGCTGGACCTGGCTTTATCTATAAACTGAGCTGTCTCGCCTGGGACTTTTTCTAAAATAGTGTAAAGCAGGTTGTAGAAAATGGATGCATTTTTTATTTTTCTTAATATTGTATTCTATAATTAAATATACTTATATTCCCTACTAACCACACTGATAGGAAACACTGTTTATGTAAATGTATTAAGGCACGTGGGTTTTGTTTATCTTCCTTTGTGTGGCAGTGTACCAGAGGCAACACAAAATATGCTCTGGTCTGCTAAAAACCCAAATTGCCTGGTTACAAGTAGGAACCCTGCAGACTTTATTTAGCTGGAATTTTGATTACAGTGCCAGCTCTCAACACTTACAATACAACAGTAGGGAGATAACTATAATTTGACCTTTATAAAACATTAACACCAACCTATACAAAAGCATAACTTCAGCTTAAAAGAATATAGTGGGAGGTAGAATTCAAGAAATAATGAAAACAGTGTACTTATGATATTTTAACTTTTGGAAAAAGCATAGAAATTTGCTGGTGTGGTCACCAAAGTGTGATATTGGTGTGTTTGGTTCCCTGAACCATCTCATGATCCTCGTACAGAAAGGCTGCATTGATGTAGAAGAACCTTCTCATGGTCTTTTCATGTTTTGGGTGCTGCTGTGAGGCTGAGGGTAGAGGATGCTGCACAAACCCCATGGGAAATGCTGATGGATAAAACCAAACTTGTTTCTTTCCCAGAAAAGCCAATTCAGGAAGCTTCAGGTCCCCACCCACTCCCCCTGAATCTCTTCTTCGCTGAAGTGTTTGTGATTCTCCCCTGTGGTGGGTTGCATCCTGGGCCAAGGGCTCCTTTCTCTTGTTGAGGGTCAGAGAAGAACGAGGTAGGGAAGAGGAGGAATGGAGCAGAAGAGTCTGTGCCCGTGTTGGATGGGAATGGCAATGAAACAGCACTGCTGACCTATGAAAGGGGCAGCAGGACCTGCTCCAAGGTGCAGAAGCACCAGCAATGACCACAAATCCAAATGCATCTTTGGTTAATTCTGGCTAAAGTAGTCCCCGAGTCATGGTGTGGCAGCTCACAGTATCTTTTAGTTCTGTCATCATGCAAAGATGATGAATAGTGTGTTCCAGGTCTTCTCTTGTTGTTAATTTAAAATATAATAGGCATAGTTAATAAATGTCACCTTTGCTTTTTTATGAAACTGACTTGAAGCTGTAAACACAAAGATACTTTAAATGTCCCGTAATAAAAGGAACACTTGAAGATGTCTGAATGCCAAGGTTACAAGTTACCTTTGTGTGACCTGAAACATTTTTCTTTTGCTGTTTGCTGCCAGGTAAAGAATCAACTGCTAAAATCTCTTCTTCCCTTTAATGTGATGTTTCACAACACGTTATATTTGTGCTCAAAGGTGATGCTGGATGCAAACAACAATTATGGCGGGTAGGAAGGCAGCTATTAGATATTGTGGTCAAGAGCTTTCCAGGGATTCATTTTGGCTGAATGAAAGGCCATGAGCTCAGCTGCCTAAGATCTGGTGTTTGACTGTCCAGTTGCTATTGCTCTGGTTTTTGGGATTTTTTTGGTGTTCGTTTTTAATCAAGGCTCTTCTAGATAGAATTTTTATTCAGCCTGGTTTGTATTTATGGAGGAACCACTCAAGTGTGTCATAAAAAAATATAGGAAATAGTGATTTTATAATATTTTTCTAGAGAATGAAAGCAGTATTGTGGGAGTTACACAGTGTAATTTGCAACCAAAGAGCTCATTACATTTAAATTTTTAAAAGTTACGTTTGTGACAGAGGAAAGAGTCTAAAATTATCTTTAATAACAGAGCTGATGAGTTCACTCTTCCGATTAATAAGAAAATGCAACTCTCGGAATGTTCTGTAAGATTTGGTGTTTCTTCTGAGAAATCAGTCAGATCTCATGCAGGTAGGCAAAAGGTTTTTGGCATAATAAAATAGCAGCTTCTCTCAATTGTAAATCAAAATAAGAAACTTTATTTAAAATTATATTATTACTTCTGGCACTTTACTTTTATTCTTTGAGGCACTGCCTTTAATAGCTTCTCCAATAAAGTTCAAAGAAGCTGAAATATAGAAGCTTTAACAGTTCCATAATAAATCTATTAATTGTAATGCTTCTGAAAACATTAGGCATTGACTACTTACTGCTGTTTTTATAAGCCGGAATCACTTCCCAGAACTGCCTGATACTAACTACAGTTAGCACTGGTAATTAATTGAAATGAAATTACCAGAATGATGAATGAGGGCTGGACATGTTTAACTTAACTCTTCCTGGCCCTATAGCTGTGCTTTAGATCCTGATTTAGAAGGTATTTAAGTAGCACCTTAATTTCAGTTCCTTCCTCACGCTACAGAACTTTATGTCCGTGTACCAGAGGCCCAAATTCTCTCAGCTTCAGCACCAGTTTTTGCTTACACAGAATGTCCTTTGGGAAAGGCTCTGGCTGAGCTGTGAGGAGGCTGTTCCTGATGCAGCCATGCAAAAGGAAAGGTACAAGAGCTTCCCAGCACATGAGTTTTCTGTGCTGAAACAGACAATTTGGGCTGATTGTGCTCAGAACCATAAATACAGCAAGGAGTTCAATTTCCACGGGTGAGTGCTGCCCCTGCTGAAATTGGGTTTTTCTGCACAAGTCTGTGCCAAAACTCTCATCCTTCCTTTCTGCGAGTGCTGCTGGATTTTAGGTAACTGAGCAAACAAGTCCAGACTGGTCTTTTTAATGTTCTCTTAATGACCTCTGAGATTTAACAAATCTCTGGGTAGGACTGAGCTCTGGAAGAAGGTGCAGGGGCTGGTGCCGCGGGTGAGAGCCTCGGGAAGCCGGGCTGCTGGCAGGGCTCCTGCTGAGCGGGGCTGGGGGGAACAGCTGGCAGTGCCCGCAGGAGAACCGACAGACTTAAGGGTTTAGCAAAGAGAAGAATATTTGTTAAGTGAGATTAAAGACTGGACTGAATGCAGCCAGATTGAAAGAGATCGGTTATAGGTAAAGGTGATAGAATTACTGCCTGTTGAGCTGTGCTGTTCATACAGCTCTCTAAAGCCAGGTCTGTGACAAGTCTTCCTGCTAAAGCTCTGGGGGTTTAGAGAACCCAGAGGCAGTCTCAGCTTTCAGTTTGTCCTGTGGGAAAGCACCTGTTGAGTTTAACAGAGCTTTGCCTGTTTAGGAATGGTGGGAGAATACCAGTTTCACTCAAGATAAAGTGTTCCAGAATTCATCCTGAGTGCTTAAAGTGATTGTTTCAATCCCTCCTCACCTGAGTGTTTATATTTTTAATGCTTTAAATCATTCAATCAATAGATAAAACCATGAGGAGCGTCAGTGATTTCAAAATAAGTTTTTTATAGGTATTTTAGTAACTATTCAGGGAGCTGGAACTGGAAATTTCTTGTGATGTGTGCACAAGAATATTTGGAGGTAATAATTCCAAAGTATGTAGGAACATTTAAACTTTGCTTTCAGCAGAAAGCAGAGGAAAAAGTGACTTATGTTTTGGATTTTTCAAGTCATGTGCTAGGGTATCATTCTTATGTTTTTTTTTTCCTTTTTTCTTACAATAATTAATTGGATACAGTTGAAATGGTTCCAATACAAGGGGGCTGGCACAGCTTGCTGGTGTAGGAAAGTTTTCTGTAAAGTAGAGGGGACAGTGCATGCTCCAATAGCTTTGAGCAAGCACTGCAGGTGAACTGGAGCCTTCCAGATCCTGGTGGGATTCTGGAGCTCCTGGTTACGTGAAGAGCATGAGGTCTTCCCTCTCCAACATATGGCTTTGTAATTCTGGAACCTTATTTATTTTTCCTCCATTTGCTAAAAATTCAATGTTTGTTTGTCAAGAGGAATGCTCTCTCTTGCATTGAACAGTTTTTTACTTTGTTTATATTCTGGTAAGAAAAATGATTTTTTTCTTCTGGATTTGATTCTGGTGGAGCTCCTCAACACCTTCTGCTTGGCAGCTGAACCAAAAATAAATTATTTGCAGAGCTCTAATGGTGTCAGTAAATTGATTTCCGTAGAACACAAGACTCTGTTTCCTCTCTGTAATGCCCTAAAGTGATCGTTATTAATGATAAACGACAGTGGAAATTTTGCAGAGGAATTAATAACTGGGATGTTGCTCTGAAATGAGAACAGCAACGTGGATGCCCTTGAAGGATACTGAACACCTCTTCCCTCCTTTGCGCGTCGGCTGCTCCTCGCTCATGCATAGATTATGGAAAGGCCACGCTGTGATTTATTTGCCAGCTGGTTTGCTCTGGGAAGATCAGTGGTGTCAAAAGCAAAGGTGATATTACCTGGGCCTGCCCTCCTGTGGGGGAGACAGGAATGGTTGGAATTTCACTCTTTTTTCAGAGCAAAGCTCGAGATGGTAACTCACTGCTGGTGGTTGGTTTCCAGGAGGTCTGTGGATTTAGTGAGCATGTGCTTCCTCAGGTGTATTTGCTTTGGGGAATTTAGATGGGAAAAAGTAGAGACACCTTCCCTTGAAAGAAGGGAGGGAAACAAGAATGAATAAATTTTCTTTAAAGAGGAACTTTTGATTAGCAGCATCTCCTTCTAATAAATTGTCCTGGTCTCAAAGCTCCTTTTCTGCCATGCTGAAACCAGTGATGGTTTTTTGCCAGTTCTACTGGCAAACCTGAACTCTGCAAAGTCTGATGTACAGTAATGAATGCAAATAGTGTTCTGTGTACTTCCCTTCCAATTCTGTGCTAAAAAATTACCTAATTAGAAAGGTTACAGGAACTGAAAAAAAATGGCGGAAAATATACATTAATTTTCCTCCAAAGAAAGATACAAATATAATTGACTATTTTGGTCTGAAGGTTCCAAGGGTTTGTTGGACACTGTTGAGGTGTAGTCATGAAATCTTACAGGAATTATAAAAAGTGCTGAACACTGATCTGCAAATGCCATTTGTAGCTGACTTCACGCAGTTTTGTTTTACCTCTGGAAAGTAAAATCAATTTCAGATTAACTTTGACAGGGAGGTGTTGAGGTGTGTGAGTCAGCACTTCCTCGGATACTTCTGTCAGCCTGTTGGGAAGACAAAGAATTGTGATGGATATTAACAATAACAGTGCTAGCCTGAAAGGAAAATTGGCAAACTAAGTTAAGAAACACTTTCCTGCTTTGTCCTGGCACACTTCACAAAAAGCTAAATTATAAGTTGTCATCAGTGTACAAAACTAAAATTTATCTTGAGATTTAGGAACTTTTTTTCCCCTTCTCTACCCCCTTTTTGTAAAAAACCCTGCTGTTATTGCTTTTACTGTTTTTTCCACTTTGAAATCTGGAACAGCTTCTTTTTTGTCTGAAACACTGTGTTTGGCAGAAGTCAGTACGGCACGACTGAAGCAATGAGGGATTTCATTCTTTTTATCCACAATTGTGGAGCTCTATTTAATAACCCTTTATAATAATCTTTCCTCTATGCTGAATTATGTATTGATTCTACTTTTACAGTAGCTTCATTACAGAATTCCAGAAGGAAAGTGGGCTTTTAGATGTCAACCTGAAACCCTTCACAATTTTGAATATGGTATTACACATAATTCTGTGAGGACCTAATCACACATCGTTTGATTTCAATGAAACAACTCTCATTGACTTCACTGAGACATGGCTTGAACTATTGCTGTGTTATTGAAAGTATAATAAGCATTTTGATTCAATTTTCAATCTCTTTCAAGTCTTACATTCTAGCTCTGCTGTGCATGTGGTCTTGCTACGCAGAATCGTGGATTGTTAGGTTGGAAAAGCCCTCTAAGAGCATCGAGTACAGCCATCATCCCATCACTAAATCCAAGTGCCACCTCCAGGGATGGGGACTCAATCACTGCCCTGGGAATCCTGTCTCAATGCTTAATAACACTTACAGTGAAGAAATTTTTCCTAATAGCCAATCTAAACCTCTGCTGGTGCAATTTGAAGCCATTTACTCTTTTCCTATCACTTTTTAACTTTGAAATCGACCCCACCTGGCTACAACCGCCTTTCAGGGAGCTGTAGAGAGCAGTAAAGTCTCCCCTGAGCCTTCTTTTCTCCAGGCAAAACATCCTCAGCTGCTCCTCCTCAGGTCTGGGCTCCAAGCCCTTCCCAGTTCTGCTGTCCTTTGGCCACACTCCAGCACCTCAATGTCTGTCTTGTTCTCACAATATGCAGGGCACTGTGAACCCTGACTGGAGCTTTTGGGAAGACACTTGTAGCAGAGACTTTGAAAGTAAAAAATATATGGGGTTTTTTTAAGTACAAATTTTGTTGCTGGGGCTCCTGCAGGCACTGTGTGTGACAGAGGAGTGTGGAATCTGCGTCTGTGGTTCTGGGTGCATGGGCTCCTTTGGCTGAAATTCCAGGGGTTAACAGCTCTGGAGCATGCAGGGGTCTCTGGTCAGTGATTTTTAGTGGTTGCTGTTTCAGAAAGTACGAGTGGTGTTTAAGAGAGACAAAGTACCGTATTAAAGTTAATGCCTTTGATTTGCTACAAATCATCTGTAATCCATGTGGACCTGTCATAATTTATACCTGGCTCGGCCACAGCAATGAGTCTAAAACTGTCACGTAATCTGCATCAACACTTGAGCACAAGAGAAATGGCACGTGCTGCTCACTGCAGTGGCTGCCGAGGTATTTATCTCTCCTGGCCCAGAAGGCTGCCCTGAGCTTAATTGGTGTTTCTCATTATTTATACTGCTAGGAAAAAAAAATAGGATTAAATACCGGGAGAGGAAGATAACGGAGGTTTTGCTGCATAAGATGAATAAAAATCAATTCCTGTTTGTTTCTAAACATGATAAATGTGGTTAGGTTTTTTTTGGTCTTCCCCACTGCCCCCAAAGCCTTGGGGGTCTCCTGAGGATAATCTTAATAGGATAAAGTGGTCTCTGAAAGGCATTTAGCAAGATTCCTATGAACTGGGCCGTGCATGGGCCCTGCTCAACCCTCTCCTGGTTAATGCTTCTCTTAATTCCATTTCTTGGGATTTATTTACTCATTTCACGTGTAACGTATTTAGTTCCCTTGACTCTGCTCTGTGGTTTGAAAGCATCCTGGTGCCTTTCAAGTCCCTGTCCAGCTGTACCTGTGAGCAGCCAGCAGCCCCAGAAGGGCTGGATGGCAATGGAAAGTGAGCTTAGATCACAATCCATGCAAAGTCTGGTCAGTACCAAGAATTGAAATAATTACTACTGTCATGGTGTTTATGAAACAGGGATCAGTGAGGAAGACACTGGGCTTTTTGAGATGAAATTTAGCATGTTGTGTCAGCTCTACTGGTTTTATTTAGAGGAATCATATTTCTCTGGAGGCGTGCAATTCACAGTGAAATAAGGCTCTGGGAGAAGTTCTCTCTTACCACATGCCTTACGTGCTATACCACTAAAATGATTTTTATTTATTTATTTTTTAAATTCTTTCCTAAGATAGAAATTCAAAAGTTTGTCACTTCTTACCCAGTCTTCATCCACGGCTGCATTTGGAGAATTCCAGGACTAGCCAGGATCTGTTTAAGTGTTTTCCAGCAGACACTATTACATATGCTTAATTAATATTGCACCTTTAGTACTGTAACTTCTCTATTCAGGAAAACTCTACCTCCAGGAGGCTTTTAAACTCATTTGACGTGCTTCAACACCTTTTGTGAGCTGCACTTATTTCTTTTATGTTTATTTCTGTCTTTGGAAATTGGTGCAGTGGGAAAGCAAGGTCCCTGCCACCCACCTGCTTCCTTGAGCTCAAACACTCCAGCACCAGCCCACCTACAGAGCAGAAATAAGCAAACAAACATCTCTGACCAGAAGGTTTCAGCAATCAGCATGTCCCTCTTGTTCTAAAATTAAGTGAGATGCAGAACCTGTCTCAAAACAGCCTGTTTGAGGTATAATAGAGAGGGGAAGTCCATTATTGAAATTGCATCCTATTTACACCACATATAGCAGCATCCTGTAGCTGGTAAATAGTTCTAACTGCCAGAAGTAATATGACCTCTGAGGCAGGGAATATCTCCCTACATCTATTTTCAGTTAGTGAGAATCTTAGTAGACCACTGCTGGAAATAAATGGAGATTAGTAAGTTCTCCTGGCTTTACAGTACTTCATAAAATGTTGAAAATATTAAAATAATTCAATATGTTCTTCGAAGATAAACATGAGTAGGGCACTAGAGGCTTTGGAGTTTTGGGTAATGACATTTCTCAGGGTTGTTTGGGGGCACTTTGTCCTGTGCACAGGCTGTTGTTGTCAAGCTGGGAACCTAATGCTGAAGGGACCTTTATACTCAGACGGTCATTTTGAGCCCCTCATGCCAAAATAGTTCTGGGTCAGATCTGAGCTGGATGGAGTCACTGTCAGCACCTGCTGGTTTATTCTTGTATGGGCTCTCTCAGGATCTTTGCAGTGTTTTCTACCTGGAATTGTTTTTATTTAACTGGTTGCACTGTATATTGATCTTCAGCTGTCAGCTAATTTACAGGCAGCATTCACCCAGCACAGTGTGTACACTGTGAAGAGAGGAAAAGGAATCTACTAAGTCCTGTCTGTGGTGCTCATTAATGCTCTGCAGCCACATTTATTGTGGTGGCAAACGGAGCGTGCCTGGCACTGCTCGACGGCACCTGAGCCAGTGGGTCTGAGCTGCCTGTACCCAAACCTTTACATTCTCTCACTCTCAAAACCAGGATAGCTGCATCTAAACTGTTCCCTGTGCGTGATCCTTGACCCCTTGAGGCTGGAAGTGCAGCTAGGCTGCCACAAGGAAGCACAAATGGAAAACAGAGGGAGCTGCACTAAATGGCACTGAGGGTTCGGGTGCAGCAGTTTCCAGATGGAGCAATTTTTCCTTGAGCATTCAACATGGAGGGAAAATTTAAGAGCAATAAGAGCTGGAAAAAGGTGCTTAGGACTGTTGGAAATGCATATGATTATGGAGTTAAGATCCTAAAAAAATCACTGCTTTTCCTTGGCCCTGCTTATTGCAAAACGTACATAAGTACTTCTAGCTAAGTCACCGAGGCTGCTGGCAAACTTATGCAAGCACTTATGAGGAAAACATATGCTTGTGTGGAATGCTGACTGGAAGTTTAGCTAATGATCTATTCAGCTCTGGGTGCCATACACAGATCATGAAACATTTACTTCCAATAATTAGCTGTTTTGTAGTTTGGGGGGTTTTTATTTTTTATTTCTTTTTGTTCTTTTTTAATCCTACTCAGGCATATTGACAAACATGGCTTTTTGCTCTGCTCTTGGAGAAAGTCGCAGCTGCAAAGGTCCCTTGAGTTATGCCAATCACTTGCAGATGTTCTTCTGGAAGCAGAAATTAAATAGAGTTTCTTGATGCCAATAAATTAAAGAAAAATATTAGATAGGCTCTTATCTCTGAAAGTGTGTGCTCTGGTCACAATGCATCAAATGCTGCTAACATAGTGGTGACCTTTTAAAGGAAAGCACATTATGCTGTAGCTGTCTTTGTATCATACCTGTGGAATTCTGCTAAGCAAAAGTCAAGCTATTACACAATGGGAGAAATGGAGTGAAAATAATCTATTTTGCTTTTGTCTGCTGTTGCTGTTCTGATAGGCACATTCTTCTCTTTTTTCCCCTGTATTCAGTCATGCTCTTCTTGAAAACGTAAAACACAGAGCTCGCTCAAATACACGATAATATTTTGGAATGTTGTAGCCTACTGAGTTTTGATGAGTTGGATCAAAATCCCAACGACCAAAAGCTGATGTGCAATAGCAAAAATGAGCAGAACTGCAGATGAAGATAAGCAGGGTTCTTGCTTACCCTCATCATGGTCAGAGCATTAAAAATTGAGGAACAAATATCAGCCTAGAGACCAGATATTTGCTCAGAACTAAGAAGACTTCCATCTACTCCCCAGAAGTTCAGATTTCATGTGAGTAGTCATTTTAGCAAAGATCCCTGAAAGGTGTTGAAGTACTTTTGGTGATCTGTGCCCAGGTATTCACCTCTGTCCATCGCAGAGATGTGGAATCAGAACTTCTTTCTTTACAAGCGTGTTCTGGGATTGATTAAACTCACATTTGCAAGTTATTAAATACCTGCAGGCGCTGTGTCAATTCCAGTCGTGTTCCAAATATTTGCTGGAGAAATAGGACTTAATTCCTAGGGCTGTTTTTCTAAAGCCTTTTCTACCAGTTTATCCACTTGGAAAATATGGTTGAGTTTTTTTCATTTTTCTTATGTATGCAGAATAAAAAGAGGAAAATTCCTTCTATTTGGCTCTTTCCTAAATGGGTGGTCACAGACCAACAGAACTAAAACATTTTTGAGCTTGAAGAAGCTCTGTTTAAGAGAAGAAGGCCTTGCTTTTTGGCCTGGAGACAACAAAACTGCGAGCTGCTTTAGCGTACTGTGATTTGTTTGATACGGCTGCTTCTCCAGACACCAATACTGAGGTTTGATCCCAGTGAAACTCAGTGCCAGGCTGGGCTCTGCGGTGGTTACAGTAAGGAACAGCTGCCTAGGCCTTGGTGCTTGTGGAGGCTGGCAGGAATTCCACACCCATTCCTTGGTGTGAGTGTGCTGGAATGCCCTGTGCAGAGCCAGCATGGAGGGGCTTTGCTCCCTGAGGGCACCACGTCTTTCACTGCCACACCATTAGCAAGGGGCTCTGAGGCAGCACAGGGAGTGTGAGATGCGTTGTGTTTGAACAGGGAGTTAAATAAACACCACACACTGTTATAATTTTCTGGTTTTCCCACTGTATAAACAGCTGCTGGTAGCTTGTCAATCGGCTTCTACTTTGGTACTGGTAATTACACAGGGAAACATTAAAAACTGACTAAAAAAAAGTTTCAAGGCTGATAGCAGAGAAGTCAAAAGGTTCTCAAACATTGTGTTTATCTCCTCTCAAGATAAAGGTTTTTTCAGAAGGCCTTTCAACCTGGGGGATCAAAGGGAGCATTTTATTTGTAATGAGTACCCATCAGTGCATCCTTTAATTACTATTCTTGTTGGTGTCTGTTAACAAAAACCCACCAGGCTCTGCAGCAGAAAACATTAATTTATCAGTAATAGACAATGTTGTGTGAAATATATTGCTGGATATAAATCATTCAGTGTTTGAAGACTTAGACCAAAGTCATGTTTAGAATATTCTGTGTTCCTCCCTCCAGCCGATGCTAATTAGCAGCAGTGCTTTGCCACTGTAGTCAGCAGGAGATGTTGAATCCTTTCCTTTGAAAACGGGCCCCTGTCTTGGGCTGCTGCCTTACAAAGGCTCCCAGCCTCTCTTCCAGGGTGTGTCTGGAGAAGAACTCATTTGAAATTTGTTCTCCAGAGCCCTTTTCATATTTACAGCCCTCAAGCCTCCCAAGACTCCTGAGCAAACTCTTACTTTGAACATCCAAATGAAGCATCTCAGCATTATTTAATCACCTTGGGGTCGTAGTTCTGTGGATTCCGTGGTAGCCGCTGGTGAGACCAAACTGACCACTTTGATCAGCAGCATTTCAGGTCAAAGCAATTTGTGTGCCTGGCAGTTGGTTTGAGCACATATGGCAATGCCAGCACATGCCAGGCGTGTTTCTGGCAGGTTTCTCATGTGAGGATCAGCAATATTGATGCTCTGAGCAATCCGAGCTTCAGTAGATGAGCAGGGCCGCTGTCCCTGCCTGGCAAGGGTATTTAGCATGTGAGCAGCCTTCCCAGCTGAACTTGCCTGGGCTGCAGTGTGTGCACAGCAGGCCCCGACCCATGCAATGAATAAATTCAAAATCTTGTAGCAATTTTTAAAAGCTGATCTGTGTTTGTAAGGTTAAGGCTCCTCAGTCTGAATCAGCTGCAGTACAGAAGCAGTGCAATGAACGCAGTTAAACACTGTGCAGTTCTTGCTCTGTCAGTAGCTGAACACGCTGACCAAACCTGCTGGATCGGTCACTGCAAGTGGACAAAGTTTGGGTGCCCTTTGCCCGTCCATGAGTCTGTTCTGCACTTCTCAAAAGTCACTCTTTTTCCTGGAGCACTCTCTATCATTACACTCTATAAATTCAGCAGCATCTAAGCCAGTGTTTAATTTGGGATCCCTGTGAATGAAAGTAATTTTCTGTGTCTGCCTGCATTGTTTGTATCTGAGGGTTCTTTTTAAATTCAGGGTGTTCAACTCTCTTCTGATAATGTGCTCTTAGAAATCTTATACAAAATAAACTGCTCTTGCTGTTCTGGCTTTTTTAATCAAAACCCCCATTTGGTGCATGTTTGCAAACTGATGAGTGAAATGTTCAGTATTTCTTTTTTTCATTTCCCGTCGAAGCGGAGGAAAACTAAATCAAGTTTCAAAATGTCCACTTGTTTTATGACTTCTGTGAGGTGTTTGCCATCTGTGGTAACTCTGGGCATCTCTGAGCAGGGAGATACAGACTCGAGGTCAGCAGAACTGAAGGCAAGGATTTTGTAAGGTTTTTCTGTCTAAATTGGCACTTTATTTCAAAGCACACAGGGAAGAACTGCTGACATGGAACATGTAACAAAATTTCAAAGCCACCAAGAATGTTTTTATCCATTTTTCTTTTATTTTGAAGAAATAGTAGTAGTTATCTGTCAGGCTAAACCTGAGTTCTGTTCTAAAGGATGATGTTGAGAGTGCTGGACATTTGGAGGGAGAAAAATTAGACTTATTAGAAGCTCAAAGATGTGTTTTTAATCCAGTGGGTTTTTTCCTATCAATACAATCTCTTATGCACCAGCTTAATTATTTCATCATTTATCCTCATTAAAAGTTAGTGAGTTACAGAAATTATCACTGTATATTAGGAAATTTTATTTTATGGATACTGCAAATCTTTCAAGAATTACTTTCCTCTCTAGAAAAGCAAATTACTTTCCTCTGTCTTCTTCATGTACTGGGATGTTTATTGCACTTATGAGAATCCCAAGTTGCACATTTCTAAATTTCAGATCATGATAAATGTCTCTGCCCCTCTGGAGTTTTTGAATTGTATTAACCTTAAAAAAACCCCAAACCAAACAGCAGCATTTAAAGTTTTGGTGGAAAAACAATTCTGTAAAGTATTCCTAAATGATTTATGATTAGAGTCTGCAATTATTTAAGCTAATGTACCTTAATGGACTTAATATAGGTGGAAAAATAAGGGTATGTACAGTGAAGGTTGCCCAAGAATTTGCATTCAACTTATTAGTTTTCTTAATCTCTCATATCTGAGACATTTTTCTTAGTTGTTGTCTGTATTTTTACTGAGTTTGAATTTTATTTTATCTTGGAAAACAAACCTGAACCAAAAAGAGCAAACCAGTTTTCAACTCAAAAAGGAAAACAGGTATTTCTATATGCAGCAGAAAGAAGAATACCCATTTTCTTCCTGTAAAAAGAAATCTTGTGCAGCTCACAGTTCAAGGCGTGTAGGAGGACAGCTGAAATTCAGTAACGCAGAATTACTCATTGTTAGGAAATGTTTATATTTGGGTGAAAACTGGTTTTGATTTGGCAGCAGTAGAGGACTTTGTTTAAATAAATAAAATAGTATATTCTGTGTGTTTGCTTTATTGGGCAGTGTGAGCAATTTCTTGAGTCTTCAGTATTTTTTTAAGATGCAGGCTCAGGCAAAACCACTTTATTTTCTTTGTGCGTGACATGATATCTCTCCCAGAAGTGTGTGTTGAGTTCTTCTCTCTCAATAATATGTGATTCCAAAATGGTAGAAAATTCTGTATGAAGCGAAGAGTAAATTCTTCCAATGAAAGTGCAAAATGCCAAAGTCAAGTTTACACAAAAACTCAGCTTCTTTTCCCCTGTAAGAATGTCCTCTAATTGCACAGTTCCATCCTATTTGTCAGTGGAACTTTCTTAGTTATGTTTTCTTTTGAGAGCTCAGCAGAATTAGTGTCCATGAAATTAATTTATATCTTAGAAGCCTTTTAGAATGTTGCAGGAAAAAATGGTGCCACCGTGTTGCTGTGAAATCATTCTAAATAATTGTGCTAAATTGTATTAAAAAGCTCCAGGACAGAGAGCACTGAGCAGAAGGATAAAGGTCATGTATAATTTCTCCTCTGCAATTCAAGTGGGGCAATCTGACATTGCACAGTCAACTGAAAGGCATCTTTGGCGACCAAATAGTTGGAGGGCAAATACCATAATTTTGGCTGTTTATTCCAAGCCATACTTTGAGGGGTAGTTTGTCCAGGGAGACTGTTCCTCCTCCTCCTCACCCACATGGGGAGAGAACTGGAAGGAAATAAAAGTTAACACTGTAACATGTGCTAATCCAGAGGCTTTGTATATCATGAGAATGCTTTTGGAAAAGATGCTTCTGACTGGACCAGCATGACATTCACTGCTCTCACACAGTTGGTTTCCTCAGCACATCATTTGTCTATAGTTTCTCCAGCCCATGTTGAATTTGGTGGTGATGAGTGCTTTTGACTTTCAGCTGGATTGCTGAGGAGGAACACGGACACGAGCCAGAGCAGACACCTGCCTGGGACTCAGCAGGAGAACAAAAAATGTGAGGCCATGGAAGCACTGAGAAACCAGGCTGGAATGCGGTGCCTCCTTGAGTATTTTGTTGATAAAGAATTCTGCCTTAGGAACACAGAGCCTTGTGCCTGTGGATGACAGGGACAGGAATCAGCCCAGCACAACCCGCTGAAGAGAAGGGATGGGTTGAAAAGACAGATAAACCAATGTGCGCTGGCTTATGGACCTTTGAGAGTTTTGGATTACAAGACAACTGATAAATTCCAAAAGCAGTGGGACTACTGCTAGACCCTGCACTCGTCTAGACCTGGAAAGGAAGGGGATACCATTAGCAGGACCTTTGCTTTGTTTTCTGAAGGGAAAAGAGAAGTTAAGGGAACAGCATTGCCTGGAATACCTCACACATTAGAACAGCTAACAGGTTCTGGGGTACTCTCTCAGCAGTTTGAGAAAAGATAAAAACAGTGATGGTTAAGTGTTATAGAGTGAGTACAAGCTAAAGAGATACACCTATGGCAGAGACATGGGAATCTGGCCTTCATGGTACAGGAGGAATGGGAATGGCCATCTCTGGGTGAACTTGTTAGGGGTCAGAATCCTATTTTGCCATAGAAGGGAGAGAAGCAGCTGCAATGTGCAGTAATTGAACAAGGATTCTGGAGGAGGAGGAGGAGGAGGATGATAAATGTTCTGTCGTATCCCAAGCATGCAAATGGCCATGTATCACAGATGCCAAACTTCAACCAGGCCACAGGATCAAATCCTGATCTGCTGCTGGCTCCCCTCTGGGCTGGGACAGCCCAGCAACCCTGGAGTGCAGAATTTCTGAGGCTTGGGAAATGATCTCTTGAGAATGCATGGCAAAATCTTTCCGAGGCCAGTGTCTGGATAAAGTGCAGTTATTAAAAGGCTCGAGTCATTCTCAAGGGTAAGCAAAGTTGGGAAACTTGTGAGACAGAGATGGGAAATGTCCCATATTTCAGAGTACGACAGGGCAGTAGTCAGCTCTCTGGAAGAAGGAGATCAGCCTGCAATGAGACATAAAGAATATGAGGGTTCATTAAGCAGTGTGTGATGCATGCAGCCCTCTGCAGATGGGTCTCTATAAAATATTTAAGTGGGGGAGCAGCAGAACTAATCTGGAGAAATTGTAAAACTGGGAACCAAGCTCATGATTTTCAGATTGTTGTATTTTTGTTTTAACACCCATTCCTACCTTGTTTTTTCTCCTTAAGTGCTGTTTCCAGTGTATACTTCAGGCAATTATATTCACAGATTTACTTTTTTATTTGCAAAAAGGGTTTGAATAAACACCACGCATACTAAATCGTCACCACAGCAAGTTTTTGTCAAAACAGATGATTATGAACATAGTACAACATGTTTTTCAGCTCACTTGTGTTGGATTAGAGCTTAATATCTTTTCTCTTTATGTTTATTTTAAGATTCATTCTTTAATCCCATTTTCATGGAGTTGAAGATTTTCTTTCTTGCGGCTTTTTCTGTTTTCTCTGCCTGTCACCTTTGCTGCAGATCTGAACCACACTTTTAATATTTCTGCTTAGACTAACTCTGATTAGTTCAAAGCAGAGCTACATATTTTAAATTGATCAAGGTTTCTGAAGCAATTATAACAACTGCTTTTGGAGGACACAGTTGCAGTTTTCATTTTGATATTATATGAAAGTGTGTTTCTTCAAAGCTCCAAATGTAAGCTAGTAAGAGGCAGCTGGTAATTATTCTCTAATAAACAGAGTAGGAAGTACATGAAAAACCTTAGGGGACACATACATTGCTTGCAGAGTAATTAATAAAAATCTCAGGACACTTAAAAGAAAATTCAGCCTGAGACTATGTGTGCATTTGGCTGTGTATTTGAGTCCATTCCAAATTAACAGGTCTGTTGTGATCAAATTTGCTATTTGTTTACTAACACCCTTTTGCTTGTTATCGTTCAACAGATTTTAGGAGATAATTTTTGTTCTTAATCAACTTTTAATTTTTTTTATAAAATACTTTCAGCTTCTAATATCTGCTTTCTCTAAATCCCAAATAATCAAAGTTTTGATATGTTAATTCCCTCTCTATTTTAACTTGTTTTGCTTGTAAATATTTGAGCACAGGTAAAACTTAATTAATCTCCATTAAACAACCAAACCATTCCAAAAACCTGGCAAAATTCCTGCCCTTATGTACAATTTGTTTGTGCATTATGCCTCTTGGTTTTTCTCGTATATTATTACCTTTTCTGACTGCATTTTGCTAAATCAAAGCTGTTTATTGAAAGCTGAAAAGACCAAAGTGTGACCACTGGAGACCTTGAGAAAAGAGCAGAGAAGGTATTTATTGTAAAAGGGCCAAGTTCGTGGTTGCACTCAGGCTGGGAGTGCTTTGTGCTTGCAAGGCAAAGGCCTGGTTCAAAAGAAAACCTGAAACCAAAAGTGGACCTGAGCGGGAGGGAGGCACAGGGAGTTTATCTGAGCAAAGTAGCTCCCTTCAGGGATGGTAAAACCCTGACAAGCTGCAGGGTTACCCTGCCAAAGCAGCACGTTTGGAGTTTTGTAAGGCAGAGATGGAGTAATTGGATTGGGTGAAATGTGTTCCAAGAGTAGGAAAAGACAAAGTGAGAGGAGGAAAAACATAACTCCAACTTCTGAAACACTTAGCTTTTTCTTTGGGTGGAAGAATAACAAATCTGCTTTGAAGAGTTTATCTCTGTGACATCAACAGACGTAGGCAGTCATCACTTTCTGAGTGGAGAATTGTTATGAACCTCAAATTGTTGGGCTTGTCACTGCCCAGGGACCAAACTCTGAAGTACTTGCTTAAAAGGGTGAAAGATGTTAAAAATGCAGAGTATGTTCAGCCCCTGATGAAAGTTGTGAGTTTGTCATTAAAAAGGTGTTATTGTGGTTTTCTCATTTAAATCCAACTCGTCCTCATAAAAGGGCTTTGTATTAACGCCCTCTTAGGATCAGCACTGTTTGGGGTAGGCTGCCTTGCCAGAGATTATGTTGCATCCCTTTGTAAGACATTACATCACAGGCACTAAAATTTTGATAAATCAGGCGTGTTTATATTTTTTGGAAAGGTGTTGGATGTCTCCTCATTGAGACACAAGCTTCCCACGTGCTCCTAATTCTCTCTCTGCTCAATTGACCCTTTGGCCATTGGTACTGGGGAAGCAAAGAATGAATAAAAGAAACATTCAGATGCACACATTCATCCCAGCTTTCTCTAGAATTTATTTGGGATACCAAAGTGTGATGCACCAGGGCACTGTGATTGTGATATCAATGGAGAAAACATGAGTACCATCAGAGAGTGATTTTAGCCTTCCTGAGATCCACACCCATCATCTCCAGAGGTGACCCATCCATTTGTGGAGGGAACTTGAGCTGGCTGAGCCCCTGTTGAAGTGTTTTCTAAGCCAGAATTAAGTGGAAAAACTTGCATTTCTGTCCATTTTGGTTGGGTTTTTTTGAGTCTTCTTAGGAGAGTGGGTTCTCCCAGTGTTTTAAGCTGGTTTGCAGCAGTTTCTTGTAGGTATGAGCACAGCAGGCCCCTGCTGGCTGCACCACCGGCTGGTGAGTGCTTCCTTCTTGGCAAAAAGGACATTAGGGTTATTAGACACAGCTGCTAGAGCAGATATAAAGTGGTGTGTGCTGGAGCACCATAAATCATGCTGCCCCAAGACAGTAAAAACTACCTGCTGTGGCCTACACCCAGCAAGCCTCCGTGGTTTTCCCTTTACATGCAAACCATCCCATTACGACACATTTGTAGTTTATCATGTCCTGATGTTCCTGGACCACGCCAAGTGTGCTGGCATGAAAATCATTGCAACAGGAACACCTTTACTGCTCTGGTTTCTGTTGTTGCTCCGGGAGCTAGATAACCACTTGAGGATTGCTGCACACTCCATTTGGTTTTGGTGATTTTATTTTATTTTTACAAATAACTAGCATTTTAAAATAAACTGATAAAAAGCCTGCTCTCTGCTGATATGGCAGTGGCATTTGTTGTTGCGCTGGGTGTTAGGTAGGGGAAAGCATTCTGTTACTAATGGTTTAAGTCATGACTAATGCTATGTGCCAACAACAGAGATACAGATTCAAATTTAAATGAACTACCCAGGCAGTGTTTTACAGGATGTGTTTCTTGTTGGCAATTTGTTGTTCCTGACAACCTCGGATCCTCAGGCCGTTGTTACGCCAGCCGCTGGGATTAGAACACACACAGGCTGAGCTTATAAATGTTTCAAAACTGCTACGATGGAGCAGCAGAATTTTAAAATGTAATCAGATATTCTTTTGAAAGTGGCTAATGTGAAAGAAGCCACATTTGGTGGGGTTTGATTTTGGTTTTGAAGCAGCATCTGTTTCAATGCTTCAGTATGTTTTTCTGATGCTTCTTCCTACAATCTACTGACTTCTCTTGTTCACGAGAAATGAAAAAGCCAAGGCAAAGCTGGAAAGCTACAGGAAGCAAAATTTTTGGTGCTAGAAGACTTTTCTGGTTCAGGTCCATAAAGGAGTAGATTTTTGTGGCATTGATCTCTTTGAGACAGACATGCTTACAACACTTCTCCACAGCATCATTTCATTATTGAAGACTTTCTTCTTGATTATGTTACAGAAGGATTCAGTATTCTCATTGGACTTTAATGACAAAGAAGCCTGTTTTGAACTTTAGAAAGCTGAGTTTTGTCAGTCTGGCTTTTTATTTAGTCTTTTTTTTATTAGAGCAATCCTTTGTAACAAGATTAGCACATGGAAGGTGGCTGAGATCTACTCCACAGGGGCCTTCACCTTTATCACACCAATGCTTCAAAAGTTCCCCGACAGCATCTCACAAACCCCTTTGTGAAGTGCAGCCTATTTCCTTATCTTCCTGTGGAAATGCTTCCCAAGTGTCTGTCCACAGGCATTCAATTCCAGACCTCCAAATTAAAAACTGCTCGAAAGGAATACATGATAGACCGGTGCTCTTTTGTCTCCTGTATCAGTTCCTGAAGTGAGATTAAGGTAAAAGGTACTTTTATACAAAATGAGGTCTCCGTTGCTTATTTCTGTGTTTATCTAAAATATCAGAGTTAAATGTATCAGACATTACTGCTTTGTGGTAGCAGAACAGTTTATTGATCTGATTATGATTTCAATAAATCCTTTGATCCTCCTGATGCTGCTGCTTCCTTTAATACCCAATCTGATTGATACACAGTTTTTTCATTTAGGAGTTAAACATTTGACTTGCTGTTTTGCAATAATAACATGGCATGGAGTTGTGTTATGACTATAGCTTTTGTTTATCCATGCAGTTTAAAACATATAATTATAGAATTAGGTTAATAGTTTGGTGTGTCATGGAATTAACACAGTATTAGTGTGATAATTGCAAAACCCCCACAAATCTGTGATATTTAACACCTTATTCAGTTCTTTTTTTTAATGGAGAAGCTGTACATTTTTTTGGTAGAAAATAAAAGCCCAAACCCCTGATGTTGCTAAGATGGTATAAGCAAAACATATGACCCTGAAATACAAACTGTTTATAACTACTCCAACCAGTAATTATAAAGCTACACTTTATGATAATTCACTCTAATGCATTATTCAGAATCGTGTTTCTTGTTTTCTATAATTATTAAGAATCTTTCTTTTGTGATTGAAGTAGTGGTTTGAGGCTTGCTTTCTCAAAAGAATCAGGAACAGAATATTTTCTTAAAATATTTTATGCTTTTTATTCAGTATTTTTATTTCTGCCCATACAAAGGCTCAGGACAGAATTAGTCATTCTTGAATTATTTTTTCCTTTCTATCATGATGAACTCATTCCACACACATCCTCCGCCACAAAGCCCAACCAGAACATGTTCTTTGTAAGGCACGTCCATAACTGTCATAAAGTGGTGGCATTGCACTGACTGAAGCTCTTGTTCTCTCCTTTTAGAGATCTTGGATAATTCTTACCCAGGCTCTCATCTGCAGTTGTGTTTCTAGGACTCTAATCCTGTTCCCTTGGAAAATATGGCAAAATTCCAGTTAAATTCTTTGAAGTCAAGGAAAAGGTGACTGCTCAGGACTGGGTAATGGGAATCTGCTGGTTGTGTTGTGATCCTCTTTAAGTGATGTCTTGCACAGAGTCATCTCTGACAAAATGCACTCAAAAAAATGGAAGTTATTATTTTCACAGCTATTACTTCAAATTTGATCTGTCCCATGTCTTGTTTGGAAGGTCACTAAACAAAACAAGATTTTCTGTGTCTGTCAGTGTCAGACTGGTAAAAGCTCTGCACCATAACTTGGCAGCAGGTCCAGCCTCGCTGCCCATGCGCCACATCCCACATGGCTTGGAGCTGGAGCAGCCCCATGAAAAAAGGAAATTGCACAGCACAAAACAAGTACCCCAGTCATGTTTAGTTCTGCACCTTCAGGCTGCCGAGCCCTGCGAGCCTGGATGTGAATGTCTGTGGCACTGGGATGAAGTATGAAGTGTGATTTATCCCTTAGACCTAGAAGGGAGCAATTCATTACCGAAGTGTGATTTAATTCATTACTGTCATTAGAGCAGAGGATAATTTGCCTATTAGAGCTCAGAGAAGCACTGACTGTGCTCACCTTTTTCCCCAGTACAGGACGAGTGGTGAGCCTGCCCAATCCTCTTTATCTCCCTGTACAGTATCTGACTCCTGCTGTGGCATGAGATATCTGCTGTGTAGCTTTTAGTGATGAATGGAGGATTTCTGTACAACACATGTTTGGAAAGCCTCATGCTCTCATGAATTCTGTTTTATCTGGAAACAGCATTGGTTGTGCAATTCTATGGCCTGACAACAGTAGCATAGGGTGCAACAAAGTCAGCTTAACCTCCACGTGGAGCTACCTGAAACAGTAATTGTCTCTGTGCCTCAGTGCAGGGGGATGCTTTCGTGTGTGCTGAGCCCTAGCTGGAGTAGTCGCATCAATTAATTGCTCATAACAGAGAACTACATTAATCAATAAACACTTTTTGTGTGTAATTAAATGGTAAACTGAAGGTGAGGGATTTAGTAATCCCTAGGAGTATTTGTGAACATACTGCAAATCGTTGTGTTTATCTCCTCCTGGATGGCGAGAAAAAGGGACGTTCTGTGTTCCACAAGGTAAAAATAATGAGGAAAGAGCTCATTTTCTGTTGCTTTGGAGCACTTGCTTCTTGCTCAGTTGTTCCACTAATAAGAATTGGATCCAAATTGGTTCCACTACTAAGAATTGGTGTCCAAAGGCCTTTATACTTTAAAAAAGGAAACAAGGGGTTTCTTCTCCCCCCAGAGAAACCAAAACACACTCTCATATCTGGAAAGAGAAATAGAAAACTTTCTCTGAATTTCTTGAACTTGATCTCCTAATGCACTGTGCTTATTCCTGGCAGATACAGTTTAACCTTCAGAATTGTACAACAAAGTATCATTATGTACTTGTAGATTACAGAGTTAACCAGATATGAATTTATTTGAGGCATTTAAACAAATCCAACAGGCAGGAGACTGAGAGGAATCTTTCACCAAAGCTGTTTTCCACACGTTTCAAACTGCTTGTGTTAAAAGCTCTGCCCTAATACCTACATTTAATGCAGTATTCAGGAAAAAAGGGTAATCTGTAACAGGTTACAAAAAAAAGCCCCACCCAAACCCAACATAACAGCTTTATGGTAAATAATTTTCCTGCAGGTAGTACCTTACTGTTTAGACGTGATTCTGAGAAAATTTATGATCTTATGTAAGGAAAAAAAGTGTATTTTTTCCCCATCATTAGACTTTCCTCTAAGAACGCCTTATTATAAGTTTGGCAGCACTGCAGGATTTATAATATTGAATACATTGTGTCAGCTCTCTTGTTTGCAGGAGGATAAAGTTCCATTATTCAGAGCTTTGCTTCAAATCCTTCCATTGTAGTGCAATTAAACACCATCCTTTTTTTTTAGCTCTAAACCTCATGCTTCAAGAAAATAAGCTTTCAAGATGAAGTATGTCGGGTTTGTGTATTGCAGGTAAAACGCCCAGCTCGTTCTCTGGAACACACCAGGTCTGAGCACAGCACACGGCTGAGCAGCTGAGCTTGGACATAATCTCTGTTCATTTGGGCTCTTTTTTTTGTGCCCTGGCCAAGGACCATGTTCAGGTTGCAGAAAACACTTGACTGCTTGCACTAGAAGGGTTTTTTTTTTTCCCTCTTTCTGTATTTAATTATCCCACTAAAAACATGAGCTGGGATTTATGATGTAAATAAGTGTTAGTGAGGTGAATTATGCCAGAGAACTCAAGCTATTTACTTGGGCCTTGTGGAAATACAAGGGATAATGGTGAAGGGGATAGAGAGGGCTTGTAGGTCTGCGTTTTCTGTTTTTCTGTACTTTATTGAGGACACAAATAAACATGATATGTGCCTGTAGGGCTCCTGAGTACAGTCATGTGCCCCAGGAGGCCTGCAAGGATTTGAGCAGTGTAAGAAGGAGATATGGGATTGTTATGTGTATTCTTTTAAATTGGGATTAGTCACCTCAAAGGAAAAATCTGTGTATTCACTGAAGTTTCTGTTTTGGTCTGAGGTTTTTTTTTTTTTTTTTGCATTGTCACATTAAACAAGAAGATGAAACTCAAACAGAAATGGTTCATGTCTCGCCCAGAGCTGAAAAGTTTGATTTTGCACTCAACTCAAACTAAAAACTCACAGTTCCATTTTGGATTTATTTGAATATTACTGTCCTTAGACAGTGAGTGCTCTACATGGATGTAAACTGGTGCTGTTTACATGGGTGCTGTTCTCGTGTTGATGTGGAATTTGAAATCTTAATAGATCTGTGGTTTCTTTAAGTGGACTTATGACTAGGTCCTATGACATCCAGAGCACCGAATTTCAAATTCAAGGAATCTGAATTTTTGTAAATATGTCTTTAAAATACTTCCCTCACATCCCCGAGCTATGAGTTTACACTTTATTTCTTCTTGTTTGAAAATAAACAAGTCCTGAAATATTTCAGAGATTAGGAAAAGTATAAATATTCCATCTGACAAGTCCTTTGCCTAATGTAAGTCCCAGAACTCAGGTCTAAAGCCCATCTGTCACCACACAGTGCTAAAAACAAGGCAGAAATGAGAATATTCACATCATCATGATGGAATTTTGGAGTGCAATGGGAAAAGAGCCATTTCCTGCATTGCTATTCTGGTGTTATTTACTGTACTAAGATTGTTTATATTCAGTTCATATGACCTTTTTTTTTGCAGTATTTTAAAATATATACATTAGATATTGTATCAAGTGCTATGAATGAGTGCTGGAAAATTTAGTTCCTACTGTATTATATTGCCTTGATTTCATAACCTAAATTCCACTCATAGTTCAAAAACACGAAGAAAGATGTTGGTTTTCTTGAAGAAGGCAATTTGGGGAATTCTTTTTGTTGATTTTCTTCCACTAATGTTCTTGCTGCAAGGGAATTTTCTGAACTGGAGGGTTTACAGATTGCCAGGACAGTAATAAAACAGATGTTCATATAGATTTCAAAACCTCCCCAAATTAGACTTTCTCCTTACAACATCCCTAATGTTTCAGCTCTGCTGTGTTGGAGTTTACAGTTATTTACAGCCCAAACTCCACTGCACTTACAGGCTCCCAGCCTAAAGCTTCCTAACAAGTCAAGTCTGTTGTTAACCAGCTTAGTGTATTATTTATAACCAGAACATCAGTTAAGATAAAGACTCCACTGCTCTGTGCCTTGCCTGGAAGGGTTCTCAGCCTAATTACTGAGTCAAGTGGATTTTGAAAACACAGAATAAGCCACAGGACAGCTCTGTGTGTGCCCAATCGGTTCTGGGTCACTTATTTGTGAGTTACTACCAAGTTTCCCCCTGAATTCTCAGTGCACACACTTCTGTTACTCAAAGAGAGTAGATTTGTTTTCGCAAGGAAGGAGATGAGGGTGTCACCTCCCCCTTTTTCCTATTACTGCTGCTGATTCTTCTGTGAAAGTCCCTAAATAATTCCTTTCTCTTCCTGAAAGCTGCCCTTTTCCTGTGTTTGCACAGAGCTCTCAGGTCCCACCTTTTGTTTTCCCTTCACCCAGCTGGATGGGTCTGGCTCTCTCTGTCCTTACCTCAGATCAATATTTCTCGCCCTTTGATTATTTGTACTTCACTCCAGTGACTTGTCAATGCTTTTCTGCAGGGCAGTGCAATATTCCAGATGCCATCAGGGCTATAAAAAGCATCATTGCTGCTCCCTGTGCCAAACAGTGATGCCACTGCAGCCCTGTCCAGAACACCTCTCCCCTCTCCCTGTGCCAGCCTGGGATGTGTTTTCCCCCTGGGCTGGTTGAAATCAGGACACTCTTTCCTGTAAGCACGGAGCAGCTTATTATGAGAGCATTTTATTTGCATTTATTCGTCACTACATGTGATGAATAAACATTCTTCAGAAAACAAAGACCTTACTTAAATTCTGCTTGGAATAATGGAAGGAATTCCCTTTGACTTCAGAGGCTTTTCAGTCAGGCCTTTACTGAAATATTTCAGCTACTGTTGTCAAGTAATTGTTCTGTAAATCGTTGTCTTTCTCTTGGTAGCAATTGCTCTTTCATCTTGGATTAAGATGCATATTTTGGGTCTTACATGTTCGAATTTCAAAAACAACATGTACAGAAGTTACATCTATTCTTGACTTCTGTTTGTGTTATTGAGTATAACACAGTCAGAAAAATAAATTTACACTTTATCCTTGGGGAAGAAGTATTTCCAGACAAATTATTTATTTCAGGGCTCTTCAAAGATCAAAGATAAGGAAAGCATTGAGGAAGAGTGAAGGTGATATTTTTTTATCAAAATGTAGGTTTTGTTTTAAATGATAGGAGAGAGAAAAAGAATTTCTCAACTGTGATTTTAGAATATAGGATTAAGAGAAAGTTTATTAGTGACCTTCAGACATAGGACTGGCACTATTTTGATTTCTGTCAGGTGTTCATCTAATCCTGGGTGAAAACAAGCTTTTTTGCCAAAGCTTTTTTTGAAATTATTTGGTAGGCAACATGGTGCTAAAGAAAGCAGGATCTTAAATAAAGCAGTATGTGAAGATGACCTAGTTAATGTTGTTTATTTTCATGAATATCTGGTGAAATCCAACAGAAAATTGCAAAGTGTGTCGGATTTGAAAAGGAATAAATAAAATGGAGAACTATCTTCATTGTGGAACCAACCCATGGCAGAAACAATGCTTTTTACCTAAGGGAAACCATGCTATGGTTTGGAAAGCCAAGAAATGATGACAGGATTCACAACAAACCAAACTGAGCAGAGACTCACCTCTGTTTTCATAAATGAGTGTCCATGAAAGAATGAGACAGTAAAATTGGAAGGCTGGATACTTGGCTTGGGATGAGTGCTTAATCCATCATTTAATTTACCAGAACACCCAGGCTAATGAGCAGGCCTTTCTAGATCGTATTTAGTGTTAAATATGTGCCCGAGTGCCTCACTTGCTGTTAAATATTCACTGCATGGGCAGATCCTCTGACTTCAGCAGGATTATTAGTGAGCTTGTAAAATACAAGGGTTTGAGTGTTCCATTAAATTGGGCAAATTACGCTTGGTTGCCTTGTAGACGATCGGGTCCAAATCTGGCACTTCCCTTGCTAAAGCAGCACACGATTCTGCAGGGAGTGTAAGACACCTCGCTCGTTGCTTTTGTCACAAGTTTATATTCCACCAAATTTTCAATTTCACCAGTGGAGCTATTTGACTTTATGCTGGAGGATTATTTGGTTAAAATGATTTATCATTTCTTTCCTGGCTCCATTTATGAGGAATTTTCTAGTCAAAAGGAAGGGGTTTTTCATTTTATAATTTATTTAAATGAATATTTTACAATGACATTTGTTGCATGTGCAGAAACGAGGGGAAATAGTTTAACTTATGCTTGCAAGGAATCTCAGACAGTAAGAAAGCTCTGAATAATTTGCCTATTCTCTCCTCACTAACACCACCTCCAAACCAGGTGGTTTTTGGTCCTTTTGCTTGACTCTGAAAATTTTGTTAGGCATAGCACAGAATAAATAAGAGGGGCCTTCTGGCTCCCAGCATCATTTTTCCCTCACCCTGGTGGAAAGAACATTTCTCGGCTATAATTTGTTTTGGTGCTATAATTGTTGTTCTCAATAAATAAAGTAATTTCAGAGTGACTAAAGAGGCATGTCGTGCATCAAATACACCATGAATACACAGGGGATAATTATCTTAATTGTGTTATCCTTTATTTAGCTGGATGAATGACAAGGGATCATGGGTTTAAAGGATGGGTTCAAAAAGAACAGGATAATTTTCACTCCACTGTGTGAGCATTTGTGTTTCTGGGGCCTCTGCTCGGAGGATCAATACCTGTTATGTCCATGACAATAACAGAGAGATACCAGAGCACAGACCACTCCTCCTCCGTGTTCCTTGTGAGAGCTTTGATCCCTTCCCAGGTTAATTCAAAGTCCAAGTCCCCACTCATCAATTGCTGAGACTTTTTGTGGTTCTGTTTTAAATGGTGCATGTGGGTAAATACCCCTTAAAGCAGTGGAGGTGCTGGATTCAGCAAAGTCATGGTAATAGACTGACAAAGTCAAATGAAATAGCAAAACCATGAATCTTGTTAATTGTGTTTTTCCTTTTCGTTTTAATCTCTCTTGGATTCAGAAGCTCAGAAAATCTGTTATCTCAGTAGAGATCTGCATCATCCCTTTGAATCAGAATATAAAAGAAGCAGGGCTGTGCTGCTGTTGAATAATTCTAGTATTACATTATATTGACTAGTGATGTTTAATTAGAATAGAGTTTTGTGTCTGAGATATGTCATGCAGATAACCTTGTTCAAGGCTGAAATTTAACATTAAAATAAGAACCAGAGATGTGAAACCTCCCAATAGTAATCAATAGTCAATCAGTAACACTTCCTAATCAAATGCCAATCAGTTCTAATCATTGTATCATGTACCGTAAAACCATTTATTCTAGAGAAGACTGTGCTATCTTTTTCAAACCATAACTTGTAATATCACAGAATGCATTTAAAAAGTGACTTAAAGCTGCTGGGACAGTTGTGAGATTTTACTGAAGAAGTAGAAAATTAATCCTAATATTTTCCAATTTAATTAATTTTATGTTTGTATTTTCTATCTATCTTAGCTTCAATATACCGAATTTTCTGTTTTAAAGTGAATTATGATACAAGCCTTTACTAAGACTGTTGGTATGACTTTGAAAATACCATTGTGGCATTTTTAAACCTGATTAATGTCTTCCATTACATTGCGATAGCAACAAATATTTCTGGTTTCAGTAATTAACATGCTCTGGAGAGAACTCAAAACTTACACATCCACAGAGGACCCCTATGACCACTTCACTCCACCCCCTGTATTCATGGGTCAGGTGGTTTCCCTGAACTGGTTCTTCATGACCCTGAGCAGTTCTGGGGGGAGAAGACCAGAAAAAAAATAAAACCAAAGACCAGCATTGTAGAACGGAGAAGCAATTCAATTTCAACATTTTCAAACAGTACCTAACTTTGTCTTCTGAAGCAAAGTGGGGTGTGCCTCATGCTCCCTGTTTGCCGTGATTGCGGCGTGTGCTCGGATTAACCCGCACACCTTCCTTTGGCAAAGTCCCTGAGCTAAGGCAGTGCCTGCTCTCCCGTGTGCAGCTCCAGGAGAGCGTCCCTGGTGGGGTTTAACCCCAGCACGTGGCACACACAGAGTGCTCACAGCCTGGCTTCTTTGGCAGCCCCTTTATTTTCCTTCAGTGCACACATTCTTCCTCACTGAGACCAAACAAAGCACTTTAACATGCAGATGTTCTGATAATAAATATTTTCTCACCCAAAGGGATATAAATTAAGCCTCCTGGTTTATTCTGCTTCAGCTAAGTTCTGTTAAAGGTACTCAAGTCACAGTTTTTTTCATCACTCTATTAGCAGCAGATAAAGTTGAAAACCAGGGAGCAGAACACATGTTCCTGTGCTGTTCTGATCACAGGCAGACTTGTAAACCCACGTCAGATAAAATCAACATGTAAGCAAGCAGCCACAGTGACAGCTTTATGTGAAGCTTTTGGGAAAGGCAACTTTTACTCGCTGTTAATTTGGCTTAGGAGCAAATGTTCTTCTACAACGATGTCTTACCTGCTGACATCCAAATGATACCACTGCTTCTGTTCTCTCAGCCTACTGGGGAACACACAAATGCTTTCCTTCAGCTTCTAAAAGCCAAATTTTCAGCTGAAATGAATCAGGATGTGCCTATAATAACCAGGGTTGTTCTGAGATACATCAGCTGGCTCTAAATACTGCGGGCACACTGAAGCCTTTTGTTTCCAGCAGAACGTCCCTGTTGAATTAAACAGAGACTACTTCTAAAAAAATCAACATCACAGCATACCTCACTGACATTATTTTAAAACACAAATGATTTTTAGTTCTAGATCTATATACCAAAATAGATTTCCTTTGCATTTTTTTGCATTTACTCATAGCATTAGGGAGGTTGTATTTCCATAAATATGTTGGAGTCCATCTTCAGTTCCATTTGCAAGAGTTAAAGTAGAGGATTTGTAGTGGATTTTTGTTGTTTCTTGGTTGCTTAATAGAAGGACATAGTAAAACCACAGTTTTGATAGAATCATTAAAGGTTTTTCAGGTGTGCTGTGTCATACTGTGCATATTCTAATACAAGTTTAGGCCGGGTTCTTCTCACCTGTACTTAGCAAACTCTGGAATAATTATTTATCTACATGCACTGCATCCCTCTTCAGAAAAACATGCTAGATTGCTGTTGACATGGTCAGGGACATTTCAGTGTCCATTTCAATTGATGGCTTTGGCAATACCTACACATTCTTTGCAGGTGGAACTGTTTTAAGTCCCCTGAGTTTCCAGCTGAGAACCCGTTCCAGGTATTGAATTTATGACCAAGGTGAATTAAAGCCATGAGTGATGGCTTTCTTTTCACAGGCATTGTTTTGATCAGGTTAATCTAAACAGGATCAACTAATATTACAATCTGTTTTTTAGGGAAAAAGGAGATAGTATTTCTTCTGAAATTGTCCTCATATGCCAGTAAGGTAAATTGAGTTAAATTCACACTGATCTATTCCAGATGGATGTATTCTAAAAGTTCTTCCAGAGTTCCCATTGGGAGTTTCTTGTACTTAACACCCTGTGGAAACACACAAATTTCAGGAATTAGATAGAAAGAAGACCTTGGTGTGTTGGATGAGGCTGATGAGATCCTGTAAGACAGAGTTTCTTCCTGATCGAACCGAGTTTCCACTTGAGTGTACTTTAAGCTTCCATCAAAATCCTGGGGACATCTGAGGAAATACTCAGGGAATAAAAAAACGTGAACAATTTAAATTTTCCTCAAAAATCTGTTTCTCTAGAGAGACACATCATCTGTTTGCTCCATCTACCCCAACTCTTAGGTGCTTTTGGCTTTCTTTGACCTTCTCCTGCTGTTCACATTTTGACAAATAAGAACTTCCCTGCCCAAGGACTGCAGAGCAGAGTCACACTCTGAGAGAACCTGCCACCCTCATTTTCATTTTCAGTCAGGTTACATTTGCATGAAATATAATACGTGACCTGTTAATGATATCAACTCCCTTGCATTCTGATAATTCATCTCTTTTGAATAGAGAAGAAATTATACATAAGAGCAGAAAAAGAGCCAGGGCTTTTCAAAAACTGTAGGCCTTTTAGGAGACTTTTAAACAGACAATTCGGTTTATGAACTGGTTTTTTCACCATTTCAAAATGAGCCTGAAAATAATTTAAAGCACAAAACTTGCATAAAAAAAACCAAACCCAAAACAAGCACATTTATTTTTGCTGGGATTGTACGATCAAAGCCAGTGAGAGAAAAATACTTTAAAAAAGCATAACTTGTACATGACTTCAAGGCTAATTTCCTCTCCCTGTCAAATGGTGGACTTCCAATGCCATAACCAAGTCGGGAAAAGATGTCAAATTTGTCAAACTTATTCCACTTTCTAAAATACCGAAAATTACTTTTTTTTGGTCATAATATTTCTCTGGTTTATGTACGTTAAAAAATCGTGTTCATATACTTATTTTTTCACTGGCATTGTATAAGCTGAAGAAGACAATATTGCAGTAGCCATTAACTGTGCCTCACATACAGACATTTCAATGCAAGAACAGAATTCCAGACTTTCTATTTGCCATTTGCTATTCCCACTTCCACTTACCTAATGCATTGTCTGTATGCCAGAACACATTCTGGAATTAAGTGGGACAAGGGAAACGCAGCACAATAGAAATTGCAGGTTATTGCAATTTAAAGATATTCGGTGGTGAATGAAATTTGAAAGTGTGTCATCTGGCTAGCAACAGCAGGAGAGAAAACTTTAAAAGGAATTGAGAGATAGAAATTTTTAGCAAAGGTTTGGGGTGGGGGAAATGCCTAATGCAGGAGAGAGGAAAAGTGGTACAGGATGAGAGTAGCTCCAACTGTGGGGAAACGGGGCTTTGGAACAAACAGTTTTTGGAAGAGGTCAGAGAGATGTACCAGGAGAGCGTCAGGAGAAAGCTAGAAAAGAACAAAAGCTGTGTCCATGGGGTGAGACTCACATCCACTGTGGTGTGGAGAGGCACAAGGAAAATCTCCATGAATCCTGAATTTGATGAGATTTGAAGAACATCACTGCATTATGTCTGAAGGCACTTGTGGAGCTTAAAGGCCATTGGGTTTTTCACCTCCCTCTGGCTGCTCTGTCATCTGGACAGGCTTTGCCAGAGCACAAGAACCAATTAGGAAAATGGGATCAACTGTGACAAAAGATGGAACAGATTTATATAATTTTTTTTTTTTTTTTCTTTTCTCCCCACTGCAAAGTAAACCAGAACAATACATTGTGCTAAATAATGCCAAGGTAATAGTCTCCCTCTGTACAGAACGTTCTACTATTACTCTTCTGTTAATAGTTATGGGAGACATAGCAGAAAATGTAGTAACAGAATTGGAGATAAACAAGTCAACAGTTTTGTGAGGTTTTCAGTAATTGAGGTGCATTTTAACAAGTACCAAACAGGAGATGGTGACTGAAAGCACCTTGCTTTGCTATTTAATTCCCAAAATCACAAACCAAGAGTTCCTAGATGAGGGAGCTCTTTTGGGAAATTCAGCTGGGTGAAAAAGGAACAAATGCTGCTTGGAGCGCAATTTACTAGGAGTGAGCACCAGAAAAGATCACTCTACCTGCAGAAAATAGTGTTTGCTACAGTGTGAAAGTAAGGCTGGGTTTGGGTGCAATGGCAGGAAATCAGTTTGAATGTGGCCTGGCTGTAACACATGTAAGGTTTACAGAGTTTCCTCTAAACCTCTTATTAATGACTTTGGGGGCTTCCAAGCCTTGTATTTGTATTCAGACAACTGCCCAGAGTTACAAAGTGGCTCAATAGCTGCTGTTATGGCTGCTACAAAATATAGCCTTAGCAGTGCTGACACCTACATTGTATTCAGTATTCTCTCGTGTGTCTTTGGCTGTATATTATTTTCATTCTGCTTTAATCATGGAGCCTCAGAGAGGAATTGTTAGTCTAATGAGCTCTCTATCCTTGTATAGCCTGATTAATGCTGCCAGGGCAGCTTGTTTGTGTTATAGTAAAGATCTCCATGCTCTGATCTCGGCTGTGGTGTTTTTAGTGTTCCCAGGCTGCTGATAAAAAGGCCAACTGCTGAACAGCTGCATTAACCGCTGCTCCTCACTGCTGCTGCAGCAGGCTGCTCTTCCTTCGGGGATGCAGCAAGGGCTGGAAGTCCTGGTGAGCTCTCAACCATGGAGACAAGCTGTGGATGGTGGAGGTACAGCCTTACCACAGGCAGCAGTTTTCCTAATTTGTTCTTGATTTGCTTGCAGTGGTGGGTTCCTCTTATGTATCTTCTGGTGTTGTAACCACTTCCAAGAGCAGAAAAACAGATGTTGGGGATTTTTTTTTTTTTCTGCATTTATCCAGACTGGGGAATGTCCTGTCTAGTTGCACAAAGTATTAAAGGAATTGAAGATCTTCATGAAATCTGTAACTTGGGCAACAGGGCAGTGTGGAGAAGCCAGGCACTGTTCCCTGCAAGCTGTCAGAAAGGGTTTCTCTGGTGGAAGCAGTGGTCATTCCACCCATCCCTCCAGCAGCTGTCCTCTTGTCCAGCTCCCATTATCCCATGGAGCTCCAAAGAGCAGCCCTACAGGACTCTGCTCCCAGCCTGTGGGATTCCTGTACCCTCCTACTTTGCCAAGGAGCTTTCTGCCTTTGGATAACACAAGTCCCCAAGGACCGTCAGTGAGAGTAAAGTCAGCGCTGTTCCCTGGTGAAAGCTTAGCAAGGATATTCCATGGCTGCCTCGGGAGCTGTACCTGGGGTACAGATCCTTTTGCTGTACAAGCTACAACTAAAGGCCATGGTAACAGCAAAAGGGTTTGAGCAAATGGCCAGAAAACAGGGAAAGACTTTAAATCTTCCGTGTTTCTTTTGCTGTCTCAAATCCGTGTGCTTAAATGGTACAGCTGCTATGTAAAATTTATGGGAGAAGGATCACGTCAGGCATCACTGAACCGGTTCTTTTGGCTGCCTTTTTAGGGAATGCTCTGTCAACTGCCACACTTGCATCTCTGTGTACATCAGGTGTTAGGCTTGACAACAAAGGGTGAGAGTGTTTCCTGATGTATAATATATTTGCCATTTGATTCCTGTGGATACAAAATAATTTCTTCATTGGAAAAGCTTTCAATCCAGGTTTATACCCTGTCCATGATATAGGACCTTGTAGGATAAGCAGGGCAGAAAAGGTGCTCAGTGGACCTTTGTGAATCTCTTTGTCATTGTCTTGGAGGGTGGGATTGTACACAATTTCTTGTACCTGTATTTTGCCTTCTGTTTTAAAAGGTCTTCCAGAATCTAGCAAATGTGTAAGCAATTCCCAGCATTTCCAAGATTAACTGCCCCGATACACTGCCTTTCAGAAGAAATACTTTGCCTCAGCAAGTGTTGCCATTCAGGCGTATCCTGGTTTAAATTTAAATAGCTCTGAAACACTGAGCTCTACCTCTATTTTGTCTAATACAAATGCAGGAGGCTTTAAAGACTGGCCACTGGAGCAATCTCATTTTAATAAAATACCTTCAATTCTCTTTCTGCTGTTCACTGTCTGGTTTAGGATTGCAGCCCTGGGAATCTACTTAGCAAATACTGAATGGGATAATGGCTGCATTCAAGCACTACCACAGCAATGCCAGCTCCTTTTCTGTTTGTTTGTTTGTTTGTTTTTTTGGGCTATTTTGAGCTACAGGATGGGATTCATTAGTGGTTCTCAAACATTTCAAGTCATTCCTGTGCAGATTTTCTCCCAATTTGGGGACTAGGCTGCAGATCTGGTGCAGTACCTCAGTGTGCTACATCTCTAACTATTGTTATGGAATCTGTACTTCTAAATCCTGACTACTGGAGATCTTTCTTCAGAAGCCCACAGATACCACTGTTCTGCCTAACTTCAGCTGAGGGTGTTGGAATTCTTCAAAAGATGGAGAGTTTAATCAGTCTTTTCCCTTTAAATTATTTGCCTAATTTTCTTTTAATTTGGTTCTACTCTGGAGATTTTATAGACCTGACTGTTGTGTGCTTCTGCTTTCTGTGCCAGAATCTAAGGGGGTTTGATGAGTTTGTTGGAATAGTTGTTTTGGAATCCATAATGGAAGTTTAAGTCTCAGAAGTACCTCAGAACTTTGTCCTTGGCACTATTTAGTAGCCAAGAGTAGAAGACCATTGCAATACTACATTCAGCTCCTTAAAGCACCAATTGTTCTGCTCCTTAACACCAAGAGATACTGTAAATGGTGATTTATTTTCCCTTTCTGGATGTTCATGTATTTATAAATCTGCTTTCTAAGTTATTTATATTTCAAGTTGTTCTGGAAATGGGAAAAGAAACAAACAGAAAAAAACCCCAAAGTATCTTGAAAGGAAATTTACAGTGGAATGAAGCTGAATTGTTTGTGTAACTTACAGGTTTCTTTAAGGAGTAAAAGTGGAGAAGATGTGCCTTCATAAACAGATCTGTATCTGTTTTTTAGACTAAGGCAGGGAATAGCATTGTATATTTCTGTTATTCTTGTGGTTGATCACACAAGCAGACCAGCCTTTTAATCATTGCAAATTTCTTGCACTGAAAAAATGACCTTTTAAAATATATACATTGGCATGTAATATGATTTCAAGGCTTAATGGGAAAGGAATGTCTGGCTGGATAGAGACAATTTTTCTTGATAAAATGAAGTGCTCATGGAGAGAAACATTGATGGAAAACACAGGGGATGTTTGTTGGGTTTTCTCTTTATGGTTTGTTTTTTCTCTTCAGCCTCATGTAAGTACAAAGATCTTACATCAATGGAAAAGGGTGGGTAGGGAAGTGGGGGTGGTTCAGCTCCTCCAGGTGTTCTCTTGCCCTTGCACCTCTGTCTCCAAGCAGCACCAACACCACCCACTCTAAAGGCTTTCAGCCCTTTTGTTACAAAGGGTGTTTTCCCACAGACTTAAACCAACCCCACTCTCTTCTATTTCAAGTCACTTTTTATATTTCCTGTGACTGAGGAGGGCTTTGGGAGAAGGCAGACGAGTTACAAGTTAATATACGTGATGGAGTGTGGGGGGAGGTTTTTAAATTTGTGTGGTTTTCCAGTTTCACAGAAGAGTGTCTTAAATTGTGTGTGTGCTGGTGAACTTGGCCAAAGCTGACAACTAAATTTTCGGAGAGAAAACCATGACTTGTGCTTTTATCCTCATGTTACAGTACCTTCAAGATGCACCTTTTCTAGTTCAGGCTGAGGGAAATACTGACTCTTTCCAAAGTTTTAGGGACTTGCCCAAGGACACAATACCTGTTGATAGATTAGTGTAAGGCCAGTTAAAAAGCTACTGAGCAAAAATTGCTTTGGGCAGGTGCAGTTAACAGATGAAAGCACTGGACAGTGAAAAGTCTGTGACCTGCAGGTGCAGGTACAGCCTGGTACTTGTGTGCAGCAGGGAGTGCACAAGGAGCTGGCAAATGAAATGGGCTCAATTCTCCAGTTGGTTTAAATTCTGATCTCTTCCTGCACACCTATGCTGATTGCTGTCCCAAAGGGATGGGCTTTTGTCCGTGGATCCAGCGTGGAGCCCAATAACAAAGGCAATAGGAAGAGGCCAGTTAATGCCATGGCAGGGAACAGGTCATTATATGTTTATAGGTCCCTTTCAAAGGTGAGTTGGTCACCGAGGAAACTCTTTTCTAAAACTGACAAGCAGCTTTTCTCTACTACAAAATGCAAACCCCAGTACATTTACAGCTACATCTTCCTCACTACCTCATCCCTTCATTTGGCAGCATGAAAGTCAGTACACTTTCAACTTAAATATATGTATAGCAAGAACAATAATGTTAATAAAGGGATCTATTAATAGTTATTTATTTATAGATATTTGTGCTACTTTTTGCAGAAGAATGTTGACTTTTATGCTGTTCTGTACCAATATATTTTATGGAATTATTGCCTGGGACAGAACAAAATTAACTGTTCAAATATTTGATTTTGTTTTCTTGCTTTACTTTATAACTCACAGCCTTGCATTCTTTCCAAGTTCCTAAAATACAGAATTGTTCTTCTTCCAAGATTAAAAAAGTCAGATGGTGGGATTTATTTTTACTAGTTGTAACTTTTTTTTAAACAATAGGAAGAGAGGAGCTAGGAATCCCAACCTTCATGTTCTTGATGTTAAGAGAATGATTTTCTTTGCAAAGAGCAGGAGGATCTGATCCCGAGGTTATTTCCTTGCTTTAGGGAATCAAAATTTGACAGACCATGACAAAAACTGCTTAAGGCCCAAAACTGGCTCTTGGTGCTGAGGGGGGTTTGTGAGTGCCCCAGCCTGATGATATGATTTCTTATTGGCTTCTGGTCTATTCCTTTGATTTATTTTCTGTTTTCATAATCCTAAAGTTTCTTTTTGTCTTGCCTGACTTGACTCACAAGTGGTTCGGGACTCCTGTCTCTTTAAACCATTATTCAGTGTATAAGGAACAGAGGAAGGTTACAGTGTCTTTTTAGACATTTTTGAAAACTTCATTAAATAATTTATTGTTCAGTTGTGATAATACTTCAAGGGAAAA
This sequence comes from Dicrurus megarhynchus, assembly GCA_013399195.1. NCBI lineage: Eukaryota > Metazoa > Chordata > Aves > Passeriformes > Dicruridae > Dicrurus > Dicrurus megarhynchus. The sequence goes on along the minus strand of VXAD01000352.1, from coordinate 1,722,086 downwards.
GTGGCCTTGATGTTACTCAAGAATTTCACATATGTATGACCTTGATTGTAGCAGAAGGAGTGGAATGATGCTATAACATATAAAATGTGTTATTAACACATAAAATATCTTGTTTCTGAACTTGTATTTTCCACAGTTTGTGATGAACTCGGGCTATATTATGCAGAGCTGATAAAGCTGCGTGTTCCCTGTGCCTCACCGGAAAATGATGATACCTCAAAGGTCTCCTTTGTTTTCCATTCCTTGGTATTTGCCAAGCCACCCCTCCCCTCCCTTCACACAGAATTTTGCCTCACAGTAAACCCAAGCGTGGCAGGTAGCAGTTCCCAAGGCAGTGACCGTCCTTCCACGTCTCAGAGGGCTGGGGAGGGGGAAGAGCCCTCTCCATCATTCCTTGAAAACTGGCCAGTGGAAAAGCCCACAGAGCAGGGTGATCTATTTCTGAATGTGTTGAAGTGCTGCTGTCTCAGTCCCACTGGAGATATTTGATGAGAACTTTGCTTTCCTCTCCTTTGCAAGGATTACCCGTTCCTGGGAGAGGGAAGCTGTGGATGCTGACTGATGACTGCATGGAGCAGTAGGAGTGTTGTGCTGAATGCTCCATGACAATTAAGTCTTCCACACTTCCCAGCACAGTTATGATATTTATTTCTATCCCATGTGTGGTGAGCTGGCTTGGAGTTCTGCTGGAATCATCCCCACTGCTGCTGCTGGGGCCAAAATCGTGTTGCTTTGGGGGAGGATCTTCTATAGCCACCATGATTCTTTGGTCAGCCTACAGGTATCAGGAACACCTGACAAAGCAAGCACTGCTGATACAGCCTGAGCTATCAGTGAAGAACAGCCAGCAAGGAAAGAAAGGTGGTGCTTAAAAGGGGACTACAATATTCTGCTCACAATAATACAGAAAGAGCCTTTATTGAATGCAAGTTCGAGTTAACAACTCTGTGTTGAAAGCAGCTGTCAGGAGTATAGAAAATACAGTGAGGCAGACATAATTTCCATTTCCTTAATGCATAACCTACAGAAAACTCACAGTGGAAGAGCACAATAACTAATTGACAGGTCAGAGGTTGGGATGTTTTGCATTGCTGCAGTTTCACAGAATCTGTGATAGAATTTCTCGTAGAAATTAACACAAGGTATTTTGTTCTTTGGATATTATATTAATCTTTAACATCTGAATTGGGTTTGTGTCTTAGGTTGTAATGACACTTGATCACCTGTTGAAAGAGTTACATAAATGTAGCGAGCTTGTGTGTTTTTTACTCCCCAGATCAACACCCACAGCAGCATTGCTGGGAGATAAACATCTTCCAGACTTATCTGAAGTCCTGGTTCCTTGCATGCAACACTACCATTCAACTAGGACAGAGAAAAGCTCTCTTTGGTAAAAACAAACAGACACATGTTTTCAGAACTTCAGGTGCTCTGCAGCGTGTGCAGCTCTCAGAGGTACACAAGTAATTCTGGTGAGTAAATAGATGGATGATCCATTAGGTGTGCAAATACACCCCTGTGCCTGCTCCCGAGGGGAGCACCTGCACAACTGCTCCGGTTACTTACAGATATCAGGACTTTACACCGATCTTATCAGGTGGATCAAGTGTTTCCAGAGAGTGCCAGAGGAGCTGTGAGGGGCTGTGTGTGTTTTGTGAAAATGCTCGGGCTGGGGAATGAGGGCTGTCGCATTTTGCAGTTGGCAATCACAGCATGGAACGTGACTCGTGTTTATGCTCTCGGTGGTGGCTGGGTTACAGCCATGGAGAAGCCAGGCAGGCGAGGTGTGACTGCCATTTCTGACCACACATCTGTGGGAACATCACAAACTCCTCACTCAAAATTCATCAAATATTTGATAAGCATTGGGGAAAATTTTCAGGTGGATCCTACGTTGTTAATATTTATCATAAAGGAGATAGTTGCAGACACACTCCACATTTGGCAGCATCTCTACTGAATAATTTTTTTCTGCAAATTTATGTGAGATCACATAACTAAATGACACAACATAGAATAACCAGTGTAAACTTTAAAAATTGTCCTACTGAATGTTTTGGCAGAGGAGTTTTCAAACTGATCCAAGCACAGAAAGACAGAAAATAATTTCAGAAACCTATTGTGATTATTGATATTCAGAATTAAGAGGTTTACATATTTTTTTTTTAGAAGTGTGCTCCACTAGTGGTAGTTCCACCTACAATTTCCAACAAAGTTTTAAACAGCATAGTTTAAAATCATACTCTTTTAGTATTGAGAAGATTTTTTCAAAAAAGATAAATAAAATATAAATAAAAACTGTTATTTTATTTATCTTTTTATTTCCCTGCCAAATAAAGGGAGCAGAATCTGCCCTGAACAGCCCATATAAATGACATATTCCTGCAGTGTTCTCTGTCTCCTGAGGCTGATGCTGTGCAATGCTTTGCTGCAATCTAATGCCCAATGCAGGTGGGATGTGTGGCCAAGCCGGGATGGCTGCTGACAGCCTCGTGTTTACACCAATTTCTCATCTTTAAATTACAAACTATTTTTAAGCAAACATCAAATGAAGTTCCTTCATGTGAAGGTGGTACATCTGTAGAATTGTAAGCACATGGTAATGGAAAAATATGTGTATAGAGGTAGGACTGGAAGTGCTTCGGCAGCAGCCACTTGTTTTGAGTGAACAAACCATGAAAATGAGGGCGAAACCCCAGTTTCACTAATTTCCTGAGTTCATCTGAGAGAAATCCACCTCTGATGCTGCAGTCTGAGTTCCCAAAGCTAGGGAGTGACACAAATCTGATTGAGAATGTTCACTGTGGGCTCTGCATGAAAGGTTAGGCACTAAACCTGGATCTAACATCTGTGCAGATGTTCCTGGACCTGGGTACAATTCCTGGGATGTTCCCCTGGCCAGTTCCAATAAACCTCCCTGTGACCCTGCAGAAAGGGGCACAATTTAGGAGCAGCCCATCAGGCCCTATTGAGCCAAACACGAAACTGCAAAGCCAAATAGAATAAACTCTGATTTTGATTTCCCACAGTTTTATTGCTAAAGATTTTGGTATCACATCCAAGCACTGAAATGAACATAGCTGCAGTGCCCCTCATTATTTAGTAGTCCAATAGCTGTACTATTTAGTGACTAAATTTGTTAACAGCCACAAGAATGTACCTATACATCAGCATTAGCAAAATAACCATTTGTTTTCTTTACCTAAGCTGCCAGCCTAAGCTGTGTTACAGAGTTGGCTTTTACAATGCTGTTGTTTCTATTATTGATGTCAGATTTAAAGGCTAAGAAGCTGCTTTGTTTTGTAGCATTCAATTTTGTTGCTTTTTCTGCACACATCAATATTTATTCTTCATATTTTACCCTGTGGTAGCCTTGCAGTGCTCTGAGGGGCCATAGCTCAAACTGAACCTGGTCTTGAAAAATAAAATATTTGTCCAACAGAAGTTTTCAAATTTTGTAAAAAAACCAACCAACCAAAACCAAAAACCCCCGAAAAAGCAAATTACTTTCTTTTAGATCTGGACAGTAATTCAAAGCTGTGAAACAAGAAGGGAAAAATGTTGAAGTAGAAACATTACTGTAAAGACAGCAAAGCAATCTAATAGTTCTAACGACAAAACATTTGGTTTACAAATTTACCAGACTCTGAATAGCAACAGTAAGTCTATGAAATAAGTCTATGACATAATAAGTTTATGAAAGCTCTATTTAGGACTCCTAAGAGCTTTTTGACATGAATTGGAGGGAAGAGGAGAGTGAAATGAACCTGTGCAATCAAAAAAGAGGAAAACAAAACATTATTTTATTCCAAATTTCTAAAAGTAAACTTAACATGCTTCTGTGAAATGGTTGTATTCTGAAAATAAAAGAAAATAGGATTCTTGAGTTTAGATTTTTTTCCCCACTTGTATTACAGGGCTTTAGATACAGCAGGTAAGGAAGTGTTGCTTAAACGATGTTATAGAAACATGAAGATTTCCCTTACTCTGTTGAACTCAAGATCTAAACGTATTGATGCAGAAAAATCAATTCATTTAGAGAAAAAAAGTATTATTTACTACTAGCTAGATTCTTTATTTCTGATGGAAACAATTTGTTTTCCCCAATAAGTGTCAGGAGCCATCAGTGTATTTGGAATGGAGTTTATTCAAGGACTGAAATGAACAGAGCTCTCAAATGAGAGAGTTGAGAGGTGGGAGAAAAATCATTTTAATGCCATTCAGAAGGGACCCTGACTAATCAGATTGTTGTTCATGGCTTCTTGCTGTTTGGAGGACAGAATAGCATAATTTAGTGAGATATTTGCACTACAATGCTTGCAAATTTGGGGAAATGGAATTTGGATTAAGCCAGGATTATTTTTGATCTTATCCTTCTCTGCTTCTTCTTTTTTTTTTTTTTTTTTTGGTGAATGTGAGCAGTGCTGATGTACGTGCATAAAGAAAATGGCTTATTTTCTTTGAAGTGTCAATAACATTGTCAGGCATTTATCTAAGTAAACACATGGCAGAATGATTAAGTCAGAGTGCAGCTGAATGCATGAGATACAAATTAATTTTAGCATTGTTTATAATCTGTACACTACACAAAATCCGGAACGCTTAGCACGGGGGAAAAGTACTGAGCTATGTAGGAAATGTCAAAATGAGAGATGGGAATTGTTACCTAAGGAGTTTTGGAAAGAACCCCTGGTTTGGATTGGTAAAATCATTGCCAAGGACATTTCCTAACACCAGGATAATGGGGACAATTAGAGGAACAGCATTCCCCGTGCTTCACAAGGTGCTGGAGAATCCATATCCCAGTGTGGCAGGGGGAAGTGTCATCTGTAGCTGCGTCTTGATGTGGCACTGAAAACTCTCTGTTTGCTCCCACACCTCTGGGCACTGCCAATATATTATTGTGAAAATGAAGGAAGGGAGAAGAAAAAATATTTTTGTGAAGATTGGTCTGTCATAGAATCACAGAATCACAGAATCACAGGCTGGCTTGGGCTGGAAGGGACCTTAAAGCCCATCTTGTTCCATCCCTGCCATGGGACACCTTCCACTATCCCAGGCTGCTCCAAGCCCCAATGGCCAACCTGGCCTTGGACACTGCCAGGGATCCAGGGGCAGCCACAGCTGCTCTGGGCACCCTGTGCCAGGGCCTCCCCCACCCTCTGAGAGAAGAATGTCTGTACAGTTGCATCTCAACAACAATATTTCCAATTACAGCTTAATCAGATCAGTGCACAGCCCCTTTGTCATCAGGATCTGAGCTTGAGCCGGTTCTGTCAGTGGGTACAAAGTTACAGCAGGCAGGAATGAGCATCCTCTTCATGGGAGAAAGTAAAAGCAGAAATATTCCAGAGAACAGATGAAGCCAGACAAAGAACTCTATGTCTCAAATCTCTCTGAAGCAAAAAAAGTAATCAGAAAAGCCAGGCTGTGTTTATGGCAGCAGAGAAGGTTCCTGGAAAGGACATGGAGAAAGCACTAAACATCAAAATCTACTTAACAACCCTCTTATAATGTCAGCTCATTAATAACTAAATAATTTTCTGTTTTATTGAATAACTTATTGAGGCTATACTAACCTTCAGCACATACTGTATGTTAAAGATCTGAGTTGTGTTTGTACTCAGGGTGGCCGCTGTTATTTTGATATTGCTCATTATTAAATAAGAAAATATCTCTATAAAATGTAATGTAGGGAACCAGTTTTAGCTTTATGTTTACACCATTTATTTAAAAACACACAGCAAAAACAATTTACAAAAAGAAGAGGAGAAAAGTTAAATCACTTCTTCAAGGAGACATCATCCTATATTTATAGTTTGGTAAACATAACATTAATCAGCTGGAAAATGTTCAGCAAAATATAAAACCGTTCTGGGCTCTAGCTCAGAGAAATATATGTAGAAAAATATATCTAGCTTCTGTACTTCAAAAGGGAGTGCGAAGCTGCAGAACCTGCGGGAAAATCAATTTTCTGCAGCATAAGTGGCTTGCACAAAATTTTGCAGTGCACCATCTAGATTTTTTTTTTTTAATTTAGCTGATTTACTTCTGTTCCTCTTACAAGTATCTGGGCTGCAAAAGCATTCAGGTTGCTCCTCCAAGTACTGTTGAAATGGTATTAAAACACTTGTTGGAAAATAAAGAATAGAAGCTTGGTGCTGTTGAAAGAAACCACGTGAGATGCTAATTTCTTCCTGTTTTGCCTTCAGAGGTCTTGGCTTAAGCCTGCTTTCCACTAAAAATTGAGAGCAGGACTTGAGGTTCTCCACTTACTCTGGTGGTGGTCCCAGTGAGGTGGCTCACTGGGTAGTTCCTGGGTGCCACAATCTGTTCCCGACTTTGTGCAGAGAAGGGATAATTTCCCAGATTTGCTGCTCTTTGTACCAAAAAAGGTTTATCAGATCAAATCTCCATTGGAAGCAACACACAGAACCTTCCTCTCTGTGTTTGTTCTGCTGAGAGCAGTGACAAAATGTGTCCCCAATAGAGTTTTTGTGATTTTTTAAGAATCATCCCTAGAGAATAAGCATGCCACTTTCCCTCTTTGATGTGCTGCCCAGGGACTTCAAAGAAAAACTTACACAAAATACATCCTCTTAAAAATTGCTTTGTTTCCAAATACCAGCTACAGTTATTAATGTAATGTAGGTTGACTTTTTAGATTACATTCGATTTAATTTTAGATTATGTTATTATTTCTTTGACTGCGTTTTGTCTGTACCGATATAAAGGTGCATTTCTTAGGTAAACTTCACTCCTGAAATGAGCAGGCTGAGTGTTGTACATAATCTATCCTCATTTCACATGATGAGACTTTCAAATTCAGATCTTTTCGACTGAGTGCCTCCTCCATCACTGCTGGAGCTTGCTGTTTGGAGGAGAGAGGGATGTATTACAGTAAGTGATGTGGCTTTACTGGCTTGCAAACACTGTTCAACCCCATGAAGCAAGATCAGGCTCTCTCATGTAAAATGCATTGCTGCTAACTCTGGGAGATTCAATTATAGTCATGCTCTTCCAAGATTTATCTTCTGAAAAGTGATGGGAAAAAGTAAACTGTTGGAAGTTTGAAAGGATGGTGAATTACCATTTTGAAACTTGGAGTATATTCTGTCGCTGTGCTTGTTCTGCCTGTGCCTCCTGATCTGTGTGTAAGCCCAGGCCATTTGCCTGTCGACAGGGGAGTCACTGGCTACAAAGCCAAGTTTTAGTAGTAAAGGTGCAAGTGTAGATCCCCAGATTTTGAGATGAAAATGAGGTGGTCTGCAGCAATGCTAGCATCAAAATGAATCACTTTTCCCACTGGCTTTGAAACTCAAGAATGAGAGCCCCTCGGCCTCATCTGACATTAGGGGAACTCTGGTTTTGCTTTGGTACTGGGCTGTCTCAGTGTCCCCGCAGTGCCTTTTATTTTTTGGCAGAGGTTTGGAAGGGCAGTGATGAGGCCTTCCTTTTGTGCTCATCCATGAGCTCCAGGTGCTGGAGAAGGGTGGGGACTCGTGGCTGGGGCTGAGCTGATGGGATGCCAGGATGTTTCAGTCAAAGTGATTAACAACTCCCTGGCAGAGCTGTCCCTGCTGGGAATCCAAGGTCTGCACCTCCTGCTTGGAAGGACTGCTCCTTGCCAACCCCTCCCCTTTCTTTTGGGCCCTTGGGATGAGATTTGTTGTGCTCCTCCCTCAAGTGCTGGGCACTCACTTTATGGATGGCTTGAGCAGCAACCAGCTGGGATTGTCAGCAAGAGCCCTACTGACTCAGGCTCCTTTACAAACAGCAGAAAGCACAGGGGCAGTTAATGTCAAAAACCTCCTCTGTCAGTCTTATGAATTTTGGTAATGGCTTTGGCACCGAAAATGGCTGAGATAATGCCACTGAAGTGTCCATTGAAGCAAGATATATCTGTGTCTATGCTAGAGCTTTTGTCAGTATGGAAATGTCAGAAAACATTATATTCAGAGCACAAATTGCAATTCTAGAACTGACAAAGTAAATTTTGAACTGTGTACTCAAGTGTAATGCTTGAAACGTATTCCAAATTGGCAAGTTGCAACCAATCATGGAACAGAATCAGTGCTCCAAAAACCTGACAGAGCCAATGTTGAAATCTGAATAATTGCAACTCCATTTTCATAGTAATTTAAATGGCAGAAGCATTGGCAGAAATTCATGAAAAATTTACATATAAGAATTTAGCAATCTGTGGTGAATAGAAAAATAAATGGCAAATCCGATAAATAAATGATTGTTGTGAATTATTTGTTCTGCTCTGATGTTTGCTAAGAAATGTCTTTTTTTTGGGCTTTCGTAAAGTGCTGGATTTGAACTCCTGCTTCTCAGGCAAATGCAGTTTTAAAGCAATAGCAGAAATGTACATATCTACCAGGGGAAAAAATAACAAACCACAAGCAAAACAACGTGTAACACAGGCTGTTTTATGAAAGATAAATATAAAAAGAAATTTGCCATGCAGCAGCTGCAATTGCAAAATCTGGAGCTTTAATGAGAAATGTTAGCTGATATATGTAATGATGAGTTATACACTGCAACAGTTTTTAATTAACTATGTATAAAGTTTTAAGATTTATGGAGGAGGTAAAATCTGAAAAGAGAAATTCCTACTTCCCTTCCATGCCTGTGGGAATGTGATATTATTTTAATAAACAAGAAATTAATTTACACAGCACCAGTATTTGTTTCCACATAGAATGGATATTGGGTCTGTGTAAAAAAAAGTTACAGTAGATAGTTAGAATATAAAAATTGTTTACCTGGTTTCCCTGACTTTGCTTGAAACAAGATAAAGAACACTAAATACTTTTACTGTTTAGAAGGTGGTGGTTTTTTAATGGAGCTCTGACAGTGTTTTAGGTCTATTAAATCTCCCTTTTTCTTTTCCATAATGAAATTCTGTTCCTGACATAACTCTTGAGCAGTGTTACACATCAGTTTATTTGGGTAATGCCTCATAATTCACCTTGTGCATTTGTGAGAGCAACTGCTTTTTGGCCCAGATATTTGTTTAAATTTGAAAATCTGGGGGACTTTTTTTGGTGTTTTTTTTTCTCCTTACTTAAATTAAAATTTTTAAAAAAAATCTTAAAATTAAGATAATTTTTTTGTTTTACCTAGAATAAAAAGTCATGTTTGGAATAATTGGTGAAGGTAGAATTAAATAAGTCCTCCGTGATCCTTTACCAAAGTCTAGTGCTGGTGTTCTCTTTCTCCACCAGCTCAGAAACAGGGACGCTCATTTTGTATGCAGCTTTTTGTGTCACATAGAATCAAACACTCTCACCACTAAGGAACTCCCCAGCTGTCCTGTGGCCTAAGAATTTCAGAACTTTCTCAAACGACCAGTAACACTTTCCTTTGGAATATGTGTGTTTCCTTTCCATTTGTCTCTTATCCATAATCTTGTAACTTCTTGTGGAATCTAATTTTTGGTTCTTGATTTTTCCTGCTGATGTTATTCCATGTTGTGTCGTTTCTGCTAGCTGGGAAGGAACTGGTGTCTGCCTGTTAAGAGTCCGGTCCATGTTTATAAACACTGCCTAGCTGGGAATGGGAATAGAGATGTGGTATTTGAATCTTCTTTGGTGCATTTTATTCCATCCCTAACAACAATTAAATGCAACTTGTTCAAGTTTTAAAATATTGTTTTCCACATTCAACATTTGCGTACTCATGTTGGTGCAACTGAATTTTAAACATCCTTATTAAATCCTAAATACCAATTTGAACATCCCTGTCTAACGCTTTCAACACTGTTTATATGTGCTTGCCCTTGAGATGAACTTTCTCAGGGAGCTTCCGTGGCTGTGCCTGGTTTCTGCAGGTCACAGGATGCATTTTGAACAAATGAATTTCCAATACTTATAGCCAGACCCCATTTCAGTGCAAATAAAAACCTGATGGCTTCTGTAGAAGGAGACAATGAAATGAATTTCTCATGTTTGGCCTATGAAAAGCTTCACTGTTTCTGAGAGTGACAGTGTTTGTGACACTGTCTATTGTCAGTTGGTGCTTTCAGGTGGTAGTTAACTTTCTGAGACTATTTCTGAGTGCTGATTGACTATTCTGGCACTTCCAGGTTTCTTCCTAGGCAAGTGTTGATGCTTGTGTCAAAATGCTGTTTTTCTGGGATATGTGCACCTTCACCCCGTGTGGTGATTCCGACCTTTTTTATAGGAGAGTGGTGCCCCACAGGGCTACAGGCAGTGGAGGTCCCTGCACTGGAGAGAGCCATCCTGAGCTCTGGAACAATTCCTTCACAGAAATGGTTGTAAAGCATTGGAACAGACTGCTCAGGGAAGCGGTGGAGTCACCATCCCTGGAAAAATGCGTGGATATGTCACCTGAGGACGTGGTTTAATGATGAACGTGGTGGTGCTGGGCTGGAAGTTGGACTTGATCTTAAAGGTCATTTCCAACCTTAACTATTCCGTGGTTCTATGGAAGTGCCTGCTGTGTGACCTCAAATGAGCAATTTACCTGGAGCTCCCAACATGTAAATGCAGATAAAAGTTCATTTATTTTCTATGACTATAAAGGAGAGTGTTCTAGACACTTCAAAATGAAAAGGGAGAGAAATGCAGAGTGTCCTCCTGGAACAGCAAGTGAATGCAGTAGTAAAATAATGTTTACTCCTTCGGTGGTTTGGAAAGCTGGGGGAGGAATGAATAACTGGGAAACAAGTCTAGAAAGGTAACTAAACTGAGCAGCACAATTCATTGCCAGTTACTGTATGGGACTGTTCTGGGGAAAGGTTGAGTCAGCAGGAGAGGGGGTGGGAAGCAGGCATGGGAGCTGGGAATCACGGTAAGAGAAACGCTTCCCCCAGGAGCTGAGCACGTTCCTCCCTGCTGCTTGTTTGGGAACGTGCTCCCAAGATGTGAGTCATGTGGAGGAGCCCAGAGACTGAGTGTACAGACAGGAGAGAGGATTGGGCTGCAGAGGCAGGAGCAGATGTGGGGGGATGTAAAGAGCCTATATTTTATTTCTTGATTGCTTGTCGTGGTTGGCCAGGTAATCTATTTGCACTAAGCCAGGGCTGCTGGGTTCCAATTCCTTCTGCGAGGAGATGTTCTCATATATTGGAATTGGGATCCATCTAAGACAACTACTCCATGTCTAGGAAATGGATAGAAGGACTCTGTTGTTTTTGCCAGGTCAGGATCCGTTTCTCTGTCTGTAATTTACTCTTCTGTGAAAGCTTCCCTGGTGAAGAATGTTCTCAATCCAGACTTGTCTCTGGCAGAACTTCAAAGCATTAATGGACATCTTTCAGGGTTGTAATGAAATCTGGTTTTGTTCAGCTTTGGAAGGAAATTTTAATGAAGAGTTTTGCAAAATAAAAGGGCTTGGAAGTGATGATCAGGAATTGCTTTCCAGAAATAATACAAGATGAACAAAGTAAAATGAAGCATGGTGGCAACACTGCACCCCTATCACTCTACATTGCAGTACAATAGCAGCCATTGCCTGTGCAATAATGATTCTCATCAGTTTCCAGACAGCAGGATTTGTAATAACAGAGTATTTATGTAAAACAGTGAGGGGAAAGAGGAGGGAGGGAGGGAATGAAAGTTGTCTATCAGGCTGAATACACAAAGCATTTGGTACTTCAAAACTAATTTTATTTTTAGTTAATATTCATTGATGCAAGTTCTAGCCTATTATTAAGTGAATCTAGTGAATAATTACATCCATCACTTTGAAATGTTTGAGACAAGTTTGGAGTTGTAAAACCAGTCTTTTGTATTGGAATCATCCCCAAAATTGCATTGTGGGAACCATGTTGACACTACAGTTTGATCATGTTCTCAGTCTGAGGGATCTCAGCGTGTTCCCAGAATTACTCCCCTGCATTGTATTTACAGGCATTATCCAACCAGTCTCGATTTCTTGGGAGCCATGAGAAAGTGCAGGGAGTCTCTGTATTCTCATTTTCTTGGCTTCTGTCAGCGTTTGAATGTGACCCATCTGTGGATGAGTGAATGGCAACTGTTTATTCCAGAATAAAGCATGTGCTAAAACGCAAACAAGCAGCCTACAGAAGTACTGAGCTAAGTTTAATTAGCTGTAGAGTTCATTTAAACTTCAAACTCCCAAGTTAACTCGCTAGGCAGCAGAGTTTATAATCCATTTCTTGCTAGATGCCTGCTAGACAGGGGAGTTGATGATATTATATTTGTTGCTAGGTGATGAATTCTGATAACCTTTCTGTTCCTATATTTATAAATGTCTCATGCACTCTCTGCTATAGCATAATTACTTATTTACGCCTCAGTTCCTGGATGGAACTACTACAAAGTTGCTAAGCAGCCGTGTGTATAAATATATAACATTGTGTCACTTGAAAACTTTCGGCAACTCACATTTACCAGATAAATTCTCCGTTTGTCACGATTGTAGCCATTAGCAAAGTGGAACACAAATGAGAGATATCAGTGTACACAAGGACAGAGCTTTATTAGTCACAAGAGACTAGTGCTCTGGGAGGGGACGTGAGCTGGAAAAATGCACAGATTTAGTGGTTTGGGGTTTTTTGCATTTCTTTTTTTAATGGCTTTATAACCAGAAGCAAAGTAAAGATTGACTGATTATTATCTCACCTCTTTAAACTTCATAAGCATTATAATCATTATAGTTATTCTAATGTGAAGGAAAAGACACTTATTCAAACAGATGTGCTGAGGTTTCTGCATTCTAATGCTGCAAAGTGAGATGAGAGTGTAGGAAATCTGTATGAGTAATTCTCAGTGCAGCCATCAGAGCATTTCTCATTAGTGGGACCTATACGAAGCCCAAGGAGAAGTGAGGGAAGATGAGAAATCAAGGGTTTTTTTCCCTTTATTTGACTTTGACACAAATTTTGTTGAGCTGGCAACTACGATGGCAGCTGGAGTTCCTGTAGTTTTAGGCATAACTGTAATTTATTAACTCTAAGAGATTATCTGGTAATAAAATTCTCAGACGGCTTTTCGCTGCATTCTTTTGTTGACTGCGGAATTTAATATAAGACACAATTTTATCCACTGGTCACAGCCTTCTGTGGAAACTGTCAGTTATGGGCCTGATCCGTGTTCCTGAATGTGACAAGAAGGCTTTGAATCAAGCACTGCCTTGGTCCCAATCCTAGCTGGTGGTTCCAGTGGTGCAAACCCGAGGTTGGCAGCGTTACCTACACAGTGCCAAACGAAGGTGGGACATCCACCTGTGACAACCAGCCAGCTGCAAATGGCCCAAAGAGTTTATATCTGAAATACAGATTGTGTGAATAATTGACACAACTTTTCATTGTCATTTGCTTCGTGTGCAGTACTTGTTTAAGTGTGAGTATGTGGAGCAATTCCACCCATTTCAGTAACAAACATGAATAACAGCATCACCCAGATCATCAAATAGTCACTATTGNTTTTTTTTTCTTTGCTCCTTAGTTATTAAAAGAGACACAAACTTCAGTAGCCTCATGTTCTTTCCTTGGTTTATCTATGTAAACAAATTTCAAGTTGCTTATAAATGATCCTGACTGACAGAATATACTTTCCCTCAGGTCAATTCTTTTGTGGAAGATGCCAAAGCCTGTCTTTCTTTAAAGTATAAAAGCCTGTGTTTGATGTGAATAGAAACTGTTCTGGGAGTGACTGTGCAGAGCAAGATTACATGGTGCAATTTTAATTACATTGTTCTCAGCAGTGCAACTTGTCTGATCTTAGTGTGAGAGTCAAAATTCAAACTGAGGTTATTTGGTTCTGTAACCGTTAGTCGAGCGCTAATATTGTCTGAAAGAGATGACGATAAGTTTAGCAAGTTTAAAATCCAGCAGAAGTTTGAGAGGTGGCTTTCCTCGTCATTCTCAGAAGTTTTGTATTTTAGCAGGTTGATTTTTGCGTGGTTTATAGAATGATCTGTGCGTTGGAATTGGATGGTTACTTGAGTAAAACCAAAGCTCAACTACCAACTCAGTTTTCGAAACAAAATGCAGTTTACGTTTTGAAAGTCTTCTGAAAAGTTATTAATAACTGTGTCCAAGGGCTCTGTTTTATTACCCTGCTTTTAAGACTAAGGGCTGAAAAGGAGTGTAGGTTTGTAATTTGCACATTTATCAGACCTGTCTGGAGAAATCAACTTTGTATTGGTCACTCTTAAAAAAAGTTTGAGGGAACTCACTTGAGAGAACTTGGTAAAACCACTTAGAGGAATTTTTATTCCACTGTCAGGGTCATTGATGGAGAAGACGAGAAACCAAAGATTTCCCTTGAAATTGGGAGGAACTTTGTTTCAGTTTTTCACTGAGAAAGCTGAACAGTCTACAGAATAAATGGTTTGAGCAGATTTTCAGGCATGGCATTACTCATTCAGCAGCTGGGAAAATAGGCCAGCAACCTACAGTATCCATTTTGAAAGGAAAATATTGCACAGTGGATTTATTACTCACTCTCATTTCCTTTTATGTATTGTAAACGATGCGTCATTCTCTATTTCTGAACTCCTACCACTGAGTGCTGTTTGGAAATTATTTCACAGGGCACAAGCTGAAAGCTTTATTCCTGGGGATGTCTTTTAAGGAAACATTATTCTACTTTTATAATTATTATCACTCCAGAAGAAGAGCAGCTGTACATAGGTGTCCATGTATTTGGGGTTTTTAACATTTCCTAGCATGTACTGACCAATAGTTTGGGATCTATTGGAGTGTTGAGGTGAGGAAGCACTGAGCTGAATTACAGATTCGTTGTCATTCCACACAGAAGGTGAAACCAAGACCCAAGGCTGACGAGGTGGAGGCAATATTGCCTCGCACAGCATCTGTGGGTAATGTGCAAAGAAGCACTTTGTAGTGATGCCTTATTTAATGAAAAGCTCCTGCCCTTTGACTTCTTGTCTCCAAGTACTGCCAGAGCAGGAGAGATCTCTCAAGAAATATTTTTTCTCCCATCTCTGATAAAAGCAAGTGTTTAAGGCTGTGAATAGCTGCCATGGATTTGGTATAGAACAAAAGATATTTTTTACAACAGTAATTTCTTCTTCCAGCCTCAAATCATCGAATTATTTGAACTTGCCACTGGAGGAGCAGACAAAGCTCTCATTCCTCCAGTGAGGCCCCATATTTCCCTTCTATCATTCATTCTCCTTTCTTACTGATGGCCCAACCTCAGGCAAAGGGAAACGTGTGTGTAACTCAGTGAACCTTCTGTTCATCTAATAGAATATCATAATTTCTCTTGGATTAACTTAATACTCATGGGAAAATGGGGTTAGTTGAGTGCTGACAGAACCTTGTGCCTTTAAAAAATAAAAAAAGAAAAAAAAGAAAAAGTTTTGACAGATCACATTAAGAAATGACAGATCACTGTAATTATAAAAAACTGACCTTGAAGATAAACACTTTTAATTGTCAACTTGAGGGAAAATATCCCCATGACCTTTGACTAATTGTCTAGTTAATGGAAAACCTTTACTAAATAGATTTGTGGCTTTGGAGGCATTTGAAACACGTACTGGTGTAAATAAGGTACTTTCTGGGCTGGTTTCACTAGAGGTGTTTCCTGTGAATGATTGCTTGTTGTTACTTTTTGACATCTGCTGGCAGCCTTTTACTAATAAAGTTAAATCTCCTGGGACAGTTTCTTTTCCTGAATACAACCTCCACTGATTAGTTCTCAATAAATTACATATGTCAAGAAATTTGGGTTTGTTAGCACTTAGGGTGACTGCTCAAAGATCAGATGTATACCTGTGCAGAAGACAAGAAAATTCACGGTCAGTAGTATTCTGCCTCTCCAAGCTTTATTCAGGAGCATTCAAAGGAAACAATCCATTATATCCCATTGGAATTCTTGTACAAACTCAGACTTCTGTCCCATCTCCCTCCTCTATGGGACACGATTAATTTCATATCGACAAACTTCTCACAGCAATCTGCAGAGCCCCAGACATATCGAATGCATCTGAATGTCTTTGATTCTGTCTGCTTATGTCTCAGACCCAGCCAGTGAACATACCGTCAGAATCTAAAGTTAATTTTATCTTCTGTTCTCCTGGGGATCTTAGCAGAGTGCTGTGTAAATCTGCTAAAATGGAAAATTATTGATCATTTGCATTGCAATGGGAAACCCTTTCACAGAAACCAACAAAGTTAAAAAAATGTCTTTTCTACATGGCTCTGGGGTCACTTGGGCTGCTCAGAATCGATGCAGCATTAACAGGGAAATGTCACAATCCTCCCCAGATGTAACAGCTCCTTCGAGACTGGAGCTCCACAAATGTGGTGTCAGTTTGTGTCCCCTGCATTTACAGAGAGACAACAGCTCCGGTTCAACTGAACTCTGCGTTGTGCTCAGAAGATCAATGACTGTGATATAAAGGTTTTACTTTTATATTTTTTTCTTCAGGCACACTCCTTGACATAATATTTTTGTTGAAGCAGTAATTTTTCTCTTGGATTTAGAACAGCAGCTACAGTACTGCCATGCCTTATAATGCAGCCAGTGACCCAGGAGATCAGTCAATAACACCTCTGTGTTGTAATGGATAAGTCAAGATAACTTCCATCTGAGAACAACTCATTACAGCTCCTTCCACCTGATTAAATTTTTGCCCTAAATAAGACAATGTGCAGCAAAACGATGTGTGAAGGTATCATATAATGAGAGCTGGTGAAGTCTGCTAGGGGAGGAGGGAATGCCTTCAGTTTTGATTGTAGTGTTTGTGTTTTCCTGTAATTTCAAGCAGCCCCAGACAGCTCATGGAGCCCTGTTGGCAGAATAAATTTGTTGAAGAGCACGAGATGCCACTGAGGGATCTTCCTTTCTAGGGGAAAGGAAAGAGGGAGCATGGTGGGAAAAGGCAAGAAGAAGCAGTGCCATGGAAAAAGTCAGGAATCCTTGAGCCTGGTGCTGATGGAGACATCTTGCTCACTTGTGCTCTGTGCAAGCACTTGTGGGAATCCCAAACAGCAACCCCAGTGCTGCAGGGCCAGGACATTTTGCTCCAGACCCGGGCTGGTAAAAGTTGTGATGCCTCTGTTTTTAGGGTAGGACTGATCACCTCTAGTTCAGGGTACCTGATGTGATACTCAGATCCAGCCAAGTGGTGGTGTGATGTGCCAGGAGAAGAGAGGCAGAGCTCGGTGAGATGTGAAAAGATGCCAGAGTCCAGTGTTGGGTGCAGCAGAAGGTGAGGAGAGGGGCAGAGCAGAGCATGGCTGATGTGGGTTTTGGTGTGGATGGAGTCACTTGTTCTGGAATCACACATCAGACCCATCACACAAAGGCAGGGAGCCTTCAGTCAGCTATCACTTATTGCTCAGGTGAGCTGTGCTGCAGAACCTCAGGTTATTATTAGGTAATTTTCCAGCTCTGCTATGACTGTAGGTGGTAGAGGACATGCAGGAGAGAGACCAGTGTGATTCTTCTGCAAAAACATCACACCTCTCCTTGGCTGCAGCTGGTTTCTGGGTGAAATCCCTTGTCTTTCATCATCTAAGGGAGCTTATCTCCTATCTCTGATATGTGCTTGCAATGACTTCTGACAGCAGAGAGAAATCTGTGGCTATTAATAGGTACCATTTCTCCAGTGGAAAGGGTGTTCTCCAAAGGGCAGGAATGAACACCCTGTGCCCAATGGATGAACTGCTGGCCTAATTTTTGCATCATAACAGGGCTCTGCACAAATCTGATCATCACATATAAACCACGCAGGGATGTTTGCCAGTGTAGGTAATCAGTTTATTTTTTCAGACTTGAAAAGTGTGTGCATGGATGAAGTCTGTTGTTTAGTACTTGTTCTTCCAAAGAAATCGAATATAAATGTGTATTTGTCTTAAGCAATCCTTATGTTGTGATGAACATTGTGCCGTTGTTCATATTCCCTCAGTTTCTGACTCTCTGGGTGCTAAATAAGTCATCTTTGTAATTTACTTCAGGGGCACATAAAGAAATTATATAAATGCAAGAAAATCATAAACATGCAGTGCGAGATAATAACCCACTGTTGCTTGTTGGATTTGTTAAAAAAATCCTTCTGTAGCAATTCTACTGCAGAGTTACAATGTGGCATTAAGCTGTAAAGAAACCTTCAAAAAGGGTTTTTGTAAAATTCATTTTGTTCATTTTATTAAATGTTCAATAAATTTTTTTTGTGTAAATACTTCAACCACTCTTCTAAGCCATAAATCCATTATTTCTGCAGCACTTTTAGCTATGAAATAATGATAACATCATATCTTTAAGATCAACCTGTCTGACTCAGCTGTTGACAGTGTCTTGTCTGGACGTTATTCTGCCCTCAAAAGTGTCATGGGGCAGCACTTTTTCCTTCTGCTGCTCAGGTATTTTTGCAGGAAAACAGCAGAAACACACAGGCTGTGGCCTCGCTGCCAGAACTCGTGTTCCAGAGGCGGTTTTTAAGGCACCTCAAAGGCAGGCAAAGAAGCTGTTTCTCCCAGTGGACATTTTTGTTGGCTTGAAAGGCAGGATTTGTTTTGTTTCCCAGCTCCGGTGCCGGTGCTGTTGTGACAGCTTCCTCTTGTTCTCAGATGGACTCAGGCAGTCCAGATGTGTTGGTTCCAGGTGGATTTTATCCTCCCCACACTGAGAGGATCACTCAGCTCTTGGAGGCTCGCAGCACTGTGTCTGTGCAGTTGGAGCTGCTGAGGGCCTGTCCCAGAGCCAGGCTTTGCACAGAGCCATGAGCAGCATCTCTGGGGCCGTGCCCCTCCCCAGCCACTCTCACTCACTGCTCGTTGCTAACAAGGGCCTCGCTGGGTCATGGTGTTTTATGAATTTTTATGTACAACAACAGCACTCAGAAGCATTTCCATTTGCCTCAACCATCACTTTTGTCTCTTTGGAGTTAATGAAGCTCAGCTTCGCCAGTCTCTGTCTAACTTCCCTGTTTTGCTGGTGTTGTTGAGCAGGGAGGACTCGTGAGCAGAGCTGGGGGATCCCTGCTGGGCTGGGGAGTTAAGTTGCCTTTGTGCAGCTGTAATGTACTCTTCTTGCATCTCCAGACCTCTCACAGATACAGCTTCTGACTTGTGGCTTCAATATGATCTAAAGCTATTTTCTAGCAAGGATAAGAAAAAGAATGCACAGAATAATATTGCTTTGATTATGTAATTGCCACGGATTTGAGCAAGGCTAGGTTATATTTACAAAGAGCATCCTAATATTCATTGATAGAGTAATTAAGTCTGTAGTTTCAATGTGAAATTTCCTCATTCAGGAGCCACTTTATTGCTTGTTATGATCAGCTAACAGAAAAATGTGAATACCTGTACATAGAGACATACAGAGCTAGTTTTGGTGTGCTTATAGATAAATATGTGTATTTATTTATTCAGAATACCTCTGTGGAGATTTCACCAGAGAGAAAATTATGGATTCAGTATTTCTGTTCAAAACAAATTAAACTTCTGTGAATTAAACTCAGAAAAAAATTACTTTGGAAGTGGAATATATCAGGCCAACATATGCTTTTGAATACAAACCTATTTCAGCTTGTTTTCTTTTTCTGTAGTTTACAGGAAATACAACTGCTAACCTTTCAATGTTCTAAAATGGTATCCTCTAAAACATCTGTGGGTCATTATCATAAATATCACAGTGGTGTAGAAACCTCACATTTGTGATATATCATAACAGGGAAAACGGGATGCACTGAAAGGATGAATCCCAGGAACCTGAGTTTTTGTGCTGAGATCTATAAAGGGTAACATTTCCAGTTACAACTTTTTCCCTTCATTGCACTAATGGACTTGGGATCCTGCACAAGCTCTTCCAACAGGTCTTTTGATTGTGATAAGCTCAAAGTCAGTGATTAAAGCCTTGGCATGCATGCAAGTATTGCTAATAATGCATACTGCTTGGTGGAAAGAAATATTCTGTACAATTCACACGTGAATTTTGCAAAAAGGAGTAAAAGTCTAACACAGGAGGCTGAGAAATGAACAGAGGGCGATGAATGACACTCATGTTTTTCACTGGGAGCTGCTTGGCAGTATTTTCATTTTGCTTGCATGGAGTTTTGGAGCATGTCTCATAGCATGTGGCATATTAGGCACAATAAAGATGTTCATTTGGCAGCTGGAGCATGACTAGGAACATCAAAAGAGTCATAGATGCGTCAATAAATGAAGAACTCCACCTTCACATAAATATTAGATCGTTGTTTTAATTGATCATTGAATTCTTGTCGATGAGACATTCACTTGTCATGTCTGGTGCAGCATTACCAACGTTTTAGTTTGGGGCTAGAGCTGAGCTGCTGCCATTATTCATTTTTTGCACTTTTGTAGCACCCTGAGCACCAAACATGAATCATTTTGTTGCAAGTGCTGTACAGACAGAGTAAACAAGTGGCCTTTGCTCTGAGGAGTTTAAAATCCAGTTAAACTGCTTAAGCTGTAACACAGAGCGAGTGTGCAGGAGAACATGGGAGGTTTGGGGTGTGTGGCCCCTCTCATCAGGCTGCCACTCGCCCAAGCTGTTACAATGCACGTGGGCAGTGGGAATAATGTCAATTATCCATCTCAGGGCTTTCCTCGCACCTCATCTCCGTGACAAATGCACGAAGATCACAAACATCATCACACAGACCATATGTTATCAGGGCTGCCAAGCAGCAAAGTGTTGAATATTGAGAGAGCACCTTTGCAGCTCAGGCTGACACTTTCCACAGCTGATATCCACAACTTCTGTCTCATTTCTTGTTACACTGGGTGGTACCTGGGAGATGTAAGGAGTAATTAATCAATCACACTTTATAGCTTTTGCATAAAGATTTCTACACTGGCTTTATGTACAAAGCAAGAATTTTTTCACCAGAGAATAAGAACTAAAAATCCTATTTCCCTTTGTATTTAATGGGCATTAGCAATGTTCAGGTTTGGTTAAGAGATAGATGTAGTGCTGTGGATGGGAAATCTGAGTAAGCTGATGAAACTGAAATTCCTCAAAGCTCTCCTGAGTGCCTGGCAGGGAAGGCCAGTGTGGTCAGTGCCAGGCCCAGCTCCTTAGACTGTGTAGCTGCTCCTGGAGCCTGCTACGGGTGGTCCAAGTGCTGTAAGTTTTGGATGTTTGCACTGGCTCTTCCCCAGAAGCCACATGAGTTTAAGGAAGCAAATATTCCCAGTGAGGAGCATCGTGAGGAGGACTGGGAATGGAATTCAATCTTGTGTGATGTCTCCTGGTCAGCCCTGTCCAGGAGACAACATCATCCTGATAAGTTCCACATTTGATCCCAAGCTCAGACTAGGAATTTTATCTAAGGCTACAGTTCCCTTCAACCCTCTTAACAATTGGTTTCATTTTCATCCCTGTTGGCCCTTAGGCCAAATAATCTCCAGTGTTTGCTATCCTCACGATCACTTCATCTCCTTCCACTTCTAATTTCTCTCCTACATATCAGTACTTCTCAGAGCCTTTTAATTTTCTTTCCTTCTCCTTGCTATTAACCTCACCAAATACTCTCCAAATAAGTTTCTGTGGTAGGACTGGGAATTGAAAGCATCAGTCTTTTGGATGAGATATGGTAAAAAAAAAAAACCTGTTTCCCACTTTCAAACAACTCTGCCTTGGCCCTTGTTGGAAAAAGTTGCAGGGTTTCACAAAGCAGGATGAATAGACAGCAAAATATAAAAGGTTTTAAAGTGTCAAATTCATGGTTCCAGGGGAATATAGAACAGATTCAAGCACTTCTCCTGATTCCATGTGTCAGATCTGCATGTGGTCTTTGAATTTCTCCAGAGCACGCAGATGGCAGCGATGCAGGAATCCCAGGGACTGTGAACACCGAGCAGCGAGGTGGGAGCAGCGCACTCCCAGCCAGGCCCTTCCTCTGTCAGAAGCACAACCCATTTTGTCCTTTTCTTGAAAGGGACCTGCAGTGTTTGGCAGGGTGATGCTGCAGCTCTGAACTATGACATTTGGTTTTAAGGGATTGCTTTATCATAGTTTTCTTTGGCTTTTTAATTTGGTTTTTTTTTAACTTTTTATTCCTGACATAATTTCTCAGAGGCTGATGCTAAATTTTTCCTGTTGTGAGCCATTAATAGTAAATCACCAGCAGTTTTTGATTATGAGAAGCACAATATTTATTTAGAGAATCACAGACTGGCTTGGGTTGGAAGTGACCCTAAGGATTAGGCAGTTCCAAACCCTCTGCAGTGAGAAGGGATGCCACCAATACAACAAGTTCCTAAACCTTGTTTCATTTTTAAAATTATTATAATAATAATTATTATTATTATTATTATTATTTAGTTGGGTTTTGGGTTTTTTTAAGGGATTAAAAGAATAAGAGACTTGTAATTCACACAGGCTGCAATCTAAACAGTGTTTGCATAGAGAATTTCATCTTCCCACATTTGTAGTGATGGGAAAATTTTGTGGGTTTTTTGGTTGGTAGCTTTAGAAAATTGAAGTGAGTCTGTTAAAACACCTGTCATAAAAGCAACATAAACTCCAATGGGTGTTTTTTTCACCAGGGAGGCCTTGTTGAGGGAGCCTCCCATCAAAATCCTGCTGTGAGCACAAGACCCTTGCTGGAAGCCGTTCCCAGCCTCGGAGTGTGGGCACCAGCACACTCTGAGCACTCTGAAATTGCTTTAAGCTGCTGCTGCTCCCACATTCAGTGGTTTTCCCTCCTGGTTCTACTTCAGACTTTGCAGGCAGGATCTGCCACCCGACAGCCCGAGATAGGTTTGTCTGGAGAGACTGGAGTGTCTGAGGGGAAAGAGTTTTTTGTTTCTTTTTTATTTATAATCCTTCTTGCTTTCAGCAAAATTCAATGAAATAGCAAATGAGCTGATGAAATTCTGGTTTCCTGTCCCACTGTGAATCTAAGGATAGTTCTCTTGCCCTAAAGTAAAGTGGAGGAAATGGGAGCAGTTTTTAGTTAAAAACATGTAATTGAGCTTAAACCTTGTGCAGCAGCAGATCCTTCAGCTGCTGGGGGAGTTTTTCTGCCAGAGACTGCGGTGTCTGTCAGAGTGTTTGGACTCTCCTTGGGAGGAGAATTGTCTGGTGTGAATTTACAGGGTCATGGCTTTGTGGGGTGCTTTTAATTTTGTCTTGTTCTCAACATCCACGTCTATTTTAATTGGCAATTAAATTAATTTTCCCCAAGTCATTTCTGTTTGGCCAGCAATGGTAATTAGTAAGTGACCTCCCTGTCTTTATCTTTTCCATTTTCCTCCCCAGTTCTGCTGAGGTGGGGCAGTGAGGGGGTGGCTGGGAGCAGCCCAAGGCCAACCCTCCATTCTTGCTTTGGTAAATAGTGCCCCACCTCTCTTTTTGTGCCTTATTCCGTTTGCATGCTTGAGATTTTGGCATAGTTTAATTTTTAATCTAACCCATCTCATCAATATTCGTCATAAAATGAAGTTGTAAATTCTGGAACCAGCGATGGTTCTTTTTCCCTGCGGTGTTCTACTCTGGGATTTGATCCCAGTGAATACCCAGAAAGGAAGGGTCTCCACAAGGTCCTCTGGCAGCCCTGGCTTCATGTTGGTCCGTCTGGAGAGAGATGAAAATGTTGATGAAGAGGATTCCTGTGTAATTTCCCAGGAGTGTTGAGTGGCCACCCACTCTGAGACTATTTCTGTGCTTTAGGACCAGTTATAGAGATTACATAGTCAGGAAGAGTTTAGGGTTTGGCCATGAGAGACTCTGGGGTTTTCTCTTTCTTTAAAAACGATGACCCAATACAAGAAGTATAGACTTTAAACAATTAAATTGAATTTAAACAATTATACAAAGTGTTTTATTTTGTAGTAAAACTCCATTGTTGTTGATTTTATGTAGCTGGTATCCATGTCTGTAGTTTTTCTGAAAGCATAATGCAGTTTTTAATGATCCAGTGGAGGTGAAATGTAAAATAAAAATAGTGAGAGCATACAGGTAACTGAAAAGTCTGCAGCAGCAGTAACTTGAGGAGCAGGTAGGGGAATACAAAACAGTCTGCAGAAAAACCTTTCACATGCAAATATATTATTCAGAGATGTCAAAACCTGAAAAGTTCATTTAGCGGTTGCAAGTTTGCGTGAAGATCTCTTACTCACACCGCTGTTAGTTAAATCACTAACATTGTATCCAGTATTTTGTGTAAAATGACTCAGGGAAGAACTTTAAGACAAAGTCTCAAACCTTTGTGCTTTAGGAACACTTCCCTCTTTATGCCAGCCTTCCTAAATATTTTAAACCTTCCCTGTAAAGTGAAACAGGATTATTGACAGCTACTGTTCAATTAAAAGTTCTCAGAATCCTTAGATACAGTGCAGCTCATGATCTGTGTGACAATCCTGGTAGCAGAAAATGTTATAGTTCGGTTTCTCTGTTCTATAAAACTTTTGCCGTAGCCTGGGGCTGAATATTCTGTAAACAACCCGTGCTGAGCCTAAAGATATACTGAATATCTGAAAGCACTTTGCTGCAGAAGAGCCTTTAGAGACCTGGGCTGTGATGAGGAGCACAACAAGGTCTCTATTGCCATTGCTCAATTTGTGGATCTGGGTGTGCATTTGACTGGGGTGATCACAAAAGGTTTTTAACCCAGTTAAAAAGGTCAAAGCCTTTGATGGTCAAAGCCTCTTCATCCTTCCAAAGGTACATATTCATAGATTTGTTAATGAGGTACAGCCAGAAAAGTATAAAATTTCTTTGAAAGTTGTTTTCCTTAGGCTGAGAGACATTTCTTCCCAGCTCTATAAACAAGCTAATAACATAAAGATATCTGAAAGTGGATACTTATAATGTGTTTTTTCCTTTTTTTCCTTCCCCCCCCCCCCAGTGAAATTTGATGACTGCAAGGGAAACAACAAATTGAACTTTGAAGTTTCTAACCCAGACTTTACAGTGGAACTTGATGGGAGTTTGGTTGCACTCAAGAATGTATCAGAAGTTGGCAGAGCCTTGTTCGTCCACGCGCGGTCGGAGCACGCCGAGGATATGGCAGAAATCTTTATTCTCGAAGCAAATGAAAAACGTGGCGCATTAAAGGTAAGATAAATACCAAAGATTAAAAAAAAAAAATGCCAAGGAGATGCTGCTGCTAAATATTTACGTGTGTCACCTAGGATTGTGAGCAATTTTAATCTGTTAGCAGAGATCAAAATCAGTCTTCAGTGCAGATATTGCTGTAACATTTTAGCGCTTGGCTTAATTTGTGATGCAGATTTCCTGGGTTTTGGAAGATGTATTACATCTTCAGGTGAGGATGCTAAACCTTCATAAAGAGTTTATTCAAATGAAAGAGACCAAGTATTAAAATTGGCTGCTTCTTCCAGTGTATGTTATGCCAGGTAATCACAGTTTGGCCACAACTGAAAAAGGAAAATCATAGTTTAAATGTGTAACTCAGAATTTACAGAACCTTCGCGTTTCACTCCAAGTCTAAGTACGTGGAAATGAATTCTATGCTGTGAAATTTCAATTTTCATATTGGTCTGCTTATCTGACATTGTTATGTGGTAAACTGCTCACAAACAGCAGCACACATTTACACTCTGTCTCTATGCCCTGGTGACTTTTGTTCTGCTCTGCCCACTGAGTGTTTTGTCCTTTCATTTCCCCTCCTGAATTTCAGTGTAAAACAAACCTCATTCTCTGGGAGATAAAGCACTTCACAAATTGATTGAATTGTTTACTTCACACCCTTGCAAGTAACAAAAGGAGATGTGAGATAGCCTTCACTTCTGTGTCCTGGCATTTAGGAGAGAGGCAGGCAAGACAGTGGCTCACTAGACAATTAAGCCTGGTACGTTTACAGACCTATAATTTCACAGAAATATAAAGAAACCTCGATAAAAATGATTGATCTCTTGTCTTGATTTGGTATTTAGACATTCAATTGCCAGCATTCTCATTATATTCCCAACTATATATTAGTATAACTTAAGTCTTCCATTAAAAAAGCAAATTATCTTGAGGAGAAAGGTTGAACAAACTTCTGAAAGTCCGTGGCTGAGGAAAGGTTTTGCTCTGCACTTTGAGCAGCACGCAATGTGAATATGGATTGCCAGTGGCAGAGAAAGAACCAGAA
This sequence comes from Dicrurus megarhynchus, assembly GCA_013399195.1. NCBI lineage: Eukaryota > Metazoa > Chordata > Aves > Passeriformes > Dicruridae > Dicrurus > Dicrurus megarhynchus. Next base: position 1,696,037 of record VXAD01000352.1, on the reverse strand, counting down.
TGTGTAACTGCAGAAAGCTGATCAGAAGAGTGAAATGGAATTTAATTTTATTTAAATATGCCGTTTCTTCACAAAATTAAATTTTAACACCGTCATACTTGAGGGAGTCTCTCATGTGGAGGAGCTGTGACTTTAGGACTAGAGACTGCCAAATTCAGAGTAGGAAAGCTACACTTGCAGGAGCAAGCTGGGCACTTGGCTGTCCTGTACCTCAGGCTAGCAAGTCTTGCTCTTTCTGGTGCATTCACAAGAATCTTCAAATGGTTTTAGTTTGAAATCTTAGGAGCGGTTTCAAAACGGGGATCATCATTCTCTGGTTAGAAGTCACTAAAACCACAGAGGAGTGTGAGATGTCTCTGACAGCAGGTCTGGAGTTAAACTTGAAGGGATTGGTTTATGTGTGAAGATCTGAGTCTCTGAGAATCATATTCTGAAGTTTTATTCTGGTTTTCCTGGAGAAGCAGCTCTTCAATATCTGTGAGGGGAGATATTCTACGGAAGCTACAATCTAAGGGAAATCTTGTCAGATATTCTATGGAAGTTACAATCTGGGGGAAATCTCGTCTCATGAGTAGGAGCTGCCAGATGTGTATTTGCACAGACTATGACAAGCTCTGCCAGTGACCTTTTCTCCTTATGTCCTGTTAGGGTTCTGGGGAGTGTCCCCTCAGAATGTTCCAGCAACATTAATTGGTGCCTAGTGTTGAAATCTCTCTCCAGACTCCATTTGAAAGCCTGGGCTGATTTGGCCCCACTCCTGGGTTCTGTTCCAACCACTTTGTGTTGCTTCAGAGAGAGAGAACCAGTCTAAATCAGGCATATCGTGCCAATTGCCAGCCTTTCCTCGCAGGTGACGATATCACATCATCATCTCAACGTGCATTCATCACCTCTGTCTGGATTCTGATATTCAGCCCATAACCAGGTGATTACTCAGTGTGGGGATCTGTGCTGTTTGCAATGCCCTGGTGAGTTACATGATGCCTTAATGTGTCCTGGGAAATCCATCCAGCGAAGACTATCCCCTTCTTCAAGGGAATAGAAAGATCTTTGGGGCTGGCTGTCCTACTCTGTTCTCAGCAACCCCTCTGTAGCTGTTAAACCAGAATTTCTTCCCAACCTTTTCATCTATTCGCCTATTTTAAACACCACACAGACAGTGTTGTCTTTCTGTTTGTCATACTTGAGAAGGATGTAAAGACTACAGCGTCCTATCTGAAGTGATTTTATGATAAATTTGAACTTAATCCTGTACTTTGGTAGTCTAAATGTGTCAGCATGGAAACAGCAGAACTGCTCCATCTGTTTATGCAAGGAGCCTTGGCTAAGAAATGCTCAGATGGAACCTTAGTAATTCAGCATAATTCTGTGGGGTTAAGATGAGCACATGCTGGAGCAGTGCTTAGCATTTAGTACTTAGAGAACAGTACCTTGTCTAATTAGGGGATAAGTAGTTCTTAAGTATTTCCCCACTGCCAGCAACTGCCATTTCTCTTCTGAAAGCATGTAACCTACATCTGTGAAATCCCATTGTTAATGCTGCTAATTGCAGATTCCCAACATGTTTGGGAATGGCTCTCAACAATGATCTCTGATGTGCTGACTGGCAGTCTGAGCCTAGGAACAGAGTGTGGTTCCTAAAACTTTCTGATTGCTACCAACCATACTTTGGATGAATATGGAAATTATTTAGAGGTGCAATCTGGAGTGCAGAAAAGCTTTTGGTATTCTGCTGGTGAAGGGGTGCAGTTCTTTCCTGCTAAAGATGGGGGATGATTCCAGCTGGCCTCGACGATCCGTCCTACGTGATTAACTAAATTAACTTCATGGCCAGAGTATAATCAGTGGCTGTTGGAATTTCACTTCCTATTTAGCTGTTATTTGCATCTGAAGGGCCTGTTTTCCTCCTCTTCATCCAGAGGCACAACAGAGCCTACAGAGCCTGCAGCTTTCCATCCAGGGGTGGCCATGGCTGAAGTATGGGCAGAGAGGTGGTTCCTCGATCATCAGCCAGCTTGGCCATCGCTCTCTGATCACACAATCTGCTGCAGGAGCAGATACTGCACTGCTGCTTTTCCTGGTGTCTGCATGTTTAACATGCCCTGAACCCCGGGAATCTCTCTACCTACAGATATGCATACATGCAGGAATCTGTCCATCAGATTCCACATCAGAGTCCAGATCAGATTCCAGCTGGAATTGCCCGCTGGAGATGCCACCTCCCTCCTATGATTTCTGCTCTCTGTCTATCTTGACAGAGGGGACTATTCCCAAAAATCTTCTGTCATTTCTGGGAGGCCTTTGAATGCGAGTGCACAGAAGAGCCTAGGGACGGTGTAACATCACTCTTCGATAGATGTGTGCCTGTACACTCTTGGAGCCTGATGCAATCAGAGCTCAGTGAAAGAAAGGACTTTCACATGCATTCCTCATGGAGCGGTGCTGGTGAGCAATGGAACATTCCCCATGGAGCAGTGTTGGGATGTGCACAGCTCTGCTCGTGCCCTGCTCTGCCCAGCACTTGCTTGATGCCCTCTCGCACAGTCAGGACTGGAGTGCTTGGAGATATGAAAAAAAAAGAGACCTGGAAATGTTCTGATTCACCCAGGATTCCCCAAATGAACTTTGGGTTCATTCTGAATAATTCACAGAGTTGCTAAACCTCAAATCCCTAATGGAAAAATAAATCACTCACACACCCTCGCTGGGGAGAAACTGGCCAAGGCAATGACTGGCAGCATTCTCTTCTTTTTAACTTGTGTCTCATCCAATGCTTGATCCCTGCTTTGTTTTATGGAGAAAGTGGGACAACTGAAAGTTGGAAACTTCATCTCATCTGAACATTTGTCCAGACGTTAGTGGATTTATGTATTTATTGAAAGAGTCAGGTTTTGTGGAAGGCTGAAAGTGTATCCAGGCTTTTGTAGAGCCTCATAATAAATGGTGACTTGCAAAAGGTGGCAAGCTGGGACTTGAACTGTGTCCTCTGAGGCTAAATAAAATGGTGTCTGCTGGTCCTTGTCCCCTTCTGAAATCTAATGCTGGTTTAATGAACATACCCTCAGTATACTGGGAGCTAAGAGGAGCCCTTGGGAAACAATCTGTCTCTGCCTCTCTCTGTGTGTTGGCAGCCTTTTTTAATTTTTTTTTCCTTCCCCACAGCAAAGGGAGTTATTTAGAACTTTTATTTGTTACACCATTACAGACACAGGGTGAGGGGTGGAGGGGGGAGTGAGATATCAAGAGTCTGGCACCAAAGCAGATAAGAGGGCAGGCAGATATTCAGAAATTCCAGGCTGGTAGTGACTTCACTGTATGGTGCTCGGCAGTCTTCCATACAGAAGGATGAAATGATTAAATAGAAACTGTCAAAGCCTCAGGACACATTTCAGGCACTAGATAGAAAAGGAACAGGAGAAAGAAAAGAAGAGATAAGAGTGAGGAGCACACCCTGAGACAGCATGTTGTAGACAAAGTTTAAAGTCATCTCCAGCAGAAGGTCAGACTGGAGGAAATGAAGTTGCCCCAGTCCTGCTACTTTGTCCAGTGCACTTTGTACCAGCCAGGGGCTGGGCAGAAAGCTGCTGCTTTTTTGCCCTTTGTCAAACCACTGCTTTTCCCAACACCAGCACTCGGCTGTGTTTGTTACAGCACTGACAGCAGCCTCGGCAGCCTGGCTGAAAACCTCCTTGCAGACCCGAATTCTCATTCCTACTAAGTCACAGCCTGCATGGATACCTTTTGTGCAAGTTGCTTTCTGCCTGTGCATGTTTCCTAAAGTATCAAACAGAAATAATGAAACTAAGCTCCTTGGATTTAAACCTTAGAATTTCTTGTTTGTGTCTTGCTCTCTGCTTATCCCCACAGGATAGAGATTGCAAATATTATGGATATGAGATAAAAAGTGCCTAGAGCCTTAAATCCTACATGTATGGCTTTCTGCCTTAGAACAGATGATAATGGATCAATAATCTTATTATGAATCAGGATTCTCTCACAGCAGAAAATATTCAGGCAAAGAAGTGTGAATAGCTGAGTTTAGTCATCTGGCAATTCAATAAGTTATTTGGAAAATAAGATCAAGAATCAGCCTCTCTGATATAGCAGGCAATCGTTCCCATTAACGTATATTAGCATTTTTTTGTTTAGAATAGAATTCCAAATAGGCTGAAAATGACTGTGCAGAGGTATGGAGATGGACTCTCATATGAGATATTGACAAACAGGCTCGAAGATTTCCGTGTTATTAGATTTTGCATATAGCAGTTGCTGCAGAAAGGGATGCATTGCATAAATAAAATACCATGTTTTGCATTTAATTTTAAGGCATGAAATAGAATAAGTCACAGGGGGTGCATCAATATCTATGATACGTTTGAGTTATTATACTGATCAAAACTGTGTGTAGAATACCATTTCCAGAAAAGCTGGGGAGATCTTTTGCCTTCAGATATGAAAGTGTCCTTCAGGCATATAAAGAAGGATTTTCTTAAAGATCAAACAACAGCAACAACAAATCATTTTCTCACTTTTGTGTTCAGTTTGGCAGAAAGTTTAACATATTAACATTTTCCCAGCCATTAAGTTAGTAAGTTGTTATCACTCCTGTTACTTTTGTTATCACACTGCAAACACATATTGACTTGGAATTCACGCATAAACAGCTGAGGTAAAGGTGATTTTAGAATTTAATACCTGTGTATTGGTGGCATTTTTGTAAATTACTTTTCCCTGCTATAATCACCATTGAATGGATGCTATTTTTTAAATTTTAAAGTCTACATTGCTACATTTAGGATTTCACAGAATACATCTCGATTAATGTCAATGAAAGCAAGAGCTTGTTCTCATCAATGGGTCATTCTGCAGTGTCATTTAGCTGCCCTTTAAACTATATTTTTATAAAAATGGTCTGCTCAGGCCACTTGCTGTCGTGGAAACAACAAAGAGCTCCTTTTATATCAGAAAACTCCTTAAGCACTCTTTTCCATAGAAATTCCAGTCACCTTTTTTCCCTTTTTATCCCCTCAGCCTGATCCAGAACCTGCTGAAATATTCAGATTCCGGTGGCTTTAGCTCAAGCTCTGGGAGCAGGAGCTGTGCCTGGAGGTGCTGTGTGGCTGTGGCTCCCGTGCCCCTTTGCTGGGCAGTTTTTGGGTGTCCCTGCAGTCCCACACAGAGCAGTTCTGATTTGATGGACACCCACACTTCCCTTTAGCTCAGCTCTGCAGCCTCCCCTCACCTCCATTGCCAGGCTCGTGCTTCCTCAGATCTGCACTGAATTTACCCTTCCCCAGCACCAAGGAAATGCGTGTTTCATATACACTGGCTTTGGAGTGTGCTCTGACAAAGATCCATTTATCTGAGAATTATTATGGTGCCAAGAGATGTGGCAGTTGCCATAGCAACAATTACATATTGTGTTGAATACCACAGTAAATGCTATAAAGAACAGGAGCCACTGGTGGTTTTCATTAATTTAATGTTGCTTTTCTGGACAAAGTGTGACTCGTAAGTTTATTCACTGTGTGTGTAAGTGCTTAGATCAAATGTGTGGGCTCGCTTTCCTCCTATTTCCCTCAGTGTGCAACTTCAGCATGTAAATGAGAAGTACTTGGTTATTTAAGGAGAGAAAAATGGTCTTATAGACTGGAAACATGAATAATTGACTGTGAAACAAGAAGGTGTTAACTTCCGTGAGTGTTCAGTGCCTTTCTCTACGAGTAATCTACATTCAGATTTTATGTGAGCTGGGGATGTATTTACCCAGGAAAAGGGACTTTGTGCTCTTCAGGAGCAAGCAGAGCTAAGACAAGTATTGAATATATTTAGCAGTGATTCAAAGGTGAAAATAGATTATTTTTGAGACAAACGTAGACCTTGTTAACGGTTTCAAATTATTTACAGACTAATGTGAAACCACAGGCAAAATTCTTCGTAATGAATGCATTTTATTAAAACCAGCTACAAACAGAATTCCTTTCAGCCCTGAGCTGCATTCAGGCTGCTCAGTTGGTTCTCTCTGCTGCAACAGGTACCATTTCATCATGGCTTGATGTGGTGGAAACTCCAGTTTTTTGTGGAAGCTCAGAGCCAGATACAGTTCTGGAATGCACTAATTTTGCTCTTTTTTTTTTTTAAAACACACTGAGGTCTTATCCTCCATCCGTAAGACCATATGGCAAAGCTTCCACAAATCTCAATGAGAGAAATTACTCAAGGATTGCTAAAATCTTGTATTTGAACTAAAATTCATCCTGGCACATAGTGCCAAGAAAATACCAATTTGCTTCTCGTGACTAAAACATTTTATGAGAGTTTGAATGGTGGATAAGTTGTCAGAAGATATTTTGAATTTAATTAGCTACTTTTTATGATCTATTACATTAACTGTCCTTTATCCATAAAAAGAAAAAAATCCACTAAATGTTGTGGATGAGTGATAAGCCATCATGTATTGGCATATAATTTTTTTTTTTTCAAGTATTTATTGTTCTGAGTCCAGCCTGGAAGTATTCTGGAACAGATAAAACTGTGCCAGTCCTATGCCTTAATCCTCAGAGATTGATGGAGTTCTGTGGAAACTCGTGCCAGAGGTGCGGGGAACACTTAAAGAAACCCTTTGTGAAAGGCTTGAATTTAAAATTCATGTAGTAACTGAGGATATAAGTAAGAAAGCAAGAGGCTAAGCATGATTTAGTAGAACATTAAGCAAGATCATAAAGGATAAGTAGATGTCTCTTAGGATATGTAATATCTTTCATTTATAAAGTGGCTTTCATCCTGTAAGATCCTCAAAGTGCAACTATTAAGTACATGGGGACAGGATGTGTATGTGCCTGTCTTAATACAAACATCTCTAAAAGGAGGCATTTGCATAGATATCTTTATTGTTGATACTTATTTCATAATACTTTTTCACATCAGGATAGGAACAAAGTCTTCTTAAAAGAGGGATTAGGGAAAAGGACCTGGCGATTTTGATACGATATTAGAATTGCCATGACAGCCTTAATGTCCTCAAATCCATCCTGAGAAAGAGATGTTACAGAAACCAGAAGAACGTGTGAGACTTAGGTACAGAAGAAAAATTGTCCATTTATTCCATGGTTGTTCTCTCATCCAGCACCAGGAATGAAGCAGTAGGTGCACGACCACTACCCCAGATCCACCTGAGAGCTCTCAGATTTATTAAGGAACAGAGGCAATTCCAAGAGGAAATCAAACTTAGTTGTGCCCAAAACTAAAGTCAAGGTTCTTTTATTTTGTGTCAGAGACACAAAATATTGCTGGTGTTTTCCCACTATCAGCTTCTCCCTCATTCCAGAAGCAGAGTGGATTTGAGAGAGCCATGATAGGAGGAATTTTTCACATGAAAAGATGATTCCCTGAGTAAGAGTTTAGTAATTTGTCTCCACTGGATGCATCAATAATAGTCCCTAATGATTGCCAGAGTGTTTCCATGTTGATTGTCACAATCCTGAAGGAACATTTATTATGGTTATTGCAGTAACACCTATCTCAGTGCACATCTTAAGCTTTTAATGGAGCATCACAGGATAAAAATCTACATTTGTCCTCCCTCAAGAATTGATTCTGCTATTGCAAGGACAGATGGCTCCTTTTGGACCTAAAATTCCATATTTGTTGATCATTACAATTTTGATGCTTTTATGATTATTTCTTTGCATCTTATTTCGCAGCTAGGTTTTTTTTAAGTACCTAGAATAACTTGGCAATTTGAAGAATGACAGAGTTAAAGCTTGGTGTCTTCATAATAAACAACTCTGCTAATGCTTGCAGTCACCTTGGAGTTATTAATCATCCATCTCCTTACTTATTTCATCACCAAATCAAACTGAATAACCTTTGCATTAAGCAGTTGATCCATCTGAGAAAAAATAGTTTTACTTCTTGGTTTATGCAGTTTCTCACTGAGAGGGCACCTGGGACAGTGACTGTACAGCTCTTCTGTGGGTAGTTCACACTCTGCTTCCTTCTCCCTCACGTGGCTGTGCAGGGCAGCTTAAGGAACTTTCTGACTTTATTTCAACACAATTTAATTTTTTCTGTGCTGCTGTATTGTGTTGTTCTTACATGGTTTTCTCTCTTTCCCACCACTCCCTACAACCAACTTTTTGAAACTGGTTTAGTCATTAAAGCCAGAATTGACCCTCAAATTGGGAATTCAGGCAGAAGTAAGGCCAGGGGATGTTAAAACTTCAGTTTAAAGATTAAAAGTCAAAGCTGGGGAAGATGTGGCTCTGAGTTTGGCTCACATCTACGACACTCAAACTCATCACTGACAAAGCCACACGAGCACGTGAGCGAGGCTTGGAGCTTTAAGTTACAGGGTTGATTTTAGTCCTGATTATTCACAAAAGCGTGTAATTAATCTGTCATAGGAAAACACAGCAAGCAGTGCACCAAATGCAATCCCCATTAAGTCAACAGGAGTCGTTCCACCGACTTTAATGAGCTTTGAATCCACTCATAAATCTGTTGTGAGGAGTGTCCAAATCAAAATTTATCTGAGGGTGACCTTGATGTTAATTGTTAGTGCTTCCATGTTGTTTAATTGCCAGGAAAGCTGAATATATTAGTGGGACTATCATATGGTATGGTCCTGTCTATTGGATACTATTAGCATCAAGTTGATATATGTAATATTAATTGTGCATAATGTTAGTGCATAGTCACAGTCTGCCAGTTATATTTTGTGTCTGTGAAACGGGAAAAAAAATCTCTTCAGTTATTTTTAATGTTTTTTCTGCCTTCAGCTGAATCCCTGCAAAATTAATGTTTTTTTGATCAAGCAGCTCTTCAGAGGATCTCAGAAGTTTCACATTTATTCAGTGGCTTTTAATCCCAGATTTTGTGTACTGACTGTAATTACTTTAAAATTATATCTCAAATTTGTAAATAACATAAAGAAGATTCTGTTCAGTCCTATGATGTTTATTACATTTAACATCTACCAGAAAAGTTCAATCATCTGTATCCCAAATGGAAACGTTTCCTTCTTTAACTTGTCATATTTAATTCAATTAGGGGAAAAACATGGGCAATATATGAGAAGTACAAAAAGGAAAGGGTTCCTTTAATTTTTCTCTACTAAACAGAAAAGTACGTGGTTTACTTGAGGGACATAATTACTGTAGCTTCTAAAGGTATAAAAATATGGAGAGTTATAGTTAGAGGACTGGGGGGGAGAAATGATTGTTTTTGTTTAATGACTTTCTGAATTCCTTGTCAGTGCTGGTGATTATTGTGTCTTCTTTTTGTTGGCACTCAATGCATTAGGCTGCACTTAGGATCATTTTATTAATGGAAAATATGTTTCTGAACAATTGTGAATTAGATAAGTGGCTTGATTAAAACTCATTCTTTAAAACTATAAAATGAGAAAATAACATGAATTAATCTCGAGTCTAGACAGTGGGAAGACAAGACTCTGGTTTCCAGTGTAAGGGTGTGTGCTTAGGAGAATGAAGGGAGACCAAAAACCTCCTGCATTTCTCCTTCAGTTTACTGCAGTGTTGTAGAAGCACTGAGAAAGATTGTGGCTTTAGGAAATACATGCAGGAAATACAGAAAAGAGCTTCCAGAAAAAAACAAAGCTGGACAAGAGGAAAACGTGTTACTGCTGACAGTCTTCACTTTGATACCTCTTTGCATCCACCCCCTGTAGAAAATGGAGTTACTCAATTAGCACATTGACGGGGAGGTGTTTGGGTACAGGGTGACAGGGACCTTGTACCTTTGCTGCTGGGGTTTCAGCAGTTTAGAGATTGAGGCTCTTCCACTGCATGGTTTAACTTCATTCCATCTGCTCAGTGGGGGCCGTCTGAGCTCAGCTCCAGGGGCAAGTGGCATCTTGGAGGTCGGGACGTGCCCTGCAGTTCTCCAGGTGGAGCTGCCTGATGTGGTTTCTCCCTAGGAAGGTAATAAGAAATTCAGCTCATACCAGGATGTCTTTGCCTTTACCTTGTGCTCATCTCCAACAAATTTCCTCTGATCTTTGACACCCCGTTAGCATCATTATTATCTAGTCCAAGGAGACTAATTTGTAATCTTCTGAAAACAGATTTACACGTGTGAAGTGTATTTCTCAAAAATATCAGTGGACTTGTGATGGAATGCTGAGTTCTGTGGGAGTCACTTAAGCAGATGTCTGTCTCTCTCTAGATATATGTGAATGTGCTACACGGATTTTGTCTCAACAAATAAGCCTGAATTATACATTCTTAATTGCTTCTTCCATTTATCAAGCTTAATGTTGTTTAAAAAAATCTGAAAACAAACAAACAAAAAGTTGAGAAGATTTTCTTTTAACTTTCAACATGTTGTAACTTTTACCATGGGGTGACAACTACCTTAATTCACTGTAATAATTGCCTTATAAAAATGGCATACTAAGCATGTTTTTCCACCAGAAATTTTCATTTTGATTCTCAATATTTCATATCTGACATTGCGCTAAATGAGAACGTGGCTTAACAGTTGATATTGATTCGCATGTCATTTTTTCATTTCACTTTCCTATTCAAAAGGAATCCGTGCTGACAAGTTAATGAACTCCAGCTACAAATACAGAGATAAGCCATGGGATAGGTTTAGTACCTGCCTTGTTCTAATTACGAAAGGTTTTCTTTAGGTGACTGTTTCATGTTCACTGCAGGGAAACTGGAATAAAGTGACTGTCAACAAAGCAGACACCTGGAAAAGTGACATAATAGAGGGCTATTCATAGAACATTTAAGCAAGTCTACATCAATTTATCCCAGTATTTTTAAGTCTTTAATATTTACAGGTGGAATACACTTAAAATGAAGGTACACTGGGTCCTAGGCCTCTATGTTGAATAAAGATTCATAAAAGTATGCTACATTATATCTTTTTTTTAAATTAACTTCTTGTATAAATTAATAGCTTTGGACAGTGGCAGTAGAGATCAGGACTGCAGAACCAGCTTTCAGAACTTGTTTGTACATCTTTTGCCCCTGGTTTACTTTTAATTAACATATCTGGTACCTAAGAAGTTATTCCAAGTTCTGTTTTGGTGTTGTTTTACACGGCTAAATTGGTGAATCTGATTTAATTAATATTTTGGCCGGTATGTCCTGCTGCTGGGAACTGTGAGCTGGTCAAATCTTATTTAGCATCAGAAGAAAAACTTCAAATCCTGTTTTGTAGCCTTATGGGGAGAACTTTTGTCCATACAATTTGAAGCTGCATCCAGAAAGGAAGTACTGTAAGACTGGGTGAAATCTGAATTTTATCTTAGCTGATACCAACCTGTGGTGTGAGCAACCCTGAAGCACTCCTGGTGCTTTGGAGGAGGAGCAGACTGTGGTACTCCTCTGTGGTGTAAATTTACTAGAAGGTAATTCTGCACCATCTGGGAATTTTTTATTAGACACTTCCTGCACTGCCGGCAGTGACAGAGATAATTAATCTGACCAGGGAATTTGACCACTGAAGCCACTTGTGGACTTTTGGAATTAAAGACTCTCTAAATGTTTGCGTGTCTAACAAGCCCATGCAGAAATGGAGCGATGGAAGAGAGAGAAGCCGTGGATATTCACTGGCTCGGGCAGCAAATGTCTGTGGTGACCGTAAAAGGCAGGGAACAGGATGTTTCATACTTTCCACCATGGGTTCTCCTTCCAGAAGGACAGGGTGGAGAAGGCCGTGGCGCTCTGCCCTGAATTCCAGCTGCACGCCTTGCCCGGCGTTGCTCTGGCGATGGGAATAAACTGTTGTCTCTGGGGAACACACTGGTGGTGTTTGGCCAGCCAGAGCAGGGCCATAAACACAAGTTTAAAGCTGTATTTACAGAGCTGTGCCTGCACAGTTTGAGACACCGGTTCTGCCTCGCTGTCGTGCTGATGGTCGCAGAATATCCTAAGTTGGAAGGGATCCACTGGGATCATCAAAGTCCAGCTCCTGTCCCTGCACAGGACGCCCCAGCAATCGCACCCTGTGCCTGGGAGCCTTGTCCCAACACTTCTCCAACTCTGAACAGGATGCTCACGGGCCAAGACAAGGAGCAGTGGTTTCTTGGCTTCAGAGGGATTTTTTTCAGGAGGAGGGAAATAAATGTGAAGCAGAAAAAGTGTCTTTTCCTCCCTTTTACCCCAAACAGAACCCAAAACACAGCTAAGGAGAATCAGCAGCAATAATGTTGTTTATTAAAGATGCCAGGGTGAGAGGCTGAAATGGGTATTTTTCAAATCTTTGCCCAAAATTACTATTCAGCTCTTGCAGCTGGATATGCATGGGGATAAATCTGATGACGGATTCAGTTCTTTGTCATTTTAGTATCATTCATGTTTTCCTAACAGGAGAGAAACGTGAAATAACAAAAAGATTGTTCTTTATTTCAAGTTTAAGGTTTCAAAAGCTTAAGATTTGAACTTTACCTAAATCTTTTGAAGAGGCTTGAAAAGCTATTATGCAATCCTATCTTTCATTTCAGCTATAGTTGGAAACAATACTATCAACACAGCATAAAAATATGGTTTTTATCTTGTTTCTATTTGTATTGCAAGTGTAAATATCTCACAGGACTTCCAACCTAAATTCACAGGCTCAAGCAATTTGTGATTATTCAGGATAAGCTTCAGACAAGCCTATGAAATCCCAGCTATTTGTTTGGTGCAAATGCAGATCTCCTCATTGAGGTGTAGCCATGCCTGATATGAGCAGAGAGCTCACTTAAAGTCTTTGTTGTTTCTGAAGGTAATGAGAGTTTCAGTGTATTTCTAGTATTTTTTTAGAAAGTTTAAATATCACCTCAAGGAGGTGGAAATAGATGGACACAGTGCTGTCAGAATTAAAAATGAATGACAGGAAGGAATTTTGTTTGTACAAATTTTCTGGGAGAAAAAATGGGAAGACAGGTGAGGGACACAGAAGAAGAGAAGTGGAGGATCATAATGAGTTAAAAATCATGACAGACAGAAGGGGTCATGAAGAGCCCTAAAATTAAAAATAACAAAGGAGGGAGGAGAGGAGGGCAGAAGTACCTGGATGGAAAATCAGAGCTCAGGAAAAAAAACCAAAAAAACAACTGTATAAAAAAAAGACTCTATCTATTCTTACAGTTTTCCTCAAATTGTTCCTGCCCCCTCCCTCTGTTTAATTTACCTTTTGCAGTCTGTAGCATGAGTCTCATAAAACTTCACTAAGGTTATAATGCAATACCTTGGCACCAATCTCTCTTGTTTATGTGTCCATTAGTTCAAAGCCACAGACAGGCAATTTATTGGGTATGAAAAATGTCACCTATGGCACCCTCATTTGCATCTGAAAATTGATTTTTGTCACACTGGGATTTTAGGACAACCTTTTTTGGCAGCCAACATTGCCACAAAGCATAATAAAAATAATTATGTGACCACAAAAGCAGGTGAGGTTCACTGTGAGTTTTAAGTCTCTAGGGAATTGCAGTTGGCAAGGCATTTTTGATGAGCTTGTGATCCTTCTTGGTGATTAAATATTGACATCTAAACTTAAAACATTCTTGTGATTGCCAGCAAAGTGCATAACAACATAATGGAACGTGATAATGTGTAGTCAAATATTCCAGCATGATAGCAGAATATTAGTGATGTCACTTGAACAATTGAACTATTAATTAAGATTTTTTTAAATTGATAATTACTGAGCTATGGAGTGTTTTTTAAGAAAGTACTGTTAAACACCTTTTGAGGATCAGTTAAAACATGTTACCAGCTTAGCAACTTTGCATGTGCTAAGTCAATTCATTAATTCATTTTCCACTATGTGATGTGTTTGGCTCTTGGAGTTTGCCAAGTTTTTGTCTCTCACTGATGTGATAGTTAACATACATGGGAAGGTGTCCCTTTCCATTGTGATACTGAAAAATCCTATTAATTATCAGTGTTATGTTGCTCAAACACTTTCATTAGTTATTTTGGCAAAACAATTCCCCAGGGTGAGATATATTTATATAACAAATTCCTCTAAAGCTGAATCAACCATAAATGGATTATGCAAACTTGTTTCCTTTCTTGTAGATAAATTGTTTTACAGCAGTGTTCATTATGAGAAAGTCCTTTGCCCACTGTAGTACTTTATCAGCACAGAATAATCTACAGCTTCAGTTTCAATGGTAAAAAGGCACCATTCTTTAATATGAATCCAGTTTTTAATCTTAGCCCAGGATGTTGGTTCTTTTGTTTTTTTGGGTTTTTTTTTTATGCTTGATTTAAAGCATGGGCAAAGGGTGGTGATTTATAAGCTCATATTCCTTAGAGCAAGTTTCTCTATGCAGTTATGAAGGGAACAACAGAGCAAGTTTCTGTATGCAGTTATGAAGGGAACAACATGCTATTGAAAATGGATGAGCATGACCTGACTGAGATGTATGCTGCAGAAAGGAGGGAGACAAAAAAGTGATTCTTTGGCATTTAGGAAATGTGGGACTTTTTATACACATAGAAGGCATGCAGTGGAGAAATTTGTGATTATTGAAGCATTTGGTTTTGTTAAAACAAAAATTGATAGCTTTGTTTTTTAAAGAAGTGTATATTTAGCATTTGAGTAGTTCATTAATAACCCCTTGGCATCCGACTGCACTCTGAGAGGTGCCCAGAGTGTGACGCTGCTCCTGGCCGGTTCCGTGCAGAGCCTTTGCTGGGATTTATGAGACAGAGCATTAAACAGTAACCAAGGATTGCACACCCATGTCTCACACACACTCAGGGCTGTCTCTGCCAGCAGAAGGATGTGATCCTAATCATGGGTTACTCATAGTCCACTCAAAACTAAGCCTGTTTTAAATCAGGGGTGGCACAAACGTTTTGCTCTGATGTCAGGCTGCAGCTGCCAGGCACTGTCTGTCATTTGGGATCCACTGGCATTTGTTCCTAGCAAAGATGCCAGCCTGAAAAGTAGCAGGGAAAGCCTGGGAGTACCAGGACAGTTAGTCAGAGACCTTACCTAATTAGCAGTTTCTGTCAGCTACCACAAGTGTCACTAAAAATCACTGCCAGCACTTTTATATTCGCTTGTGGCATTAGAATTCAGAAAAAAACCTCAGACATACTTTCTTCTTTGCAAATGATTTTTACTGCCCTTGCACTCTGGGTTTAAAGTTTTATTGGGGAAAAAAACCCCAACCCTGTTGTTTTCTAACTTTTTCTTCCTTGTTTTATCACTATTTCCTCCTTCTGGGTTAGTTAGGTTCAGCCTTCTGGACTCTGGCTATGTTTTGAATGCGGGATTTATAGTTGGTACAAGTAGCCTGGATCACAGTCTGAGTGTGCTCAGCAACATTGTTTGACCATATTTGGTTCTCTTCAACTGAAAAGACCAGTCTCTGCTGGTAAAATTCTATATTTAGTTTCGAACCAATGATTTTGCTTTTATAAATTGTTGCATCCAATAGAGAGGAAAAATCATTACTATCAGTGCAGAAACACTTAGGCAAATACAAGTGGTTCTTTTACAAATTTAAAAGTGAAAATATGTGAGTTTCCAACTCCCTCATGCTGGTAGAATCAGCAGAAAAATGATTCTGTTGTGGTTTATATAAAGTGCAGTGAAATACTAATGAATACTTTTTTCAACCTCATCAAATGATACCAGGCTGTTAGCATCAATATGAAAAAACTGTTTGCTTCTATTTCTTTGCTTCTTCAAAATTCTAAAAAAAGAAAAATAATAGTTTGCTTGGCCCCCATGAATTTTCTGATCTACCTACCTGTGTTTTAATCTAGAAAAGTACTAATCTCTGGGAAGTACTGATCAACAGAAGTACTTCCATAGCATGAGTTCATTTCTCCAGAGCACAACAATTTCAAACCTCATTCTATCTTTTAAAATTTTTTTTTGGTTTTGTAATTTATGCCATTACTCCTCCAAGTGGCACAGGCATCACTTCCCGTCAAGTCATTCAGATCACAGAGATAACCTTTTTGTTTTCATCTTGTGCTCTAAATGTAATAAATCAAATCCTTGCCAAAAGCAAGTTCTGAATTTTATATCATGAAATTTGCATTTCATGCTCTGTTGCTTATTCAAAGAAGCCATCCAATCTGAAAAGACAAATAATGCCACATGACTTGTGTAACTAATACAGACAAATGTTTCCAAGCAACTGCCTGAGCAATCTGAAGATCAAAAATTACTCATCTGAAAAACTTGCGTATAATGGTAGATAATGTATTTGTTCACAGATTTCAGGGTCTGCTAATGGACAGTTTGTAAACTGAAACAGGACCAAGAATGTATCAAATTAGGAATTCTGCAATTCATTAACTTGTCTCTATTAGATAGTTCCAGCAAAATAAAGCTATTTTAGGCTAAGAAAGTGGTACTGCACTTCACTGCTCTGTGCAATGGTCAGGCAAGAGCAGCCGGACCCTTCAGCACTGTGCTGAAGGTTGGATTTTGGAGCAGGGATACCAAAGGGAGTGGTGTGAAGGAAGCTGGATAATACAGAGTAGAATTAATTTTCTTACATTCCTGGGAAATTCTGCACTTATAGTAGCAGCATGCTGTGTGCATGGTCTGACAGACACAATGGTCTTTGGTCATGTTTTGAGGCAGGACATTTGTACTTGGCATGTGCAATGAGAACTGAAGGATCCATCTTACAAATTCATAAAGCCATTTAAATACAGTCCAGTAGAGATTCTTCTGGGGCTGGCTGCATGATGGGTAATTATGAGGGATAGAGAAATATTGCTGATTTACCTCAAGCTGTGAGAACCCAGGTTTTCAATTCTAGAATTGTCCTGTTTAAATTCTAATATGTCAGTAAGGGCAGCAGACATCACAGGTCTGGCTTTAATGACTTCAGTTACTTTGGGAGAAAGAAAATGCATAAAAATAGAACTTATCTGACAGAACTGAACAGATATGAAATATGAACAAAAGGTAAAGTGGAAATAAAGGGGTAGATAATCTCTTTTGGTCAGAGCCCAGGTTTTTCAATGCATTTGAATGTATCATTTCTTCCTCAGAAACACGCTGGATTAGAAATCGAGACCTGAACAGGGTTTTCGGATCTGTGGAGTGTGAGTGCTAAAGTAACAGCATTCACTGGAAGGTCTGGGGGAGCAATTATTAGAACAATAGAGAACCTGTGTCTCCTCTGTCCCCTGTGAATGCTGTGGCTGCTGGGCTGTCTGTCCCTGCTCAGTCACTGCATTGGAGTTAACAAGGAGCACTGGAGTGCTGAACCCTGCTCTGACAGCTTTGAGAGCATCATTTCCTTTAAATAACCTTGGATGCTGCTTCCCACTGCTCAGAAACACAGAGTGGGCAGCCAATGACCAAGGCTACACAAAAAAGTAGCAGTGGAGTTGCCAGGCAAATGACATGCAGGCGGGGAGTAAGTTTGGATCTGTCTTCTCTTGGCCAGGAAACTTTAATAAAACCTGTTCACTTGGTGTTTGTGTAGGTGGGGACTGTTCTCATACCACGGAGATGCTCAGTTAAAGGTCAGTAGGTGTGAAGTGAGGAATATAAATATTTCTGTGCTCCTCTGGCTGCAGGTTGTTAGGGCAAGATGCTCAGATTCAAGCATATGAATTTGAATGATTTACAGTTGGGAGCCATCATGTCACATTTCATGTATTGTAGAGTGCACTTGGCTTTAGTTTCAGCAGTTATAATCCAGGAGAAACAACACCCTCAAACCATTGTCAACTATGATCCTGCCGTTTTAGGTTCTTCTCCCTGAAGTGTGTGGCAATTAATATTGTTAGCAGCTTGATGTTACAGCTCATGAATCATTGATCTGTTCCAGTATAGCAATTAATTTGCCTCTGATTCCTGACAGGTACACTCTTTGAATTTCCTGAAGTAGACTTAATTGCCAGCATGTGATTAAGGAGAAGTGTGAGAATCCACCGAGTGTCCAAGCCTGTGTCTGGGCCTCCATCTTGCACATTTCACTTTTCTTTTGGGAATCTTCTGCAAAAAAAGCTGAGCTTTGATTTTCCACCCCAAAATATATACAGCAAAAAAACCACTGTAGCTATTTCTAGCCAGCATATTTTATAAATTCTGCAGGAATTAAATCTAGAAGTCAAATTTGAGTGAACAACTGGGGTTTTTTTATGTGTCTTGGAAGTAATAGTTTTTAAATCTTGGTTTATTGCATATGAATTTTTAGATAGCTTTCATCTAAGTCAGACCTTCACCTGGGTACTCTCTTTTTTAGTAAATACTATGTGGGTCTTTGAGACTGTCCAGACTAATGAAAGGTTTGGAACTAAGAGGCATTGTCCTGTGAATTTAATTGGGTCTCTGTGGTGGGAACAAATAACACAGGTCATGTTTAGGTCTTGTATTCTCATCTTTGAAAAATGCAGCCAAAGTGCAGCACGAAGCCCAGCAGCACTCAGGTGATAATGAAAAGCTGTCCACAAGGCACTACAGCACTGTCTCTTTATTGTGCCACACAACAGAGTTAAGCTGCTGCTGTCAGGCAGTTACTGCCTGTTAATTTGTGTTGAAGAGTAAAACTAGAGCCCAAATTGTGAAGTGGGTTAATACACTATGATTTCAGCTTTTTGGACTCAGTTAATGCCCGTTAATTAATTTGTTCCGAGTAGCTGGACCAAGCAGTGAAGTGGATTAATGCACTAACATTTCTTCTTTCGACCAAATTTGAAATCCAGCCTGGTGACTGAGGAGCTTTTCTGTAGCCTGGATCTAAGTGGGCATTTTGTCTTCATCACAGACCACAGCTTCATTTGTCAGCGTGGCAGCTCCTGTACGGGAGAGCTCAGGAATGCAGCTCTGGAGAGCACCCTGCATGAATAGTCAGGCCTAATACAATATACCCAGACTTTTTTATTGTGATCTGAACATAATGCAGCCCTGCTCTGCAGTCTTAGGCAACATTATTTTTGCTAGGAGTCAGTAGAGCAGGAAAGGAGGAGGGAAGTTGTGCAGGAACATGCAATATTACACGTGCAAGAGAGTACCAGTTCTAATGGAAATTACTGAAAGTTCCTCCCAGTTAAACTGTCCTTGATTGCTCCAACTAGAAACAGACTTAGCACACTCTTAACAAAAGTGGTCTAGTTTTGTTTTTCAGCATAAGGTAAATGGAAATGTATCCATGATTGGGCCTCCTCTATGTGATTAATGCTGTGCAAAGGGCAGGATTGATCTGGAGGTGCCCAAGCGATGCACCTGCATGGGTCAGGTGACAAAATACACAGGGCAGGGTGTAGGACATACAGTCAGTGTCTGCACTGTCATTTCTTTTCGGTGCTTTTTGTGAAGTCTCAGGCCAAGGAGTGAATTCCTCATTCCCTCCTGAGGATTTTACAGCATGGGAAAAGAAGGCATTTTTCTGGACAGACAGGATTAGTGATAGATGGTGAGGGAAGGAAGAGATAATGTTTAACGTGTGTATCTGTCCAACATGACATCAATTCTCATTCTAAATAAAGACCAGCTTTTATTTAAAGTGAGAAATAACGACAAGGAAGGTCTGGAACCCATGGGTCTGCTGGGAGCTTAACTGGGCTTCTGTGTGCTGTTCCACTCCTGGAATTGCTGCTTCCAGCCTGCGCACTGAGCTGAAAAGGCCACCGTTGGGATTTGACAGCATTTATGCATTCCTTGAACTGGCTTGTGTGGATGTGCATAGGGAAAAGGGGAGGGGAGAACCAGGTTCTGGAAGTGCTCTGGTGGGATTTCACCAGCTCCAGACTGTTCTATGACAGATACAAACCTATTGGCTGCAGTACTTCCTGCATGCCTTGTCAGCTCCCGGGGGGAAAGGCAGGGGTTAAAATACAACATTATGAGCAATTGCTGTTACCTTTCTTGTCTATATCTGACTATCAGATCAGGGAAATAAAGCTCTATTTGCTTTAATAATGTCACGTGGTAATGCCAAGACAGAAAGTACTAATTTAAAAACCAAAAAGTGATAAAATATTTTTAAAAAGTAAAATTTTATTATTTCAGTTTGGGTAGAGTTGTGTTATCAATGTTCACAAGAAACAAACTCCAAATGAGTGTTAAGGAAGGAATATTTGAAAAAGAAAAAGGAGACTTTCAGAATTACACCGAGAGCTGAAGCAGGAAAACGCGTGTTGCTGTTTGGGAATGCAGGAGGTGACAGGAAGAACAAAGGGATTGTACAGAGTTTAGAAATGAATAGCAAGGTAAATAATCACTGTTTGGAATTAGAATTTACAAGGGCATGTAGTGATAGGATAAGAGGTAATAGCTTTAAATTGAAAGGGAGTAGATTTATATTAGGTTTCAGGAAGAAATCCTTCCCTGGCACAGGCTGCCCCACCCCTGAAAGTGTCCAAAGCCAGGTTGGACAGGGCTTGGAGCATCCTGGGATAGTGGAAGGTGTTCTTGACCATGGCAGGGGGTGGAACAAGATGATCTTTAAGTTCCAACCCAAAGCGTTCCATGGTTCTATGGGATGATGGGGGATTTTTTTGTTGAGGGAATAATGATGATAAAGGAATTGAGGGGTAACGAGGAATATGTGGCAATAAAACTTGAAGGAAATTGTTGTGGAGCAGGACTGAGAAGGTTTCAGCTGTAATCCCAGCTTGGAACCTTGTAGGAGGTAGGAAGAAAAGTGGTTTATGTGTCCGTTCAGACAGGGGCCTGGGACTGCAGCTGCTCGATCCATTTAACAGCACACGTGGCTCTAACATAGACTGTTTTTGCTTTAGGGTACCACGGAATTGCTTTTGTGCAGCACTGTTATAATGCAGTGAATTCCATAGCACTTAAGCCCAGAGTATGGGTATAAAATGTGTTCGTTTTCTGCACACACTTACAGCTGCCCTGCAGCAAGAAGTAGAAAGCCAGTTTTCTAAGGTAAAACAACTTCTGCTGTGAATAATATTTTACATAAGAAATACACTTACTTTATTAGAAATTGTCCTTATATCCCAGGAGGGGAACATGGAACTGCTTGTTCATGGCTGCTTGTGTTATTCCACATTTGGCGCTGTCACTTGTGTGCTACTGATCTGCAGATTTTGTGGCTTCACGTAGGTTATTGCCCCACCAAAAATTCTTTGACTCATTTATCATGCCCTAGAACTGAGATATGTGTTCTATGTGTTCCTTCTCCTTGCTGGGCATTGAAGGGACTCTCCTGAGTTTTGAATTCCTCCAATATAAGCAGAGAAATGAGTCCACTCAGTGGAAATTGAGAGCAGGAATATTGAGAAGAAGAAGTTAAGGCCTTGTGTCCATGCTGTGCAATGTATTTTCCACATGGCTTTGGTGAAGTCCCAAAAGAATCATATTTTTGAAAGATTTTATTTGCTTCAGAACTCCACTGTGTTTCTGGTACCATTTTCAGTAGCAATTTGGTATCTGACCCATAAGCAGATGATTTCATTAAATGAGAAAAGAAAAACCAAACAAAAACCCGCTATTTTTAATGTAAATGTTTATTACAGGGCACTTTTCTTAAGGCTTTTATACCTTGGCAATGGCATCAACAAATGCTTTCCTTATTTCATTTATTAGCAACATTTATTTAAGGTGCTGAGGGTTTTGGGACATCTTAAGGAATTTTTCATTTCTCCTGGCATGCTGTAAAAGCAGTCTGGTTTTGTTTGCTTTTGTAACAAGTGTAAGCACAGCAGAGATGGAGAAAAGGGTATTTTTACCAGTGATAAGTGATGTGTTGCTAATGTATCCTGGTGAAGACAGAGGCAGAAGGTCAGCCATTGTCTTTCTCCTCAAGCCTGTATTTCAGTGCTGTTTGACAGATGAGGCGGTCAGAGCATATTTGGTTGTTTGTGTATAAGGGACACCTCGTTATATTTAATGAGCAGCGTTGAACCAATATGAGATTTCCTGTGAGAGGGGGTGATTCACACATAGTTCAAAATGAGAATAGCGTTCTCTAAATGATGACAAAAAAGCATGAAATGTTAATTTAAAAGGAGAATGTATTATTCTCAGTACAGGTAACTCCCATGGCTAAAGCAAAGTTAATGGTACTTTTTTTTCATCGTAGAAAAACTTTTCCCTGTCACAGAATAAGGCAGGTGTGTAGATAAATGAAACTTATATTTGGATAGAAACAGGACTTTTCCATCACAAAAGATACTGCAGAAATTCAGGGCAATAATCGAATGAATTATTTCCCAAAGCAAAAATTCAGATGTATCTCCACCATAGTTTTTGTCACCTATGCATAAAAAATACTCTAGAATATATTAGCATTAAAATGGTTCTGATTTACATGTGACCAAATGGTTTGAACAACAATAACTTTTTTCACCTATGTTCTTGACTCCTCTAAAGATAACAGGAGCCTCCATCCTATAAAAATACCTCTGGCCCAGGCAGATGGATGGCCCAGGAGCAAAGCTGTGGGCTGAGATTACCAGGTGTCTCTGCAGCTAATGAATATATCAGATTGGACAGTGTGAGGCTCTGCCTCTCCACTTATGGAACTATAGGAGTAGAAACACCCAGATTAATTAAATCAAGTTTCACCAGCAATTTCCATGACCCAGATGTTGTATCTGACCATGCTTCACAAGTCTGGAAGTTTTTGTTCTCTGAAATACCCAATTCCCCTTAGCCAGCTGCGTTTTAGCTGGGTTTGTTCTTCCCAAGCACACAAAGTGATTTTTAGGGTGACATTTACAGGCGTTGAGGACAGACTACTCTTGAGCAGATGTTTGTGTGAATGCCATTGACCTTTAAATTTCTTAAATTTATTCATTGAATTCATTATTTGTTTAAACAGTTGTTCATTAACTTATGAGTAAAGTTCCAGCACATTTCTTAGATTTTTTAATATTACTGCCAACATGAGAAAATATTTTTTCTGGTTTGGCACATACTTTAGAAATAATTATCTTCAATACTGCTGATAGTAACAGTATTTGGATGATAGAAATAACATATATAAAGGAATTAAGTATTAGAGCATGATTAAAAATTTCCGCCGAGAAGTATTTAAATTCCTTCAATTCCCGTGTTGGAGGTTTTTCAGCGTTTTGTGGCGATGTTGTTTTGCAGGAAAACCAATATACCTCAGATTACCACATCCCATTCCTTCTTTCAAATGAACTTTGCTTGTAAAAAGCATCCAATTAATTTTATTTTTCGTATTTAGGACTGACCCCATTTTATACCATCAACCTTAGTATGTAAAACCAAATAAATGACAAGAAACTCAAGCACTTTTCTGGTCACCATCGTGGATTACAGATTGCCACTCCCGTGGTGTTTCCAACCCTTACTGTGACAAATCAATACCAGAATTCAGCCACCTTATTCCCATGACAAGCTCTAATGAAATTTACTTTGCCAAGAGTAATGGTTTGTGCAGCTGGAGAGTGACTGGGCCATTCATTCAAATATTCAAGTTCTGCAGAAGCCCTGGTAAAAAGAAAGAAAAGCAAAACAAAGAGGAGAGTTCTTGAGGGATGTAGGGAAATTGCAACTTGCATGGCGTTGTAGTTTGGGAAGACTGGCATCTCTCAATTAAAGTTTAGCCAAAATGCTGGAAAAATGAGGAGGCCATGTTTGGTGCTCGTTTATTGTGAGCAGGGAATCAAACTTTATTGCCAGTGAGTCAGCTAAACTATGGCTGAGCTGATTCCATGTCTAGACGGGGAAATTAAGGAAGTCAAAAAGAGGGTGTAAAAGTTGGTTATGAAATCATGGCAGTGAAATAGTAGTTGGATTCTGATCACAACCTACTGACCATGAAAAGTGTATTTCAGTGACCATGCGAAATATAATGATTACAAATGTGGTATTGTAGTTAAGTAGTAAAAATAACCAACCTGATAGCATTTCTCTCCTACAATTTTTGTTAAAGAAACCCACCAAAACAGTCAAAAAGATTAAATTTTTTTTTTTTGGTGCACTTTTTTTTTAGGTAAGCATGTATTCATGGTATTATATATATTTTAAATTTTGCGTATGGATGGGTGTTTGTGGACACACACCTTTATGTTCCTGTAATTCATACGAGGCAGCAGCTGTGGGAGAAGCAGATGTGGCCACAGCCATCGTCTCTCTGGGTGCTGGTGGGACACATCCACCTGGCACAGGCCATTCCAACCTCTCCAGGTTCCTGGCATGGCTGGAGTTGTTGTAGCCACTGCAGTCTTTGATCAACTGGTTCCAGCAAAGATGATGGAGAGCTCCTTTGTGGGGTTCACTCTTTGAAAGGTCCAAAAGACCACTCCTGTGATACTGTCAGTCTGATATTTTAAAAAAATTTGAAGCAAAATTGCCAACTCTATCTGGAGTAATTTTATATCCCTTGTGAGTTGCTTCTCCAAGAAATTAAATAGGTGAATCTGGTGAAAGATATGATATATACAATATATCCATCCATGAATGAGAGTTATCAGTGCTTTAACTGTTGAATCAGGTGTTCAGTGCGCAGGTCATTTCAGATTCCTTGGCTTCTGCTTTTACACTGACTGAGGATCAAACCTGCAGTTGCAGCTGCTTGGTATTAAGCAAAACGTTTTTCCTTTTTCCCTGTTCTTTATAAATGGGAAAATCATTATGAAAACCACAAACAGCAGTGAATTATTCAACGTGTTGGTGAAGTACTCTTGACCTTTTCTTCTCCTCTGCTTACCTGCATTCCCTAGTGGTGCTTTTGGCTACTCATTTAATCAGTCATTGCTGTCAGACAGCAGGGGATGATAAGAAAGAAATCATCACCAAGAAATCACTATTTAGAAAAACACAGTGAGATTTGAAGAATTAACAGTATGAAACACACTCAGAGAAATACTTATATTTCTGTGTCCAATCTGCAGAACTTCCTTCTCCATGAAACAGGATAATTGTGTTAGAAACAAAAGACAATAATTTTATTTACTTTTTTTTTGTTCTGAATTTCTGCTCAGAAATCTGGATTTAAAGGTCTTAAGTCTTACCACCCTACAGCTTTCCTTTAGAACTTCACTTTATATTAATGACTCACTGAATATGTTTTGGGTTTTCCTTCCATTTGAGAACCTTTGGGAAAGTGGAAGGATAGCCTGTCATGAGAAAGTGATGAATTAATTGCTTATGGGTCTATAACTACCAGAGCTGTGAGACCTAGATTTTGAACAATCTAGAAATTCCCTTTGCTCCTCAACCTATCACAGAAAGAAATGTGACACATTCAAGGTCATGTTGGATGGGACTCTGAGAAGAGTGATCTGGAGGATGCTGTCCCTGCTTATTGCAGGTGGGACCAGATGGCCTTTACAGGTCCTCTTCAATCCAAACCATTCTATGACACAAAGATAAGCAAATCTGAATGGGTTGTTTGTTTGCAAAGCCCTGGGAGTTCTGCCCTACATCTTCCTGAGCTGAAGGAAGACCATGACAGTAGGAGCAGGAGTGAAAGGCATGCTCAGATAAATGTTGCTGCTGCTGAGCTAAAGAACTGGGATTTCCTTGTGGACATCCTGGGAGTCACCGTTGCTGCTCAGGATCATCTCGGGCACGTGTCAGCCCATCTGTGTTTACAGTGGAAGTGATTTTGAAAGCTTTACTGCTCGGTGCATTTGCCTTTGGACAGGATTCAGCTCTTTTCGTTTGACGCTTCAAATGTTTTTATCTTGAACTTTCTCATGAATTTTTATTAAGGAAAATTCTCTCGGGAGAGGAGTTGAAAGACAAAAATGGGGACCCAAGTGGCCTTCAGGCTGAAAGATTAGAGAGAAATGGCAAAGCCTCTGGGACAGCTGGGAACTCTACCAGGGGGAGCCTTAAAAAGTTATGAAAATTTGCAACAGTGTGAGAAAGGGATTCTCTGCGTGGTTCCCACTGCTCTTTGACTTTATCATGACTAAAGCAAACTGGTGGAAACTTGAGTTTCCCTTGCTGCTCTTTGTTGTCAAACTTGAGAAATGATGCTAAAGCCCGTAGAGGTAGAGCAGAGTTTTGATGGTGAGAGGCTCGTTAGACGGGAGGCATTGAAACAGATGGAGGCAGGAGCAGCCTGCGGCTATCTTGGCTGATGGATCCAGATTGTGCCACCAAGAAAACTCATTCAGCTCTGAAGTTTTATAAAATTACAGCCCAGGGGTGGAGCTTTCCTTATGTAATGAAGAATCAGTTTTTAAAATGACAACATGGATTCCAGAACTGACTGAAAACGTAGGGGTTTGGGGTTTCTGCATTAAGAGAGCAAAGTGTTATCTGTAGGATATAAGTGCCTGATTGGAATTAGACATTTAATTCAACCTGTGATTTTTTTATAAAGCTCTCATGACAACCTGAGTGAAAAGCGGTGATCGAAATATTTTTCAGTTCCACAGTTCCCAATACACTACAAATCTGTACTTTTTTATTGCTGTTGTGTTTTTGGTTAGTTAGTTTTGTTTTGGTTTGTTTGTGGGTGTCTGTTTTGTGGGGAATTTTTGTTGGTTTTTTTCTCTTCCCAAAAAAAGTCTGGGACCATGGGGAGAGCTTTGGGAGATAGGGAGAGGCTTTTTTTGACCTTGGTAGTAACTGTGCTTGGAGAAGAGAATTGCAGACACTGTAGGAGGAAGCAAAGGATGGAGGGTGGTCTCTGGGAAGCTCCAGGTCCTGCAGGGAGAGCACTGAGCGGATCAGAGAGCAGAAGGGAAGAGAGCAAAGGTGTGGTGGACAGAGTTTTCCAGGGGCCAGAGACCACTGTGGAGAGTTCACCATAGTTCAAAAAGTGCTGAGCTCCCTGAAGCTCAGATAGAAAGAAACAGTCCAGAAAATACAGCAAAAAAAGAAGTCTTGCGTATAAACCACTTCTACTTTTGCTCTTTCTGACAGCACAGCATGGAGTTTTCTCTAAGAGAAAGCAAACCCTAAAACAAAACACCCAACAGCAATAACCTACGAGCTCATATTTTAAGTTACACCTGGGTTGTGGTGTCTAATTTGAAGTTACAAGCTTTTGGTGTTTATTGAGAGTTCATTACCTGCAGACTGTGTTTGCAAATTCACTCTAAATTCTGTTTGATTGAAAGCCTGGACTGAGAAGTGACTGAGTATGGATGATGTGAAAATCATGTAAAGACATTTGAAGTGTGGCTTTTCATTGGTTTTGTGCAAGCACTTGAGGTAACCCAGACCTTGCTCAAGGCTTATGATTTAAGCAGCCATCAGGTTAGGATTACAGACACACCTGCTTAGGTTTATAACTTGTTTACGTGAGTACAAAATGAATATGGGCTGTCTACAGTTGCTGAAATAAGTGCAACAACCTGAGAGATTAAATACATGGTTTGATATATTATCACTAATTGCTGGAAAATGTATAATACTAAACTCAGAATCTAGTGGTTTGTGGTAATTTTGCCTAAAGATGCAGGGAAAGGGAATAAGGACTGAATATTTGGAAGCTTTTCTAACTGGTCTTTTTCTTTTTTAGGAAATCTTAAAACTAGAAGGCAACCTTGGAATTCCAAGACAAAAAAGGGCTATTTTGGCAACTCCAATATTAATTCCTGAGAATCAAAGACCTCCGTTCCCCAGATCAGTTGGCAAGGTAAGTCAACTAAAACTGGAGCAAATTTTGATATTAAGTAATCAATCCATTACTCTTATAGTCCTGCAGTGCCTATCACATTAGTAGTAATATCCCAGATTTCTTCCTACCCTCTTCCGTCCCTCCTGCTTGTGAACACTGAATTTTTGGATCTCAGGCAGTCTGAGTCACTCTGTAGAAGTTCCTTCATTAGGAATTTTTTTGTTGGGAGTTTAGTGTGAGAGTTCTGGTAGCTGAGGCTCCTTAGGCACAGGGAGACAAACCCAGCCCTGTTTGTACTGCAATGTTTTCCTGGCACCTTTTCCTGATTTGTTCCCGTTCCTGAAGTGCTACTCGGGGATCACGAGCGCCTCAGAGGATGCACAAACACAGAAATGGGAGAGCATCTGGCAGGCTGTTTTTCAAAGGCCCTGAGAATCCTGTCCTCAGCTAATGTTTAAATTATAGGAACTGCAAGTGATCAGCACCTTGAAATACTTGGAGCTGTCATAATTTTTACAATCCTTTATGGTTTTTTTTCATCATAGCTCTAATTTAGGTATCCAGATGATTAATTTGGCTGGAGTCTATTGCAAATAGAAAGAGAGATTATGTATGTGTCAGGGGAGACAAAAATTTTACAGGTATTTAAAATAATGGAATGACATATTCTAGCTCAACTGTGGTAATTTGCAACTGAATGCTGAACAAAGTATAAATAAAAAGGTTTGGAGTCTCAGACATACTGATGGTAGGGAAGAAATTCAGTCAAAATCAATGCTGAGAATAAAAGCAATTATTTCAGGTCTTTTTGACTTATCACAGATCTTCATAAGATGCAATGTGAGGTTTTCCCAACTACAAGGAATGTCTGTACTAACCCAGAGCACTGGTTCCTGTACCTCTGCACGAACTGCAGAAAAAGTTGTTCATCTCCACGCTCAAATTTAGATATTTGTTGTCAACTTTCCATAGCTCCATTAATTTTAAAATAATCATTTAGTTGCCCACTTCTGTAAGGTTTGAAGAACGTGTTTATTTCCTCTCCCAAAATATTTTGGGGCTCATCTTCAGAAGCCTCAGCAGGGCACCACATGGACTGATGGATCACAGCTTCTGCTAGGCAAGGATTTCTCTTGAACCTCAGCTTTGCCATCTCTGCTGTACTGTAATCCTTGCAGGACATTGCACATTAGCTGTGCTTTCTGTGGTCTTTTTGGGGAAGAGACAAAACATCCAGAGAATGAATAAATTGTGTGTTATAATAGAATTTAAAAAATGAGAAGGAATATGAAGCTGTCCTGACTGAATGACATAGATGATGGTGCTAATTTCAGATTTGACTGTTCTGTTTGATACCACCACGTGGTCCTGTTTGGATGTTCATGTGGAAATCAGGTTTCCAGTGTGTTATTTTCCCTTTCTTATTTTCCCTTTCTTTCCCCTGCTTTATCAAATTACCACTGTAGTTTATTCATCTCTCCTGACTTCCTCTTGCTTTCCACCTCATGCTGTGCTGTCTGGAGTTGCACAAGGTTGTTTGGAAGTGATTGCAGCAGCCAACAGGTGAAATGCTGATTAGCACTTAGTGGGGAGCAGGGCAGATACACAGAAAGAGGAGAGCAAGGGGAGAACAATTAATTGAGTTTTATCTCACAGCTAGGAAACAATACCATAAAGAAAAAAAATAGGAATTTTAGAGGACTTCATTCATGAAGTTTGGTTTTATATATATACCAGGAAGGAGATACTGCACTGGACAAGTGAAAACATTGTTTTGTTCAAATTAATTACAAAAACTCCAATTAGTATTTAGCTTAACAAGGAAGTACATGTGTAGAGCCTGTTCTCTGTGCTGTTACTGGCTTTCCAGCATCCCCACTCAGGAATTGGATTATTGCCTTGCCATTTCCACACCCTTCACTAGGGTAGCTCTTAATTAAATAACTATCATAGCCATGCTGTGTTTGTAGGTGGAGAAATCTCACCTTTTAGCAGGATTTAAGATTTTGCACATCAGGCTTCGTGCCTGAGGGAAAACACTGAGAATAAAATATTTTGATACAATCAGAGTAATGTGGGCCTTTGTGACCAGATGGCCCAGGCTACAACTCTTGACTGTTACTGATGTGTTTTGTTTAGCTCTTGCTGATAGAGCACAGGGATATGATATTCAGTTTTTAGTCTCTCTCCATATGTTACTTTTCCGGTTTATTTGTCCACATCAAGTCAAATGAAGTACAAACAGTGGGATGCAGGATTATTTTGTACTTACACTGACAGGTTATTCTCCACTGCATCACGGAAATATTTTCTAAGACTAACTTAGAGTGGTGTCTCTGTGCATCTACACAACAATCTTTTGGCACCCTTTAACTGGTGGTGATGATGATCCTTTTTGAAATTTAATCCTCACACTAAATTCAGAGCTCAAAGAGCAGGAAGGGAATTGTGGTCAACAAATCCCAGTTCTTTTCCCACACATTAGAAGAGAAGGACACCTGCAAAGCGAGACTGTGTTCATCCAGGCTCAGAGGATTTGCCCTGCATGTTATTGATGGACAAATGGTGAATCAAGGATTCTATTCTTTCATTTAAAGGAATTGTCCTGCATAAGAATGAGTATTTTAATTGTTGGCATGTAAAATCTGGAAGCCATGAGTGGCCTGGTGAAAACTGGCAGGACATTTTATGCTCAGTGAAGGGCAGAACACAGAGAGGGGTACACAGGAGACTGCAGGAAATTACTGAATAAATTAAACACTAAACTTTATTTTTTTCCCAGAAGAAATTTTCTTTTTTTTTGGTTCTATGTCTGTTTTTTCTTTTTGTAAGGGGGGCGGGGATGAATCAGGTATTTTGGATCAGAAAGTATCTATACTTCTTGCCTCTGATCTGGCTGTTAGCTGCAGTTATATGGTAGGATTGACCCCAGCAAAAGCTCAGGACTAAAAGTGGTCCAGGCTTGCAAACAGGATAAAAACCTTTAAGATCTATGAGGAAGTGGGGTTTTTTTCCTCCTCTGAGATGTGAATTTAAGACAAAGAGCAAATGCATCTTGTCTGTTAAAGCAGCAATAGAAAAACACTCGAAGAGGGGAGGAAGCTGAAGAAAACTGGATGTAAAAAGCTGCTGGAAGTTTGCTATTTTTGAGTGGCTATCTTAGTGCAACTATTTATATACAATAAATTACATGCTTCACAGAAGAGAATTGTCATGGACTAAAGAAGCAGCTGTAAAAAATGTCAAACTTCAGGCACAAAATTGAAGTGTCAAAAGAAATGATCATGATCTACCAACCTGGGAAGAGAACCTAGAGAGAAGGTTTACAGGTTAGAGGAAGACAGGAGAAACACAGGAGAGGACCAACAGTGAAATAAAGCTGAATTAAGAAGTGTTTTGGTCCCACTGGAAAATTAGGCAGAAAAGGAGAGGGAGTCTAAAGAGAAGGGGAGGAGGAAAGGACCTGGCAAGGATGGGTGTCCAAGCCTGGAAGATAACGGTGTGTGCTCACAGAGGAGAGAATGGTGTGCAGAAAGAGGAGCAGCGCCTCAAAACCTTTCCAACACCACGAGAGAGATCTGTGTGAATGCTTATCAACTGCTCAGGTGGGAAAGGTCTGAATACCAATTCTTGGCCTGAATCTTAGTTTCAGTTACTAAAAATGATGTGGAAGCAAGAGAATGTATTTCTCATGATGGAACTAGACAGGGATCTACAGGAAAAGTCTACTGGATTTTTTAAAATTATGTTTTAATATCCATTTGCTTGTTTTTAAATCATCACCATGTCAAATGCAGTGATTGTGCTGTGCCAGAGTATGCTCAGAAAACAGGACATGGTTATCAGCAAGAGTTCTGACTTGTCCAGAAGACAAGAATATTTTGGTGACAGCTGAAGAAGTGTGTGAGGAACTTTGTCAGAGAGAAGATGGAATTACAGAGGCACAAGGAATTCTGATTTCTTGAATCTGATGGCTTATAAGGAGGGCCTTCTGCTAAAATATATCTATAATTCCATGTGGGAAAGGCGTGTCCACAGATGAGGATATAGAAACAAGAAGCAAACAAGGTAAAAAAGTGTACAGGTGGAGAAGGGCGTTATTCATGAATAGTACTTAGGCAATAAATAATCCTGGTGAAAAACTTTCAAATCCATCAAGAACCAAAGATTGGGCTTAGATAAAAATCACGTCATGGTAGAGCTACATAGATTGGGCAGAAATATATATGAGCTCAATTTGCTTGACCTAGCACAAGCATTTTCTGTAAATCCAGATGATTTAGGCAAAAGGAATACACTGGTGTAATAAGTAATGGATATAAATTTTGGCATAAGATTAAAAGAAAAGTTTCTGGTACCTGGAGAAGAGGAATTAATTTCCAACAGCAGTACTGAGGAGGGAACACAAAATTTGATAAATATGTGATCACAGCTGCATAATACAGCTGCTTCTGATGCTGACAGAACAGACACCTCGAGATTTCCTCCCATTCTGGTGTTCCTGAAAATGTGTAAAACCCTGCTGAGCTGGGCCTGAACGGGCGGCTGGAGATGTCAGAGTTTAACAGCTGATTAAATTCATGGCTTGTATGGAGGAATGGCACAGTCCTGACCTTCATGGAAAAATACCAACCTACCTCAGCAAGGAAAGTAATGAAAGGAGCAGCACTCCATTAAATTAAAGGGCTTTCATTGCAAGTACATGAATTATTAAGGTACAGCATATTAATTTTCATTAAAGGATATGTATTTGGTGTCCTAACAAACCATTAAGTGAAAACAGCACTTCAAATTTGTCTCTTTTTTCTGAGAGGTCTCTCTTCAACCTTCCCTTTTTTAAGAATGCTGACATTCACATAAACAATTCCAACAGAACACATTTGTTTTCTTTCAGCTGACAGAATTTTATTGGAAAAATTTGTTAGAATACACTTGTTTACGTAAGACTTTCAGGAGAATCACACATGAGTTGCAAATACCTTGGAAAACTGGAAAATAATAATTTACCACTATTTTTCAGTGTTTGGTGTTGCTAATAAGAATAAAAGAATTTTAAAACATTTGGGGAGTACTTTCTAATCTAGTTACTATGGTTACAAGTTTGTTGGAGATAAAGCGGTTATGTGGCAATGATGGAATCGAATTTTCTGAACAATATTGATATATCCAGTACCTAATTTCCTGCTTCGTAATAAATCATGTTAATGACCTGAAGGAAAGCAGCAAACAGAGGAAATTTTCTGCTCTAAAGCTGTTCAGCAAAGTACACTGCAGTTTAACTGCCACACTTTGTGTTAATTTTGATTTCAGAAGTTGATAATTTTAAACTGTTGCAAATTAGGGTAGAGGTGAGAAAAAAGTCTGTCCTGCCAGTAAATTGCCTGTGTAAAGTAACTAGGATGAAATAAAACGCTGGCAAATAATTTTTCATTGGCCCCCTAACTTAATTGTAGGTTCAAATTTGAAATGTTTGGATTATTTTCAGACATAACAACCATCTCACCCAATGATGCCCAATGTTAGACACCTTTCCATGATGTTGTTTTTCTTAAATGGTTAATGATAATTACCTGTGAAAAAACAAACCTGAAACGTCTCCCCAAAGGTCCAGGCCTGTTCCAGCTTTCTCACTCAAAATAAACTCCCAGGCTGATGTTTTAAGGATCACGTGTAGGGTGTGAGTCTGTACCTGCTTTTACTGTGAACAGGAAGTGGCATCGACAGCAGCAGCCAGAAACCCCCTGTAGGGATGGAGAATAAGAACATCCATTCCCTAACTCTGTTCCCTCTGGTTTTCATGGAACCAGACTGATTTTTTCATAACTTTCATCTTTACAGTCTTCCAAAAGGATCCTATATCCTGAGTTGACTGATGGGAAGCTGTTGTTTTCCACCTTGACTTTCTTTCTGTCTCGTTTTAATTCGGTTGTTTGGAATAACCACTCCATCTGCCCAGTTTCTAGAATCTATTTTCTTATTGAATGTATAATTTTGAGCAGAAACTTGGTCTCTGCAGGGCCAAATTTTAAATATAACAAGATGTAGAGCCTAATTCTGTAATCTTGGGTTGGTAGAACAGGATATTTGGATCCAGGATTTCTGTTTGCTAAGTCCCTTTAATTTGTAAAGTTTCTTCCTACAAATCTACTTAGAGTAACACTTCATTTTAAGTGGGATGAGAGATGCACCAGACTTATCCAGCTTTATTTAGCAGAGTGCTGTGTTAATATGTTACCAGGAAAAACATAAAAACTGCACAATATCAAAGTCAGGGGAGAGAACACAACCACAGAGCTTCCTTTAAATCAATTAAGATATTTATTTGATAGCTGTGAACTGATTCATACTGCTTCAAATGTGATTGTTTTCCTGTTCCATTCCAAATAATTCCTCTGGTTTCTTGTTATACAGTCAGTTGTTAGCAAGTTTATAATATAATATAAAGCAATATCCGAGTGAATGACATTTTAGGAACAAAATTAACTTATCCCTGCCAATTTCCAAACTAAATACTGTCATACTGTCAACCTTGGTGCTTTCATTAATGAAAGACTTTAATAAAGGCATTTTGCAGACTGGTCTGGCGACAAATTTGATATTACCAGCTGTGGCTTGTTAAAATGGTATTAAGTAAAGATGGTTGGCAGAGCATTTCCAGAAGGAAAAATTATATGTGTTACATATGGCTCATCTGTAAGGTGGAGTAAATAGCTGTCACTCAGGGAACAACAGCAATTTTCTTCCTTCTCTCTAACTGCTGATTCTCTTCAATGATTAATTGAAGAGAATTTTAACCTTTTTGTGTTTTGACCTTGCTTTTATCATAAATGGATGATTCCTGGGTTGGTTTTGTTCTTTTTTTTCTTGCATTTTAGGGTGATGTATAGCAAGAGATCAATAGAGTGAATAAAGGAGTATGATGCCATTATCCATAATGAGAGCTGTGTTTTAATTCAGGAAACATTTTCCCTTCTCATTTCCAAAACATCTGCTGCTCTTTTCCAGCTGCCCTCTAAAGGCACCTTTTTTAACCTTTCTGGTTCACCCTCTTTATGATTTACTGTACAGCCCTGTTGGCTGAATTCAGAAATGGACCAAGTAAGCCATAGTCTACAGGGCAGAGTCATGGAACATTGAGATTGGAAAAGATTTCTGCTTTTGAAGTTAATGTCATTCTACTCTATTGACCTATTTTTCTTTCAGGGTCAAACATATAAAAATGTAAATTATTTCATTGTAATCAATGATTCACTGTTGACCTAAAATTTTTAATTACAGAAACCCCTCTATTAAGCAATTTCCTTTTGCTTGTGTTTGACCACTCTACTTTCTCTAAAATAACTCACAAAGAGAAAAATCACTTTCTGCCACTGAAACTTTGCTTAAACAAACAAATTAAGAATTCAGAGATTAGTACTTTTGGATAACCTGCTTTCCAAAGTTCTGTGTTTAACTTAGGAAGAGCGTTGATTTTTGGTTTGGCCACGATGTTCCTTAAAATTTCTCAGGCTGTTTATGAAGTCATGGTGATTATTACAATTTACACTTTTGGGGTTTAAACACAGGACTTATGCCCTCCATGCTGTATTTATATACACATAATATACATATTTATATCTCTACATTCCAGGGATGCACAGCAATAAATGACTGCAGGCTTGTACAACGTATCCAGACTTTCAAGAATTCTCTTCTTGGTCAATGCTGTTGGCTTTGTAGGTGTTTTTCTCCCATTTTAATCTCTAAGTTGCTGCTGTGAGTTCTTCTCACTGTCATTGGAAAGTCTCCCACTTTCAGCTGCTTTTCTATCCACAAATATCCATTGCATTGCTGCTCTTCCATGCTTTATTTTCCTGCCATGTTTCCCTCTGCTTCATATTCCTGAAGAGCAGGTGGATAACATGGGATAAATATTTATACAAATTCTGTCTAAGAATTGAAGTGACTGTTAAAATATTTGTGCTGTTTTGCCGGGGAATTATTTTTGTAATGTTCTTTAGCTCGAGTTGCAGTTTGAGCCGAGTCTTTGTAAGCTGGTGCTCATCCCTCAGCACTGCCATGGTGTCTGGAAGGGCACACTAAAGCATTTCACTTTCCTGTATCACTGCCTGACCCTAAGCACATTGAAGCTGACAGAAATTCTCCCATCAAAGTGGGAAAGGAATTTTGATAAGGCCAACCCTCCTGGGAGATTGCAGGGGGGAAAAAGGACCCTTGAAGGAAGTGAGAGTTATGCTGATCATGTACATAACAAATTCTACTTTATTCAATATGTTTTTTAGGGAAAATTTTTAAAGTGCACTTGGAAAATAGGATTTTCATCAAGGTTCAAACAGCTTCAGAAGTTTTTCTTTTCATTTCTGCAAACCATGGACGAAACTATTAAGCTTACATTTCCAATTGAGCTTGAGAATGGATTTGATAATAGGAATCTATTCAACAATGAAGTCCAGAAATTGAAAGTAGTAGTGATCCCTATAATCCAATAACATGTGTCTTAATATATTTTTTACTTATTAGAATTGAAAAAAAAAAAAAAAAAAGCAGTGTAGATGTAGCTGAGCTTGGCTACAACTTGAATTCAGGGACTATATTAATTTAACAGAATTCATGTCCAAGCCTGATTTACAATATATTACAAGTATTTCATGATAATTGAAGTGATGAAAGCAGGTTTCCTACAAATAATAGCTCCCTGCAACAAACCCAGGTGCTCTTATCTGTGATAGCACCTCAAGCACAATGACCCTAAATAATCCCCTCAGCACCACTGGGGTTATTTTCTGCCTCCTGACATTTCAAACTGGGATAAAAGGGAGCAAATCCTGGAACTGCAGTTGACCTGAGCAGGCAATGAATATACATGTGAAAAATGGAAATTCTTGCTTCCCTTCTGTCTCTGCAGGTACCAATAGGTCTTTGCAGTCTGCATTGCTCCAATTTTTGTGGAACTTCTAGGAACCTTGTATGCTGGATGGTTTTTGGTCAAATTTGGTTCAAAATAGCTGAACCACTTTAAATGGATCATTTAAATGTTATTTTTTTTTCAGGAGATCAGACTAAAGAATCAGGTGTTTAGCAAAACAGCTTTTCCTCAACAGATCCTTTTCTACATGACAAAGAAGCCCTTAAATGTTCCTAAAGAAGCTGTTGTAGGGATGGAATAATGGTTAAATCAGACACATGGAAAGAGCAACGTCTGCAGTGGGCGACTTGCTAATTATATAAAAGAAAAACTGTGCGGATCTGTATGAATTTCATACAACAAAATGGGCAATGCAGAGCATGTTGAAAGTGTGTAAATAAGAAAACATAATGAATCAACTCCATCCAGTATTACTGTGCTGTTGGGCAAACCTGAATTTGCTAAGGGTCACTGGAACATGAAAATTAATTTGAATTAATAGAATTTATTATACATGGATTATTTTCTTCAAACTCCTATACTATCATTACTGCATTAAGTAATTTTCTTATGAGAATCCTACTTGTTAGTTAATAAATCATATTCTTCTTTCTTTTTTAAAAAAAAACCCAACACAATAATGACACAATAATGCTTTGGGAAAAAAAAAAAAAGTGTAATTATCTGTTAATGAGAAATCTTAAAAATCACATATTGTTTCCTTTAGGGGATGACTGATGAAGGATATTCTTTAAGTACTAGAAAGTTACTTTTGTAAGTAGTAGAAAATTGATTGTATTTATTCCCCAAGATTCCACGAAGCTTGGCAATTGCAAACTCTTCATCTGCAGAGATACAGATGTGGTTCAGAGTCACCTGCTAGGAGCTCAGGCCGTGCTGCTGCTGTTTGTGCCCACCAGCTCTTTTTCTCATGTACTAGAAAACAAGCTTTGACCACATTTTTCATGTTGAAAACTCCCATCCTGAACAGCCTTTTAATTCTGGGAACAAATGAAGCACATGTTCCCTGACGATGACTTATGTGTATGCATAGGTGTGTATAATTTATAGCAGATGGAGACAGGTACAATCCAGTCCCATGCAGCAGAGCCAAGAACAAAAAATAAATTCTTCTTCACATGCTTTTCCAAAGAACAGTTTTTCTAAAATTTTTATTGGACATCAGAGCTAATTAGATTTTTAGAACTAGACCAAAATTTTCCTGTCAGCTTTTTAAATCAAAGACTAGAGGCAAAATACAGCTTGATTGTAATTTTTTGTCCTTCATTCTCTCAAGGAGGGACTCCCTGTTGCTTGTGTAATGAACCATGTAGACCCTTATGCAGTAGCTTTCAAAGTAAGAAATTGTTATGTTCAAGAGAGAGAGAAATTATCTCATTGCACATAATTTAGGAGCAGGGTCTGCCATTGTTTTCAGTCATGAATTTACAGTCAGGAGATTTTGAGTTTCATAGGTCTGGGTGACAACCAAATACCTGGCAAGCAGTTCATACAAACAGTTTTACTTCTGTTGGAGGATCAAAAAGACTGTAAGAGAGTTATTCAAAATCCCCAACCTCCCTTAAAAAAGTGAAAGTCCTGTCAAAGTGGAAAACTATAAACTACCAGTAAATACTTCAAGTATTTCGGAAAGAAGGGAGGCTGTGCCACACTGCAGATTTTCTCAGTGAAGGAAGGGGACAGGAGTCTGAAGGAGCATCTTGAAATGAGGTGTCAAAAGAAATGAATTCAGAGCAGAAGAGAAAAAATGGATATTATAAAATAGGAAAGAGCAAGTTTGTAGAGAGTTCAAACTGGGAATTAACTCCTGACTGTGGCACGTAACTACTCCTGCACCTTGGCTTCACTTGCTCTGGAATTTGGGGGTCTCATCCTTCCCGTTCTTTTTAAAAAGCACCCTAGGAAGACTCGAAACACGTTTGGAACTACAGCCCACTGAGTGCCACTCCTCCACCAGGCAATCAGTCAAAGCCAAGCTGCAGCAGCCACTGGAATAGTTAAACTTTGGAATGATCCTGAAGTGAACAGTCAACATGGATCTTTTTAAGGCAAATCATATTTCCTAAATGTATTAAGATCTGTGGAGAAGCTGAAGGTGTAGATAAATCTGATCAATAAACCATACTTGGGTTTCTCTACTGAAAGGAAATGCTTCCTTCAGCTAAAAATGATTGAAACATCAGTGCGGAAACAGATTTCCATAGGGAATGTTTTACCAGTAGATATTTTCAAGGATTTATACAGTGATTTGTGTTGTTTAACACAACAGAAATTATCTGGAAAAGGAGACATTGCAGTGACAGTGTTTGCAGATCACCCAAAACGAGTCAAGGGACTGACAGGTAATGGAAAGATTGGAGTGTTGCAGAGCGATTTAACAGTACTGAAGGTTAGAGCTGGTTGATAATTTTTGTCAAGCATTGTGATATTCTGTATATTGACACAAGATGTAGAGGCCAAAAGGAAAAGGTGTCCTTGCTGTTATGCCTGAGGGTTTCTGATGCTGGAACAGGATGGCATCGATCACCACTGCAGGGAGAATCCAGGAGCAGTCGTATCCAGGAATGACCCCCGGCCATGCCTATGTCATTTTTAGTTCATCTTTGAATTATTTGTACTGCTCTTTGTAAAGGAAACACACTGCAGGATGGCTGCACAAATAGTTACTTTGCAGTTCTGTATTTCCACAAACCATGCCTAGTATAAGCTCTTGTTCTTCCAAATACAATTTCCATCATTCAAATGCGTCTGGAAAGCAGAGAGAAGGGGTGAGGAATGTCTGACTCATTATTTGTCTTCAAATATTGCTTTATTATTTATAGAGTTGTTCTGCATTTCAAAAGTGTGTAGGAAATGCTAGAAACAAAAACCTATTTCTGAAAGCAGTGAGATTTGTTACCAAGGCCCACATTTTCAGGGGAATTTAGGTGTCCCATTCCCTTCATCACGATGGTGTGTGTAATCCACAGTCAAATGGAGTTAAACAGTTACTTCTTCTACCATTTCTGATAATTTGTGCATCTCCAGTTGTCCTGTAAAGAGAGATATTATAATATCTGTTTATTGAAATAGGTGGAAAAGTGCATTGGTCAGAAGGAGCCACAATCTTGCACCAAGTACAACCCCTTGAATAAGCCCCAAAAGGCTCTGGGGAAGTTCTGGGTACTCCTGGATATTGTGCAGCTCCAAAAGTTGCTCGAAAAGAGGTCCCCTGCCTTAAGTGTGACTTCTTTTGGAGCGAATTGCTCTCTTGTGTTTTAGAGAGCTGCTGGACTTTGGTTCCTTGCTGCTGTTCCCCTGGGGTGCTAGGCTGACACATCCCCTGTTTGCAGGTAAAACTGTCCTGAGCTGTTCAACGTGCAGGAGTTGTCCTGGACGCTGGGGATATTTGAACTTGGAGTTTTTAATTGGGTGGTTTCACGCTCCAGTTCTACCTCTTCCCCTCCAAGGTACTGCAGAAGGGCTAGATTTAGTGACTAAATTTTCTAATATAAATTTCTCTAATATTTATTTTTCTGTAGATTTAGTTTAATGCTGATATACTGTGCTGTCAATTGAAAATTCCCAAGATAGGTCAAAGTGATAGATGTAGAGAAGCAGTCCTAATTGATGAGAGATCTGTTTTCTTGCCCATTGATTTCTCTGGCTGAAACTGAAATGAATGATTTGCAGCTGAAATGACTTGACTATTCTTTCTAAAGATCAATTTCAAAACTGTCTCTGCTCTTCATATCAGCTGGGAAATCCTGGGACTGTTTTACGATCTTTCTGTATTCTAAACATATTAAGTGTAACCATAGAAACAGACATATTAAGGTGATTTAAATTATTAATAAACTTGGTAGACGTTGCTAAATTATTTTTGTACCTCCACAATGGGTTGTTGACTAATTTACATTTTAAAAAAGTTACTAATACCATTAAATGTTGTTTTACTTCTATTTGAGAATTGTGATCATATGCCTCCAGCCTCAACTTTTGGTAAAAATTAAACAACAATACCTGATCCTGGGGAAACTAACTTGCTTCATTAATCTAAAGGCTCTTTTTGCCTCATTAATTATTGCTGTGGTTTTACCTTCATTTCCCTTAAATTAGAAGAGAAAACCACATTATTTTAGGTTTATTGCTGAATTCTTTTGAATTCTTCACACACTTTTGTGCCTTCCTCTTTGTAGGTGTCAGCATATTATTTGGATGGTCTCCATATATTTTAATTCTATTTTCATATGAGACTCACTAATATTTTAGAAAAGTCCAGTCCCTTTTACCTGAAAATACATAGTAAATTTGTAGTAAAACAGGTTCAGTAGTATACATAATATCTGTTATCTTTGGATGTTTTAGTCATATATAACTGCAGTTAAAAGAGGGACACAGCAATTAATTACCCCAGAAATAGCTGTTAATGCTTTCATTTGTTCTGAATAATGGAAGTACAGTAATGATCTGGGCCTGTATAAATGGGTGAGAATGGATTGGGCTGTTTGTTAGGTGTATTTTGGATTCCCACCTATGTAGTTGAAGTCAAATGTGGCCACGGGTGGTTATAGATTACCACTTAATAATGCCACCACCAGTAAGGAGTGGTCAGTATGAAGTGGAAACAGCTGTGGAATGAAATCCTGTTTTGTTTTTTGGGAGTGTCTTCTCTTTTCCCTGCATTAGCTGTGTGTCAGTGCCTCGTTAGGGCTGTAAACTGCCTCAGCAGTGGTGGGTGTTGTTCCAGAGGTAAAGCCAAGGCCCAGAAGAGCTGTGGCTGCAATGCTGGTGCACAACCCAGCTGGATCCTCTCTCTGCACACTAATGTGGAGCAGGTACTGGTTGGATATTTGTATTTTGCCAGTTTAAAATGGCACTGGAGACCCATTTTTCTGTTTGACTCCTGTTTTATTTATAGGATAGATGACATGTTTGTTAAGCACCATAGGATAAAGCCCTGAGAACACAGAATTAAGGGAGACAGCAAACCCTTCTTTTCCTCAGCCCATCTTCCAGACTCTGGCACCACCTTCCCATTTCTGACCGAAGGGTGAGCGCAGGCTGGAAGCACTCCAAGGATGCTCTGGCATCAAGATCACTCCTGGGGTGAATCCACCTCCAATCCCCTGTTCCAGACATTACCAGAGCACAGATCAATGGGGCTTTTTGTCTTGGAACCCGATATGTCCCTTAGAATAGCAGATGATGTGAGTTTCATTGCCATTAAACAGCATTAAACTGCTCTTTTAAAGTAGGGTTTAAAATTGCTTAAGCTTGTTCTGGTAGATGGAACAGAACATCCTCGACTTCTCAGCTCATTTAGAAGCAAGATCTCCTCACAAAAGAGGGAATTTCTTTCTAACATTTAGAATACTTTATATAAACATTCCCCTTTTTCTTTTTTGCTCTGGTTTATTCAGTGTGAAGACTTTTACTTCTTGAATGTCTTTCTCTACTCTTTATTTTCTTCAATCTCAGATAAAGTATTAAAATGATTTTTTTCCACACTATTAGCTACATTTACATTCTGCAAGATAAAGAACGCCATAGCCATTATCCACCAATCCTATGGATGTAACACTTTAGTAATTTCACAGCTCAAACTTTCACAAAATCTTACTATTAGCTTTAAATAGAATTTTTTGACTTTGAACAGTGTTATGGCAAAGCAATTGTATGTGACTTGAAAGCATCTAATTTTGTCGGAATTAGAAAAGATAAAGCTGTTACAGGTAGTGGAAAAATATTTTGTATTTAGCCACAAGTGGATTAGAAAGATCAGAAATATTTTGGTTTTAATGGTATAATAACTGTAATTTAGATTTAAGTAATGATAAATGATAAATTCAGAGGCTGATACTAACTTGAAAGTTTATGAAATATAATGTTTATAAAAACCCAAAATCCATTATTTCTATTGCTTACAATTTTTTCTTGGCCTCAGGCCACCATTGGGCAAAATCAAACCTTTTATTGTAGAACCTTGGGTGTATTTACCCTCCGGTTCATTCCTTTAAAAAGTAACTTTTATTCAATTCATTCAAGAACAGAATTTATATGTTCTTTTTGTATTATATGGGTTCTTGAATATTAATATTTTAATTGTTGATAATTGGTGATGGAAGCCTAACAATACAGTTGTTACATTAATGAATTGCAATATGGAATATTTTTTTCCTGCAGTCTTAGATGTCATGAAATCCAGTTTTTAAAGGTATATTTGTTATGAAAAGACATAAGTTAGACATTGATGGACTGGGTTTCACAGAACATTGAAAAGCTCAGCTGCATATAGGATAAAAACAGAGATAAGTGACCAAGATGAATGCTTTTTGAAGCTGCACTCTAAAATTTTATTTATTTCTTTATTTAAATGGCAATGTGTAACAGTAACACCTTTCAGGCAGCTTAGAAAGTTATTCTCTAAACAGAATGAAGTACAGATTGTTATGTTATGAATAGGTTCAATCTAGAGCTTCCTGTAAAAGTCATCTTAGACTTTGGGAATATTTCATATTTAAAAAGAGCATTTACAGTTAAAGCTCGTATTTAATACTTACTGGTGGAAACATCCAAAGGTTGCTATGTGTAATCTTTAAAGAAGCCATTTACTGAAGCATTAAGTAAATTTGTGGTTTTGGTTTTAATGTATTTTGTTGAAATCCTTTGCAAACGTGGGTGATGCGGATTGTGAGAATCATTGCTGCCCACTGTCACATGGCAGTTTTATTTGTTACCTAGTGAAAGGTGAGGAAAAGATCTGTATTTATCAATGCACTTTGAACACTGGGAACATATTTTGAAGAATCTGTGTCGCCTGACTTGAAGGCGTTTTTTCTTATGATGGTCAACAAGACACTGGTTTGGCTGAATTCTGGAATAAGGCTTCTTAAAAGAGATTACATTTAAACTTTAAATTCAATGTAATTGAGCATTCAACATTCTGTGGATTATTTGTTATTTATAACAGAGATACCAGCAAATCTTACTTGCACTCTTAAAATAATCTGTTTGAGCTCAAAGCCAACAGCTGTGCAAGTCTTTCCAATATCCTTGTAATCCCCTCAATGTTTCAGATTATTTCTGTAAGAGATTTTTGGCTTTATATGGAGTTTTTATTGTGAATGAGTAGTTAGATTAAATCAGGTTGACATTTGTTTGCCAGCAGAGAAAATCAGTGGCAACTGGTTCACTTAAGATAACACTTGCTAAGGACTGTCATGGTGAGAGCTCTCGCTGTGTAGAAAGGGTAGTTAATGTATTTCCTGTTCCAAATTTGGCCTTTTCCCACAGTTCTGGTGAGGTGAGGTTGATGTTGTGACAGCTTTGTGCTTTGCTTCCTCAGTAAATCATTAGTTCCAGAGGTACTGAGGTTTTAATGTGAGTCTGGTTTAGCTGGATGAACTGCAGAAGGGATCCCACCAGATGAACGTGCATTTGCCTTTTCCTTGTTTTTCTCTTGCTGACTGGTGGAGACTGGCACAAAACTTCTGCAAGCACATTAATGTTTGCATGCTCGTACATCAAACTGTTTCTTCAGCTATAGGTGCCAATCTTTGCACACAAATGCAAATGTTTGTTCAGAAATATTGATACCAATATCTGTGTCAATAGGAGACGAGACTAAA
The DNA here is from genome assembly GCA_013399195.1 of Dicrurus megarhynchus. Classification (NCBI taxonomy): domain Eukaryota; kingdom Metazoa; phylum Chordata; class Aves; order Passeriformes; family Dicruridae; genus Dicrurus; species Dicrurus megarhynchus. Next base: position 1,652,023 of record VXAD01000352.1, on the reverse strand, counting down.
ACAAAGCCACCCTCACTTGGAACGGCGACAGCTTTTGTCTTGCTGAGTCAGAAAATGTAGATGCTCTGTGTAGTTACATTTTATGGCTCAGCTTCCAGTTTTTCGAGGAAGGAAATTATAAAATTTACATGAATTATCACACTAACCTGGAGCGACTGTTTTCTGCATAAATTCAGGTTGGGTAATTGGTGTCGTTGCAAAATTGAATTAAATAGTTTGGCAAGTTCAGAATTAGGTATACGGAGTTATCTTGATGTGATTAAACAGGAATAATTTCTTATTGTCTAAGATTTCATTGGAGGAAAGCCCTTAAAAAGGCCACAAACAGGGGAAGACCTGTCTATGGTGGATACGTAAAGTAAATCCTTGGTGTGCAGCAGTGACAAGAACCATCCTGATTTCATGGTACCTACCAGCAATTTCTGATTACACTTGATCCATTTGCGTGATTTTAGAAATGTATCAGTAGTTTTAAAAGTTCACTCCAAAGGCCTCCTTTATTTTTGTCAAGTACCTGGGAAAAAAACAGATGTTCTGTGTTTTGGGTCTCTCCAAAACCCTTGAATTACTGTGTGTTTAGCATGTTGTGTCTCAGGATACAGTCTGCTCATAGTCAAATTGCTACTTAGAAATAAAACTGCCATAGGAGAAATGGCAAAACCTGCAGTGAAAATATCAGGATCAGAGATTCAGCCTTCATTTTCTTCTAGCTTCTCAAGTAAAGATTCAACTTTATGAACTGATTACTTGGCTTTACCAAAACCAAGCAGAAGTCACTCTAGTAAATACTTCATTTGTTGGTTTTTTAAATCTCTCTTCAATATTAGTATGATTAGGATTTTTACTAATACAGTAGATTAATATGATATTATTAAAATTGTCTAATGCTATCATTTAGTCACTATAGACTGCTTTTATTTCAAATTAGAAGCAGTCAAATTTATCAAGGTGTAGTTAAAACTTTCTTTTGAGTATATAACATCATCAGAGGTTTCTGCTGTGTAGCCTGTGTTAGATCTCCAAACACAGAGTCACTTATGGAATTGCTAACAAAAGATCTTTCAAGGAATGTTTGCACTTTGTGTGATAAACTGTGAAACCCCTCACCCGGCAAAGAAACACCAATGTGGGTGTAGGAGTCATTAAGAGGTTTGAAATGCTCCCCAGTGGTAGCAATTTCCTCAGCTGTGAGGATTTTTTTCACCTCTATCTGATGCGAATTCATTCCATTCGAGCTACAGAAACAAAGGCAGCACAACTGGTGATAGCTGCCAAAGGTGAAAGAAAGGAAGAAAGATGGAGGGAAACAAAAATAACAATAATTAAAGATAAAGCATGTGGGGAAAGAATGTAAATTTAACAGGACAAAGTAGGGAGCCAAAAATATTTCTGAGAAGTATTTTTGCATCCATTTCTGTACCCATCCAGTGATCCAGGGAGGAAAGCAGTGCTGTTAGTGGAGGGCTTGGATCTGGATGGTTTTTAGCATGGAGAAAAGTGGAATAAGACATTGGGTCAAGACTTGGGGTAGGGCTTGTGGGTCGGTTGTCAGGAGTCACTGCATGTTTATTGAGATGTGCTGGCAGTTTAGGCTTCCTTTCCACAGATTAAAGACATTCTGGCTTAGCTCAAATCCTTCATTTGATCTGGAGTCAGGCTGGGCATTACCCTGAGTGTGGGTAGGATTGTCCCCTAATTTTATACCTTTTATGCTGCCATTGTAGGTGGGTCAGGAGAGAGCTGAATGGTGGTTTTGTGTTATAAATGAGGAGGAGAAATCTGACAAATCTTCCCTCTGCCACCCTTGAATTCATTCTAATTCACCTCTGTTCAGGTTATGTATTCACATGTATCTCAGTTTCCAATGAATTATATTTTGTCTATTTTTCCAGCAATGAATTAGAAGTAAATCACAAGTAGAGTAACATTAATTATACTTTTTTTTTTCCCCGTAAGCATGTAGGTGAAATTTTTGATCAGGTTTGTGATGTCATTGATAATTTAAGGGCCAATATGAAGAAAACACAAATTATATTTACCATTCATAACTTTTAATTTACATTTCTGCCTATAATTTTTAACAAGTTGCAGCTACTCACAGCTGTTTTGAATTGAGCTCTGATGGTTTTAGATGAAAAGTGGGGTGGACTCACAGATAAAAATTGAAATGAGTTTAGAGAACCAAAATTAAAATCTTTATTTACAGCATAAAGTAACATGGAGCATTGTTGCTAATAGAAGTATTCAGTGCTTCATCAGACTGAAATGTTTAAAAGTTTTAAATATCCCAGATAGCCATTAAACACAGCTGCCATCTGCCCTCAGCAGAAGCACCGGCATCTGCTGAGATGCAGACCTGTGACCTCTAGATAAGTTTCTATACACAGAAAAATATTTATCTTCCTCCTATGACCTTCCATGAAGAAGACATGAGGCATGGATTTGTTTCCTAGGGAACTAGTGACTGAGGAAAATCTATAATTAGATCAGTGGGTTGTTTGCTACAAGTGGGAATTGGGTGCTAAGCAGGTTCTTAAAGTGTCCAGAAGTATTAGACAGACTTCATGTAATCGAACCAAATTTAGAAAAAATACCCTTCATCGTGATATTTCTTTTTTAATATCTTCAATTATAAAAATTAGATATTTTTGATAGGGTACTTATCTAAGTTCATTTTAATTGCAAAATATTTTCACATTCAAGGCTCATCAGGTCGCTAGCTAAAGCAAAAATAAAATTAGTCAAAGTCTTCCAAGAAATTTCTTCAGCTGAGTCCTAATTTTCAAGAGCATTTTAGGTGAATCATTCTCATCAGCTCCATTTTCTCAGTTTACTACTCATATTCAGTTCTTCAGGTTGGCTCTGCAACTTCAGTGTCTTATTCTGCAATTCCAATTACTCTGCCCAGCTGGAGGGTCCCACTTAATCCAGATCTTGATTTCTTTCTTTGCTGTGTGCATGGATCTAAAGATAACATTTGTAGCTGAGTCCCAGGGGCGGTGAATGTGGCTGCAGGGAGCGGAAGCAGCCTGGTTTTTGTATTCTCCAGACAACCCAGGGCAGACTTCTCCAGACCTCAGCAGCAGATTTTTCCAGCTGAAATGCTGCCCTGGCGCTCCCAGCCCAGGGCCAGATCAGCGCCTTGTGCTTGTCTGGATGCTGCACAAGAGGCCCTCAGGAATAAATTAAGACTTTGATCTAATTCAGAATAAACAGCACTGTGAAATACCTGGGAAGAGGTGCTGTAAATTGGGTCTGTTCTCCTCTTCTCTCCCATTTCTTCCAGATTTAGCTACACCTGTGGTGATTACACATTGTGTATTCTGTCCTGAGTCCTGAATTGCTGCAATTCCAAACCATTGAATGTGGCAATGTTGCCTCTTAATTTCTGCCTTTTTAGATCTGTGAAAAGCTTTCAATTAAGCTCCTTTATAAATCCAAATAATGCATTGGTTTGTTTGTTTTTAAGGGGATCTTTTGAGTTCTTCTTTTAATATTGTCAATCACAGTCAGATTTTTCCTAACAGACCACAGCTTTGGAGCTACTCCATCTGGCTGTCACTCAGCAGAGAGTGGTGCTCCATTTCCTTCAAGTGACAGGGTCTGCAAGTCAGCCACTTAAGTAGCAAATAAAATATGGTGATTCAATGGCTCCTGAAAGGCCAAACCAGCCAGCAAAACAGCCAGATCTTCTGTGACAAAGAACACCTCTAAGTCCTCTTCCTTTGAGAGCACAAAAACCTGTTTGTGAATTCTGTGCTGTCACTAGGGAGGTATTGTTCTGTACAGAATCCTGAGTCTGCAGATATATTTGTGAAATAGACTGCTAGGAACATGGAAAGGGAAAATTATACATAATGAATCTTCTTGCTCTTTATAAATTAGGAGTAAAAGGAAGATGAGGAATTACCTGTTACAAAAGCTAATGCACATCTTGATGTGTTTATTGAATTACTTTGCTTCGATCTCTGAGCAAACGCTCACTGTTAGCTATTTATATTGGTTAAATCCTCAAATTTAAATCCCTGCAACTTCTGGAAAGGGTTCTTCGGGGGGAATTCTTGCATCTTTGTGCAACTACGATAATGAACCTGGGGCTGAAGGGATCCACCAGTGCCCAGGGCTCCCACATGCATAAATTCATTTTGCTTCACTTGAACACCTGTGCATCCCACTACAAAGTCGATCTGAATTTTGTAAACATTTATGCGTAATTATGATAAAAAGCCATTATGTTGAGAAGATATTTTTTAGTTGAATATCAAATATCCTATTTGTTTTGATTATTCTAAAAAGACCTGGAAAATGGAGCCCTGGTGCTGAAACAACTTCACTGGTTTTCAATATATTGTGTCATTTTCATACATTGAGTTATTTTGTTGAAATATTTGCCTGTGGAATTTATGAACCTTGTCAAATTTCAGATTTGCAGTTGTTTCTACTTAGTAAAACATTGTGTTTGCACTGATGTAACAAATCACAGTTGGTATAGTATATTTTACGGGAAGTAGAGCCCCAGTCCAGAAAGATCCTTCAGCGTTCCACCCACTTTTTGAACAGTGCAAGTTCTATTTCCTTCCTTTACATAAAGTCAAGTGTGGTGCTTGATCAGAGCATTCACAGTTTTGTCTGACTGGCTTCAGGAGAGGAACACTGGTACCTTTTACAGCCCCCAATCAGCCTGGCAAACACGCATCAAAAATATGCTAAACCTGTGTGCTTTAATTCTCCCAATGTTGCTCCTCAATCTGACGCTTCCTGAAACATTTTGTATGACAAAGCTCAGAGTTAAAATGCTAAAAACGACCCACTTGAGGATATCAGTGTATGTTTTTCCATTTTCATAATTCATTTAATTTCGACTCCTGACTTTTTAAATTCCCATGTTCCTTCTCTGAAAGTTGGTATAAAAGTTTCCATATTCGAGGTATTAGTACACCCAGTATTGAATATATCAGAAATTTTATACAGATCTTAAAACACTTCAGTTTACAGATGCACTGTAGTAATAATACATGTGTTCCTTTTTTTTCTATAATTCATAAGAGCCTTAAGAGAACCAGTGCAAAAGAATGTGACTAAAAAGTAATTGCTACTCTTGTAATAAGAGTTTTGCCCAGTGCCACTGAGGTTTAAATGTGTATGAGTATATAAGAATAAATAACAAACAATCCACAGAAGTAAACACAGAGTGTAAACTTTGTTGAAGGATTAATTACCTTGTATTTAAAGTTTTAGGTAATCTCTTTGAGAAGCATTGTGCGATAATTCAGCCAAATCTGTATCTCAAAGTGCAAAATGCAGATATTTTGTAGTAATGGGTTTCACCCAGGATCTGAAACAGAAAATAGGTCCCTAAAGTTTAAAATAACTGAATTATGGCTTTCTTTGCTGGGTTAAACCCAGTCTGTTGTCTACATACATTTTCTTTCTCTGGGAGATCTGTATACGTGCATTGTTGTGACTGTCAACAGCATCAAGCAAAATGCTTGGAGCTGATGGCACAGAAGGAATGTCTGGGGTACTAAATGTAGTTTTTCCCAGCCCTGCTTCCCCCAGAACCCAAACTTTTCACCTCAGTGTTGTGTTCCCTTGCCCTGGCTGTCACAGAGGTTGGGTTTGTGTTGCATATTCCCATTGCTGGTCGCCTTTCCCTTTCCATCCCATGCCCGTGGATTCTGGAGTGCCCTTCCAGTTGCCAGCACAGATATCAGGGTTTCAGGGAATGATTGAGTGGCTGGTTTCAGCTTTGCAGGAAAGCTCATGGAGATGGACACAGCTTTGAAAACTTTTCTTCTTAAATAGACTGGAGACTGAAAACTGATCTGGAAATGGCTTGAAATTTAGGGTTGTGGTATCACCTATCTTGTTGCTTTCCATAAACATCTTTAATTGCTGAAGATTTATTTTGCTTTTTACTTGAATGTCACAAATATTGTTCATTCTGGTCTCCATTAACTTGTTTTGGGTAACACCCTAAAGGGCATTTGCCCAGATTTGCTTTGATTGGTAACAGAGTGAAACTAATAGCCCATTATGTGAACAAGAAAAAGTGGTGCCTGAAAGATATCCTGTGCTGGGTTTATCCCTAATGATCAGGAATAAAGGACATTTAGAGAAGCATTATAATTCCTGTTACCATTATGGGAAAGAATCCCCTGGATTTTCTTGCCTGTCACCTGTACCTGCAGTGAATCTGGAGAAAGTTCGAATCAGAGAGGAAGCCACGGTCAGCTTTGGCCAACATCTGCCACAATTTGGCTCCCATGCTCAGCCAGTTTATCTAATATTTCATTAAAGAAGCTAGAGGTATTAATTTTTGCATAATAAATTATTAAACTCAGCAAATATATAAATTCCTTTCTAGCCACAGGTTTTGTATGTTTAGCTTACAGTAACGAAGCAGTTTCTGTTGGTTAATGCTTTTGAATAACGATGGGAATATTTCTCATTTGTTTTGGTTGAAAGAGCATTTGAGTCAGCGTGGAGCAGATGGATCCTCTGACTGTAAAGAGCAATTTTCAGTGTGGCAGGACAGGAAGTGCTTGTTTATTTATACAATACTTAAACAATGGCCCTAAACCATTGTTTTGTTCCTGTGCTCTTGTTTTGCTCAGTGATTAGAGGAAAAAAATAGTTCACCTTTAAATATTCCATGAATTTTTTGCTTCCTGAGAGGGTGGGGGGAGGGGAGGGAAGCAGGAAACACCAAAACCAAACAATCCTACAAAAAAAAAGAAAAAAGCACCTCAAGAGAGACACTGTAAAGCTCTGAAATGAAAGGAACTGGGGCATGAACCAAATATTTCTGTCAGGGGCTGGGATTAGTTTTCTAATTAAAAAGTGAAACTATTATGATGCATCTATAATTCACCTGGCATCAAGAACTAAGAAATTATGGGAGTGGTTGAGGCAAACACTTGTTAAAGAATAAAACAGGTAACTGAGGATGGTGCTGTTTAGGACAGATTTGCTGGCACTGCAGAACTGTGAATTCTCTCTCTCGGGGCAGCATGGGGTTTTTGTACTTCTATTTCTCTTCTTCTCTTGAGAACACTGTGATTTACTTTTGCGATAAACCCGTAACAACAGGGGGATCACATTGCTGAAATGAGTTTAGCTGCGAGGGATACATAATGTCAGCTGAAAAACAGCACTGGGGAAATACGTTCTGGTCATGGTTCAGCAGAAAGCAGCTCCTGTCAGCTCCGTGATGCTCTGTTTGTTTGGAAGTGCCTTTCAGTCAGGTAGGATCACAGAGCCTCTGCCTTTTGCTGGGCTGTGGTGGGTGCTGTGTCTGTGGGATGGATCACTTCAATTCCCAATTATTCTCTGAAATACCCTCAAGATGGGAAAGTGGGCGATGTCTGAGTCTCCATCCAGTGCTGTCCTTGGGTCCTGGGTGAGGGAACAGCCTTCCACAGTCCATGTTATTGTGGGATGCTCAGCTGGTGTCTATTCTGAGCCATCTGCCCACAGAAAGTCCCCTCTGAACTGTGACATCAGAACAAGGGAAAATGAAATAGGTAAAAATTGGGATGCTCTATAGAGTGTTCCTGTCTTATCCATGTTCCCAGTGGGTGGGTGGTGGGGTCTTGTGCTGCCTTAACAACCAGTTCCTAAGAATGCAGAGCCTTTATATGCAGCACATAGCCGCTGCCATATGGTGCAGACATTTTCAGTATTAGAAGCTGCACTGAAGTTCCTGAAGCTGTGAAAAAACTATGGAAATAACTGTGTCTGTCTGGGCTTCAGGTAGTAGTGACTGTGGGATTTCATTTATGTATTTTGGAAAAGTAAAAAAGAAATCCCAAAGTAAACATTCCAGCAGATGTGATCTGGCCTTGTTTTATCTCCGCCAGGATACTGGGAAAACATTGTTCTGCAAATGCATTGCGAGCTAGGAAACCTTCATGTGAGCAGTGCTGTGTTTGTGCCAGTGCTCAGAATCTCAGCCTTGCCAGAGATGGCAGACAATCCTCCTGTTTTCTTCCTTGCTCTTGTCGAAGCACCAAACCATATGGCAAATTAAGCCTGATTTTTATTAAACTTTTCATTTTACTGAGCTCCGTGTGAACTGGGAAATGCACTTTCTTTGAACTATGCAGCCATTATATAAGCATCTTAATTAGGAGATGTTAATGTTCTCCCTGACATTCCTGGGAGTTTGCGGCTCCCTCTTGTGGCTAATTAAGCGTTTTAACGAACCTTCTGAAAATGACTTTTTGTGAGCCGCCCACAGCTCTTGGGCAAACGCTGCCGTGGTGCCCCGAGCAGCTCAGTGCTGGGCTCTGTGCCACAGTACCAGGCTGAAGGTGCTGTGCCATGCCTGGAGGCACGGACAGGTAAATAGATAAAAGAAAAAGGTCTGCAAAGGGTTGCCCTGTGAGTGTGACGGCTCCCTGAAGTCTTCAAAAAGCTGAGTGAGCTCATCCAGTCTTTTAGAAAACCTCTGCTCTCTGATAACTCTGTTCCTGCCTTACATTGCATGCTGAAGAAGGGCTTGAATCTAGACTGGGGATGAGCTATGGGATGTGTCAGCTCCAAGGAGCACAAATCTTCCAGGCACCACATTGGGATCTCACCCTCAAATTCAAGGTTAAGATCTTTGCCAGATTTGATGTTGAGAAGAAATCTTCCCACCAGTTGGGTTTGCAGGGACCACTAATTCTTATTCTTATTCTTATTCTTATTCTTATTCTTATTCTTATTCTTATTCACTCTTACTCTTACTCTTACTCTTACTCTTACTCTTATTCTGACATTCTTACATTCTTACATTCTTGCTTTTCTGCCTACTGTGGAGAAAAATCTCCAAATTAATACCTGGATTTCTTTTTTTTTACAAATTCCCTTTCAGAGTCCAATATTTGTTTTCCCTTCTTATTGTGGACTGTTACAACTGGGCCATTGTGTTTATACTATGTCTTAAATTTGTCATAAACACTTAGGTAATGCTTGATGGCTCTGGTGGAAATGGCTGTAGTATAAACATCTCTGAGTTAGATTTTTGTGCTGGCCTAGGGCTGATTTCAGGCCTTTCAAACCACTGCTTTTATATGGGAAGGGGCAATTGCCTCATAATAAGTCTCGGACATCAGGGCAGAAAAGGATCAATTCATCTTTTCCTTAGAAAAATGAGCAATGGTCACGACACTGCAAAATCTCAAGCATAGCTTTGTGTTAACAAAAACCATGTGTTTTTAGAATTGACATAAAAATAGCAGAAATTGGTCAAAAAAGGACCTGAACAGCAGGTAACTTTTCAGTAGGAGCCATTAAGTTTCAGTTTCATCACCAAACCAGAAGTCACAGACTGACTTTGCCCTGTTGTCCCCTGCAGTGTTGGCTGCCTCTGTGTTTTGGCATGACTTGCTCAAAAATACACAGGAAGAAAACTTCATCCATTAGTGTTTCTGAGTGCTGGAAGGAGGGGGGAAAAAAGGAGGTGGAACAGGTTTTTACTTTGAAATGTCTCCCTTCCCCAAAGGGTTTGCGAAGCGAAACTTTATCTCTGAAAATGCTGATTTCCTATTTCATAACTTGTGGCAATTTCTTCTCAATTAAAATAAAGGAATAATGATTATGGAGTTAAGTCAAAATTTTGCTGCCCAGTAATCTGCAAACCAGCGTTTCTCAACCCACAGCAATAGGGCAGCAAACATTTATTTCCTCAGGGACATTATTAAATACCCTGCATATTTATTGTCTCAAAATTGGAGAAGGTCCAGATTTCTAAGGCCACTTTCTCCCTTCCTCTTCCTGAGCTGTAATTCAGACCAGCATATAAATTTTTGCCTTAGTGTTTCTGTGGAAATCAGCGATATGAAATTGTTAGAAACAAAAGAACTGGGAACACCAGAGGGGAAAAAAGGCTTGGCAAGATTGTCAGCCTTAAAGGGCAAGATTAATTTATAATCCCTCAGATTCTGGTGTACAAACACAAATTTGCAAAGCATGTGGCTTATAACTAACATTGTGTGGCTCTGCAGGTTTGTAAATGTTACTGTTGCTAATGTGAGGCTGCCTTGAAATCAGGGTTTTTAGGGATTTTGTTCTCATGGGAAAATGAGGTGATAGGAACAAGGAGTGGCCATGCACACATGGTGTGTGCATACACATAAATAGAAATTTGGGAAATGGACTAATTCCAGATGTGTGACTCAGGAGTATTCTGGGCAGGATACTCTGGTATTTTCACACAGAGTTTTCTCCATTGATTTAAAATCCTGGGAAAGGAAGAGTTTGAAAGGGAATTGGGGGAAAAAACCCAACCTGAAGGTAGCTTGTAATAACTTCACAATGACTAATTAAATATTTTGTGATGGCTCTCTGGTATGGTAAGTGTTGTTGTGAAGTAAGAGCGCTTCTTGGCAATCCATAGAATGTGTCTTTTTTTTTTTTTTTTTGTAAGTTTGTAGCTGTTCTATCAATTTAACTAAAAAGAAGAAAGAGCATAAAAAGAAATGTCAAATTCTAGACATAGAGTGAATTCAGTGATAGAATAACAGAAACTTTAAATAGTGAAATTGAAGACACTAAAGATAAGATAGGAACTGGCCGAGAACATGAGTAGCTTTTCCAGGGTTTAACACAAAAATTGCACAGTGTCTTATGAATGATTGCAATCAGATTTTATAGTTACATTTTACTGGCAGGGAACATAGCTCAGCATTAGTTAAAAGACTGAAATGATTTATGTGGTTTTCGGATGAGTTTAAAAGATTTTACAATGTGGCCTATCACTTGTTTCCTGCCATGCAGGTCATCAGAAGTGAAGGGACAGAAGGAGTAAAGTTTCGGCTCTCTGGAAAGGGAGTAGATCAAGACCCAAAGGGAATTTTTAGAATCAATGAGATGAATGGGGACGTCTCCGTGACCCGAACCCTTGATCGAGAAGCGATTGCCAATTATGAGGTGAGTGCTCAGAGCAATAACATCTCTGCCTCTGTGTTGATGGTGTGTATTTTCTGAATGTGTACTTGCTCCTGAAAGATCTGCAGTTAAATTGAACACTCACTTGCAGCTACTGTCCTATAAAATTTCAAGAAGAACCACTGGAAATGGTAAACGTGTTTGTTTATCACACAACTGAAAATTCTCTGCTTCCTGCATGGAATGTCTGTTATTTATCTTTAGTGGAAATGCTGTCTGAACATTGTGTATGCATTTGATTTCTGAATAGAAAATTTTGTTTGGACAAAGGAAGATCTTTTGGGGAAGTTGTCACTATGGTGCTACAGAATTATACAATTTTATTGTGAAATGGTCAATGGAAAGTACTATTGAACTCCATTTTTAGTGATGGGTGTCTTTATAAAGAAGATCCTGATAATATGAAAATGTTACATAAGAGATGTACATCACCTGCAAAGGTCTTACTAAAGATTCCTTTCCTTGTCAATAAAAATATTTCTCTCCATTGAATACCCAACAAATGATCTCTGAAATCTGCAAAGCAACTGCCCCACATTGTCCCAAAATGCATAAAACAAACAGCGGCTCTGTCGGTTCATGTTTTCCATAGGGCTCTGGGAATGTGCATTCACAGAACTTGTCCCTGGCCATGTTGATCCAGGGGAGCAGCAGAATTCCAAGTGCTCTGTGGTCGGTGCATGTTGCCTCCAGTGTCCCACCACAGGGATCCTCTCCCCCACTCTGGCACGGTGCCCTGGTCCCTGTGGGACACAGGCCCTGGGGACAGTCCTGGCTGCCATCCCTGACCCCTCGGTTTTGTGTTCTGCAGGATAATTATCAACACTTGTACCTCCAGGGCTGTTTCCCTCCTCCTCTGGGAGGGTTTCCCAGTTGGATGGTTGGTCCTACTGCTCAAACAGCACTGCTAAAATTTACCATATGCTGGTTTTCAACACTTAAACATCTACTTCGTATCTGGGTCTGCAGTGAAATGTGTGTTAAGCACTCGCCCAGGATTTATGGGAGTTGCTGACGTCCTTCTTGCAAGAAAAACATTGCAGTTTCTCTTTTTAACACTGTTCCTTGTCTTCATTTGCCAGCTGTTTCTTATTTTATCAGTGGCTTTCCACCTTAATGTGTTGAGTATAAACTTTGAATATTTTTTCTCCTGGAAAATCATAGTAGACTTTTCAACTTAATGCAGCAAACCACAAATGGCCCTCGTATCTGATCTGGCAAAAGGCACACTTAAATTAAGACAAATGCATTTCCCTAGAGGAGCCTTTTTGAAGCAGTGTAAGTTACACACGAGAAATGTGGTGTAGCAGGTGGTGCAGAGCAATGTGAATGTGCAGCCTGAGAGGCTGTGGTGCTTTCTGAGCTGTTATCCTCACCCCCATCCTGCAGCAAAAAATGGGGTTGGAATGTTCTGTAGGACAACCCTCAACTTGATTACTCTGTCTCAAATCCAGCCCATTATTTTCCAATAAAGATGTGTCACGGTGTCAGGAAAACAGCAGAATTTCCTCCCTGATTTCCTTGGTACACGGAGAGGTGAAGAACCTCAAATATATTTGAATTTCTCTCAAAAAGTGTTTTCTGGTTTTGTTTGAGCTTCCCTCTGCCCAACATTGTTGTTCTGAAAGAAAAAATTCAAAGCAAAAGGCAAACAAGCAAAGATGAGATCATTGTGAAAAAATACAAGTTCTTTGCAAACCATGGAGTATCAAGTGTGCAATCAGAGGTGGGGTGTGGATGAAAAGATAAAATCTGTTTGAATCCTTCAGCTACACCCAGGGATGCTCTGCCTGAGCACTGATTCATTTCCTGCACTTACTGCATATGTACTCGAGGGGTAAGATTTGAAAATTGTTAATAAGGCACAAGACAGAGCTTTGGTTATCACAGTATTTCATAGAACTTTGCAGATTTTACCACCTCAGAATGTTTTAAATTAGTGAAGAATATCTAATCTGTTAAAAAAATTGGTTGTTTTTTTTTTCACTGAACATTTGAACATCTGGGTTTTGCTGCCCTCTTTCTCCTGGAGGAATATTGAAAAACTTGTAGGAGTTTTTCTCTGGATTCACAGCAAGAGAACGTGATTAAATTAGAGAGTACTAGACTTTACACAGACAAGTTTGTTTATGGTTTGAGTTAATCCGTTCTTTCTGTGGTTTAAGTCTTTTATTTCTAATGAAAGTTAGAAAATATTTTAAAATAGAGTGAAAACCTTTGTCTGAGGATCAGGGCCTGCAAGTCCTTTTGGTGCAGCCCATTTGTGTGGAAGTTGTGTTTTCAGATGAGTTTAAAATTTGATTTTTAGCAAAGGAACTGAAGCTGGCAAGAGGAACTAAGGCATCTCGTTTTAATGACACCACCTTCACCCTCTGAAATAAACTTACTTATCCCCTTGGTTTATGAGCTTATTTCTTATGAAACTGTGGTTTGTGTTCTTAAAGGCCAGGGAATGTCAATCAGCTTCAGTTTTAAGGGAAAGCTGCTTGTGGAGAAGAGCAGGAGGACTCAGGGTTGATGTTATGCCCAGCAAAGACAGACTGGTTTAGAAAACTGTGTAGCAACTCCTTTTTCCTTCTAAGGAGGTTTGTTAAGGAGCATCCTGATCGGAATTCTGCAGGTCAGAGTACACCAGTGGATTTACATGGGATGGTTTTACTTTGGGGCTTGCTGGAGCTTGTTGACAAAGCTGCCAAGTGATGCTCTGAAGAGGGGGCTTAAGCAGGCTCTGGGCACGTTATGGAATTGCTTCTGGGCTGGTGAGATAAGAAGTAGCCTAGAGCCCCTATTTAGAGGGAGCAAAAGGTGTTCCGTTGTACTAATGTGTTCTCAAGGATATTTGGTTTTCTCTCCAAATGTGAATAAATCAGACTAAGTCAGAAATTTCAGACAATGGCAAAGAGTTTATTTATTTGCTGTTGGAAAGTGCAGATGTGGACAAACAGATGAAGGAGCTTGGTGAGGAGATTTGAGATGGATTTTCTAGCCCAAATAAGTGAGGTGCACAGCATCCAAAACCTGCCAATAATTTATGCAATTCAGAGTCCACTTCAGACCCATAGTCTTTTCTGATTCCAGCAAAGCAGAAACATTTGTGACTTTTCAGTTCTTTCCTTGAGCAAAAAAAAGTGCTTCTGTAAAGAGCTGTGATAACAGAGCAAAAGGATTCCAGTGAAGCTGGAAGGCTACTTGTGCTCAGTGTTGATAAAATCCCAGTGAATTGGGATACAAAGGGTCAAATAGAGGGGCCAGTGAAAATAGAAGTCTGAAAATCAGTGATTATGGGGTAATCTGTTATTTTAAACCCCTGGGCTCATTTTCAAAACCTCACATTTACCTGGATAATTTATTTGTAGGCAGAATGCAAGAAAAAGCAGGAAGAGTCGCAGAGTTTGATTGCCACCCCCAAGATGACAAAAAAGTTTCTAAGTTACAAGAACTATGTTTTGTTCTTTACTCCAAGTTAGGTGGGTGCAGAAGAATTGACAACAATATTCCATTATTTTTTTTACTGTTCATGCATGAGATTTGGGGTTCAACATTCAGCCTCCAGTTGCAGAAGCTGGTTTCCCGTGGAATTCCTGCAGCCTTGAAAGCATCAGTGGCAGAGTGCCATTGGGGAGCTCCAAGTGGGACTCTAGCTTTTAAAGGGTGTTGCCATCGTTGAAAGGCAACAAATGTGTGTGAGAGGGAAATAATCAGAAAGTGATCCTGAAATGAAGCAGCTTGATAAAACTGTGTGCAAATTAGAGCTGTGACCAAATTTACCTAGGCAATTTGAACTGCTAATGAAGAGTTAGCTTTAATTATTTTTTAAGTAAAGAGCTTTATTTGCTTTAAAAAATACTTAACAAGCAGAGGTGTGAAACCAGCCCTCAGCTTTTTTTATAATGACAGATCACACTTCTGTGAAAGGATGCCTTGCAACTGGTAGTGACAGACTGAGGTATTTAGAAAACTTATGTTAGCATGACTGAAAAGCAAACTGGGGGTGTGTGGTTTTATGAAGAATTGTTTCTACATGTTGGCTAACAAGTAGGCTGAGAGGAGGGTAAAGATTGCAGACCCACCAACAGCTCTTTAGTGTGAAATGCCTCACTTTAGGTACACGTGATGGAGACAAACGTTGAGGGTGAGGCTGCAGCCCTGATGGGCTCAATTTCCGTGTTTAATAGGGAGCAAAGAATGGAAATGCTTCACAGTGATGAGGAAAACGAGCTTGGTCAGGTGCTGAGGAGTGTTTTGTGGGAAAGATTTGTAAGTACTTTAATGCATTTTTGCAGATAAGGGAAGTGTTACTGCAGCAAAACCCTGGAAGGGAATGGCTGTAATTTATCGTGTGCAGGAGAAGGAATTTGTCATCTGTGCAAGTCCCTTTTAGTGCAGCCACATCCTTTTTGGAATGATTTATCATCCCCTGATACTGAATCTCTGCTGATGCTGGCTGGGGATCTGTGGACGCACACAGAAACATTCTGCTCTTTCACAAGGAAGATCACGAGTTTGCTTCTAACTTGAAGACTGGTCTAAAATGTATTTTAAACCTGTTATCTGCACTGGCAGATTTGTCTGGGGTGTAAGTGATCTGCTCTGTTTTGAGCTGAAACCAGTCAATGGGGAATGTCAGACCCCAGTCATCTCCTACTAATATCCCCAAAAAGAGAAGGCACTCAATCTTTCATGGCAGGAAGGGTTTGGTCTTGTAGAGATGTAAATTTCAGTAAAATGTGCTTGATTTA
Organism: Dicrurus megarhynchus; assembly: GCA_013399195.1. Taxonomy (NCBI): domain Eukaryota; kingdom Metazoa; phylum Chordata; class Aves; order Passeriformes; family Dicruridae; genus Dicrurus; species Dicrurus megarhynchus. Next base: position 1,636,349 of record VXAD01000352.1, on the reverse strand, counting down.
ATTAAAGAATCATCAATACACAGAGCCAGCCTGTTAAAACACTGCTGGTTTCAAATGGCATCTGTTACATCAAAAAATCAAAGAGTAATGGCAGAGTTCAAAGTTTCAGGGAGGAATCCTGACTCTTTAGCAAGGGGAAATGAAAGAAAATTTAACTGAAAAAAAAAAATAAAAAAAGAGTTCTTGTGGAAGTATAAAATATGATTATTAATCAGTTAGAAAATTATTTATGTACACGAGCTGCAGCCAGATCAACTGAAATACAGCTGAAAATTCTGGCAGTGGAAAAGATCTCTGCAGATTGTGTTGCATGTTATATTTAGGAAGTGCATGAGGTATATGGTGCTTTTTCTTTATTTTGCTGAGTTTACAAATATATTCATTGATGTGCTCACATGTTGGGGCACCAGGTCAATTGAGAGAGGACTCTTCAAAACACAAAACCTGGAGGCAGAAACAAACCCAGCAGAAGCAAAGGCCTGGATCCCTCCATGAGATCCCTGTGGGCAGGCTCCCGAATTCATGGGGAACTTTCTGGCATTGGTTGTTTACCGAGGTGAAAGCCGAGGTGATCACCATAACTGTGGGCATAAATCAAATATTTGAGCATATAAATTTGGAGTGGAGTCCCATTTCTTAAAATTATGATTTAAATAATTGTTTGCGCAGCTGCGATAGAGATGGGATTTTCCAGCTATTGGAAATATTTCTCTCCCAAGGTTGATTTATGGGATAAAGAGAAAATCTGACAGGAAGTGAAGCTAAAATTCATGCTATTGTTATGTATATTCTCCTATTTTGTCTCAGGGGCACAAAATATTCTATATAAGCTCTCTAATTTACCATATCTTGTTCATTTTTACTGGCAATAGTCTGTTCAATAAATACTGTATGTAAATCAATACATCCTAATGTTATGAGATATCAGCAGGGTACTGTGGATCCTTTCAGAAGGCAGTAACATCCTCATTTTATTTCTGGGGAAAGCCTGCAAAAGTCAACAGTTGGTTTTGTTGGAGGGCATTTGCTTTATTCCAAGCTCTGACTGCTCACATGGCGTTGCCATCCCTGCTGTTCCACAGCACTGTTGTGTCATTTGTAGCAGGAATAGAGAGAAATTTTGTAAAAGGGAGAAATCAACAAAGCTTTGTTTGTAACCTGTAACTGTCAAGGCAGTGGGCTTGGATTTCCATCCTAAAAGTAACACACACCCTCCAAACTCCAGGAAAAATGAGTATTTTCATATTGAGGAGTGGGAGAATGGAAATGCAGAGCAGTAGGAATGATGGAAAAACGTGAATTTATTGAGACAGTAACAAATGACATAAAATTTGCTTGCATGGTTGTTTAGTTTTGTAGGGATTTTGTCTGTTGTTTTGTTAGTTAGTTTTTGTTTTTTTAATTATTTTCTAATAGAACACTCCCGGAAAGAATAATGATGTGTTCAGTAAAACACGAGGAGACTAATAACATTTTTTGTCATATTATGTTAATTATCTATGAAACCACTTCTGTTATTATATATTAATTGCATTTTAAGGCATTTAAAAGTCATCATGATGTTTCTTTGCTGCTTAGCACGATGTGTTTGTTTGTTTCTTTTCCCTGTTTGTGTTATAATAACCCTCAAAATATCTCTCTGAGGCCTCACTTCTCTGGCTGCAATAACAATATCCAGGAAGACACTTTGCCCTTTCCTCAGAACTTGTGTTTTCCTGCAGGAAACGAAGGAATCTTGGAATCTTAGGAGTTCAGGGGAAAGAGGGGAACATCTCTTTTTCTGGTTGGTGCGAGTCAAACAACTTGGGCAGGAAAACCTTATCTGCTCATAAACCTTTCTTGAACCAGCCTGACCCACAACCAGCCAGAGGCCAAAGAGAAACTAAATATCTCATCTTTATCAATGGCGAGGAGGATCTTCTTTCATCTCTTATTGGGTGTAAATTTTTGTTGGTTTGCTTTTCTGGGAAAGTGCACAAGTTCTGAGAGTCCTGATCCTCTGCTAGAGAGCGCAGAAATGTTGCAGTGGGGATTTAAATTTAAAACCTGTGCTGTGGCTCAAGACAAAGTTTTGAAGGTCTGGCCTTATTGCTAATTTAATAGTAAGCTTTTTGTCATCCATCAGTAACATCAGAATCATCAGAATCAGACATTTTTGAGGTTTGGCTGCTCAAAGCTCCATATCTCTTGTTCCTCACAACACAGAAAGAATTCTGTCTTATTTAGATATTTAGTCAAAATTCAGAATCTTAAGGTTCTAATTGGTGGAAAGACCTTGATTTCTATGGCTATGTCCTGAACGTGGAAATGCGGGTCCAAGACTATCTACAGCTTCTCTTTCTAAAGCAGACAGGTGTGGTCTGTAATAACTTTATTTTTTACTTTTTCTTTTTTTTAAAGAACTGAAGCAATGAATTAATTATATTTTTGTCAATAATTCCCTGTCTGAAGCTAGAGGAGCTGCTGCCTCCTTTCTGACTTCTTGTTCTTTCTGTACCTGAAGAAAACCACATTACCCGTCTTATCCTTTCCTCCCATCTTCTTTTCATTTTCACCTTCTTGCATCTTTTTCCCTTGCACTTTTACCTTCATTCCACAACATTTTACTTCCCCTGTATTTATTGGTGTTTTATGTCATTCACTTCCACTTTTCTTACAATCCCTGCACTTCCTTGTTCAGACACTGACCTGTTTTCTGCTCTTTATAAATAATGTTGCGAGGGGATCACACAACCATCATCTGAGCATAAATTTGTTTGGTTACTGTGCAGAACCTTTCCACTGCCTTTGCAAAAGCTGTGCTGCTTTATCCATTCTAATCAGCTGTGCCCATAAATAAATCCCTTTAGAAGCCTGTGTTCTGGAAACCTTTGACTTCACAGGACTCTGCCATTTCTGAAATTTTTGTGAAATAGCCCAGTTTGTAAATATCTGATGCAAAGAAAATTTCAGTGGAAAACTGAACTTTGTTCCCACGTTAACGCCTTTCAGTCTGTATATCTCCTCCATCAGCTAATGGATATTAATTGAAGAAGGGTATGATTATCTGGAAATTCCTAGCATTTGGTTTATTAAAGTAACTCTAATGCATAGTTCTGTCAGCCCTGGAATTGTGGTCTGCTCGAAAGTGAGCTGTACCATAAAACACCTGACATAATAATTAGTTCTGTGACTTCAGAACTGTGAGTTTAATGCTTGATCTCTGTACAATCATTGTAGGATAATGGGCCATAATTTTAAAGCTGTATCTGCATGTGTTTGGGGCAAAAACACTGAACAGGTTTTTTAATTTAATGCAGAGGTAAATTTTAATTAATGTGACACTTTTGCAAAATGTGTGAAAAGAATTTGTATAAAATTAAGAAACAAGGATGCTTCAAGCATTCACTTGTGTACTCTGTGAGTTACTGCAACATCATTAGAGGGGATTGGGCTACAAGAGATAAAATTTAAATATCACTGCCCAGTTGACTGTGCAGTTATCTGCAAAATCCAATCTTTTGGTATCTGTTCTGTTTTACACCAAGCTTTAGGAGTCCTTATATAATGCAACAGTTTCATAGGCCCCCAAGCACGGCCTGCTCATTGTTATGTATTTTCAATATGTCTGTAAGGGACTTTGGGGAAAAGCAACACTATGGACCATGGGGTCTCCATTGTTGAAATGATGCCAAAATTACTGTGTGCTGAAAGAAGAAATTAAAAAAAAAGACAGAAGATTGGAGTCCAGGATCCACCTGGCCAGGTGAGCTCAAAGTTTTTGACTGCTATATTTTAAGTCCACTGCAGGGAGTCATCTGTATCCCAGCCCCCAGGTGAGGCAGAACACCACCTGTGGGTAGGTGACAGTAACATTTGATATTTTGATCTGTGGAGATGAAATGAGAACGCTCTGTGGGTTGTGTCTCCCACACCCCAGGATGTATCAGCTGTCCCTGTTACCGCAGTGCCCGTGATTACCTGGAGCTCTGAGCCTTGGCAGCAGCTACAGCACCTCTGGGCCCTGCAGCTGCAACTGAGCTCACAAATTCTGCAGCAACAGAAATAGAATCCATTTTCCTGTGGCATCACAGGTGAACAGATGTTTATAAGAAACAAAATGATTATTTAATATAGTTCTGACTGATACATTCACCAGGCAAGCAGTAAGAGATTAACTTATGGACCAGTCCATTAAAAACACACGGCTGCACATCACTCTGCTACACGTGTGTGTGTTCAGGCTGCTTTTTTGCTATACTTTGATTAAATACCTACAAGTGTGTCCAAAGTATATCTCAGTGCACAAACACAAATGTATGATACCATAGAGTGTATCCTTTTAACTTGGCTTCTGTGGGGGGATTTTTTGATCCACAACATTTGAACTCTGGTATTCTTTTTGGCAGTTATATATTTAATTTTTGAAAATAGGACAGGACTCGATAGGTGGAAGTTCACAAAAACCATTAACTGTGATGAAACTCATAAAAATGTAAGTTTGCAACACTGCACACTGCAAGCAGAGCAGGGAGAATTTCCCTTTTGTCCTTTGTTATTCATTTGTGATGGAAACATTCATGGAAACAGGTGATCCTTCTGTGTTCACATTTTTCTTTCTTTAGATCTCTTTCACTGCATAAGAGCAAATGAGAGAGAGAGGTTGAGAGAACCAAAGTTATAAATATTTAGGGAACACTGCATGAAGAGACTCAATATTATGGAAGTTTTACTTGGCACGATTTTGTTAGCATGTAAATGATAAAAGTCTTGCTGTATTTATCCTGGTTTACTCAGGTCATAACTAATTATTTCTTAATTAGACAAATTCCCTAAAATTAATCTACATTTATTTAAATGTCTTGGTTTATTTTTCCTCTCCTAGTAGCTCATTAACAAGAGATGGGACTTTAGTTTACAAATTTTCAAGAGATAATTTGCTGATATGAGTTCATGTAAAACACCATATGTTTAAGGCTCACATGATGGATCTCTTTGTTTTGAGGGGGTTTGCACTTTTTCTGTAGAGAATAGAGCAGGTGTCAGTAGCTGCTGGTAAAACTTCTGTAGGTGTGAGACTGGGAAGTTGCAAGGACGGTCACTGGCATCCTGACCCTTTGAGGTTACCCCATAAGGACATTTTTTCTCTGATTTTTATAATCTTCAAAACATTTCCTCTCAACCTTTCATCTGCTGGCAGCAGGAGCCTGGGCAGGGAAATGTTCTGCTTCAAACTCTCCTCAAGTCCAACACTAAAACACAGGAAAACGTCAAACAGTCCAGTTAGGACTGAAAACTTCTGAGTGGGAAAGCAGGGGGAAACATTGGAGAAGTTGTTGTGGATAGAAAACCTCCATCTGAAATGGTTCTGTTCATGGGAAGCCTGGAGAAATACAAATTATTTCTTCTAGCTTTGTCATTAACAAGTGTGATACACTGTACCCTGCCATGCAGCTGCATTTGCAGTTTAAATTTGCAGAGACAGTTCATCTTTGCAGAGTTCTTCACAACCTCTGCTCTTGACATTATTCTTAATATTTGTTTTACATACTGGCAATTCAGATACCTGAATGTAATGCATTGAAAATACCTATTATCTATTAAGGCTCTGTTATTCTGTATATTTCTTAAGTGTATTATGTATCCATAAAACACAGGTGATCTGTGTTCATACACAGAGTACGGATTTTATTTGTGGATGGGAACAAATAAAGCGATGTGCTGCAGTTACATTTCTGTTAGGTTTAGAAGATTTAATAGAGTTAAATAACAGGATTATGATTTACTATTTAGAAATTACTAAGAGGGAGGAAAATCATGACAGTTTTAAACTACCAATTTTTCTTGTTGTCTAAAACAACCTGCAAAAAACTTCCATTTTTTTTCCTTGCTGCTAAGGAAACATAGTGGAGAGGATAAAAAAGAGGTAAAGAAGTTGTTCTAAAAATAACATATATTGCCTAAATCCTAGGTAGCTTTATTGTATTTTATATTTTCCTCTCTAAAGAGGACATTTGCTGTAGCAGAATGCCTTACTCTCTTTCCCATTTCGTATGAATTCTAGTTTCCCTGTGATCAGTGTGATGTGATCGTCCTGGATTCTCAGGTGTGAAAGCCTTACTCCCAGAAACTGGAGCTTTTCCCTCAGAGAAGGTTGCAGCCTTTGTCCAGTCAAAAACTAGAGCTTCCAATAGGTACTTGGAGACAAAACAGCAATTTTGTTACTTGTTGGGCCTAAAGTGTCCCTAAATTGATATCCTGGGATGCACACATCTGTGCTGTATATCCAGTGATATCCAGTGACCTGAAGGAATCATGGGTGTGCTGCCCACAAACCCAGCAAATGAAAGCACAACCTGTGGTGTTTATGGCCTTTAAGGACCTGGTTCTCCAGACAAGTCACTCCCTCATCCCCCAGCCCTGTGGGACGTGGATGTGGCACTACAGAACTGGGAGACTCTAACTCATTTGTGCCCTTTAACCTCTCAACAAAGCCTCAATTTGAAAGACACACTGCATTCTGCCAGGTTCCAAATTGCAAAATTAACAGTCACTATTAATTTTCAGGTACTGAGTCACCCAAAGATACCGATCTCCCATTCAGCCTGTTTGCAACTGATATGTGCAACGTATTTATTAGAGAGATGCTTTAAAGGAATGGAGGTGTTTGAGGATGTGCATTTAATTTCATTTCTTCCCTGGGAGCTTTGATCAATGCCGTGCTCACTGCCTCTGCCACATGCTTTGAACTTGTAGATGCAAGCATATAAATAATTTCCCATGTCAATTCCTGGCTCATCTACCCAGGCTGATATATGGAAGGCAAGTTGTCTCCTAAATTCTTGTCAGTGGGATTAGTGAATTGATTAGTTGAATCCTGAATTAAAATTGCAATTAAAGGCAAAATTGTATCTCTTGGTCTTCAAGTCATTTGCTCAAAGTGTAGCAGTCAGATTACAGGCTTTTGACCAGGTTTGTATTATGAATGAAAACTGTTTTCAATAACCTTTTATTTTTTTTCTATTTATAAATCAATCTCTTAGATTATTAGCAATTACTAAACAAAAAAGATGAAATTTTTTTTCCTCAGTTTTTCAGCTTAAAGAGGAAATTCCATTGATTTTTGGAAATACTGAAGGTGTCATTCAGGGAAAATAATTACCAACAAATCCCATCAGTAGCATATAACGATTTTTTTTTTTCCCAATAGATTCAGCTCAACGTATTTAAAATGACAAAATGGGCATTGTATATGAAATTGCAGTAAATATTTCCAGATTATTGATATATACTTTGCTATAACACACTCAGGACATATTTCAGGCATGAACCTTTGCATTTGGGTCTGAGCCAGAAACTTTCCTGATGACAGAGAAAATTCCTTCCTTCCTTCCTTCCTGAATATCCTGAATATCCTGAATGTCCTGAGCTGTAAGGGACCCACCAGGATCATGCTGTCCAACCCTGGCCCTGCACTGGACACTCCCAAAACTCCCCCCCTGTGCCTGAGCACATTGTCCAAACAATCCTTAAGCTCTGGCAGCCTTGGTGGTGTGACCACTGCCCTGCGGAGCCTGTTCAGTTCCTGACCAACCTCTGGGGGAAAAAAAAGTCTTTCTGAACATATTTCCATAATTTGTTCTGTCTCCATCATCTAGCTTTCTCCATCTGTCTGTGGGATTGTCCCATGTTGTTGGAAGCAGTCACAGAACACAACTTTTGGACCTCAGCAGACTTTGCAGAATGCCTGTGTTTCGCTCACCTCACCCCCTGGCCATGCAGAGCACGTTCTAATCCCCACAGAGATGGTTTTGGAGTGGTGCAGTAGCTGCTGCTCCTCACACAGCATCAGCAGTGACTCGAACTGCAGCTCTGCTGGGGGATCCTTTGCTCCTGCTGATATTATCACCCTGGTGAAGTGAGAAGCAAATGTGCTGTTATGAGCTACTTGGGTTTAATTTTTGCTATTCAGTGCCATAAATTACAGTGCTTTATGGTGACTGCAAAAGGTGTGATTTGAACCAATTATGCGTTCTGCTCTAAATCCCCAAACTTTGGAGAAGCATGTGATTATGGAAAACCATTTCCACTGGGTCAGTCCTCTTTTATCCATTCACTGAGAACACCAGGACATACGTATGAAGTTTATAAACATCACTTTAAACTAGACTTATTCAAGCTGCTTATTAACGAGAATGTTTTCCTTTTCATAGCACAAAACTTGCCATGTGTGAGCAGCATAGAGAATTTACCAGCTCCTGCACAAGCTCTTTGCTGTGTTCTGAAGAGGGATGAAAGGGAGGTGTTAGGACAGTAGGAAAAGAAGCAGAGGTTTGATACAATTTGGGGATGAAAAGCATAATTTTCAAAAAACCCCACAAACAACAAACTCAGCATTTATGTAACTCTCCTGCCCATTGTCTTCACTTAGTGTTAGATACACTAGGATGTCTTGGGACAAGATTTAGCTCTTTGAAAGGTATGGTAGATTTTCACCCAACTTTCTGTATTTTTATATGACTTTGTGTAATTGTTTTTCTACTGATTTTTTAGTGTTAAATATGCAGGGAACTAAATGCTCATTTTTCCCTTGTGAAGCCAGTGTTTCAGTTTCCCCTGTCGAGTTAGATTTGGTCATAACTTTTTTCTAACAGTTGTTAGGGAATCCAGAGGATTTAAATAACCATTTTCCTAAAGGTGTTAGGATCAGGTTTCTTTCTTTCCTTATGCTGTCACCTTTAATCTCACAGATTTTCTGCTTAAAGCAGCGTAGTAGTGCTCCTTGTAGTAGTAAAAGTTGATTTGCTCTATGACTAATGTCGTGTTACAACTTTACTCAGCAGTGGTGAGGTGGCAAGTAACTGATGTGTGGTGTTGTCTTAATATCTGTCTTTGGAGCTGCATAACTGCATCAGCATCCAAAATTAAACTAAGACTAATTGTTGTCTCAAGGCTTCCCATTGAGACTGTGATGGATTAGGTCAAACCACAATAATTTCAGGACTGTTCTTGAGCCATGATCGAAGTTCTAACATATAGAAGAACAGAAAAAATAGAAAATCCAGACTAAACTCTGTTAAAAAGCAACAGATGATTCTATTAAACACAGTCCTTGCTAATAGATGTGATTTCTTTTTCTCCATGTGTGGTGGTATTTTTTAACTGTCTAATAGTTTTCACTGTTGACAAGCAATTGAAGAGAAAACTGAACGTAAAATTTGGGATTTAAAAACCAGGATGCACAATTTTTTTAAGAGGTTTTCTATATGGGAATGATTCTTTACAGTGCAGTAAAGAATTTGGCAGGTTGCATTTGGAATCTGTGTAGCTCTGACAAGCACAGTTGCTCAGGAAGCAAAGATCTGGTGTTATGTCTCAGATACACACAACACACGAGGTGCCAGGTCCAATTAACGGTCTGATGGTGGTAAATCCATTATCCTTGGAAAGAGAGGCCACCACCAGGAGACATTAATTCAATGTGACACCAACTGGGGTGTTTATATACAGCTAATTGCAGTGTCAGACATTCTGCTCTAATTGAGTTTAATTGTGGCAAAATTGGAGTTAATTAAAAGTTAATGGTATAGAGCACATCGTGTTATTATAAACTATGGGTACATGTTTCATATCCTTATTATTGTTGTTTAAATGGTGCTTTCAATTACTGTGCCTTGTATTGGCACTTTGGAAACAGGCTGTAATTATTTTGACATCACTGGAAGTTATTGTTCTGAGTAGGTCTGAAGGAATTTGTTTGTTTTAAAAGGCTTCACAAACTTTGGTTAGGTTCATTATATCACAATGTAAATGTCACGTGGGCTGTTTCTACCCACCTCGCTAAGGAAAGGGTGGAGAGTGCTGGTAAAACTGGAGAAGAAAATTCTAGTTCAGCTTAAGAGAATGATGGTATTTTTGGCATTGCCCATCATAATTTGGGTAAGGAAACTGAGGTTTTCTCATATTTTGTGAATCCATCTTTTTCTACTTGTGTCCAGTCTCTGGCTGTTCTGTGAGCATCTCTGGTGAATCTCCTGTCTGTGGGATTTTCCCTGGGCTCTCTTTGCCTTCTTCTTTCTCTGCACCCTTTGATTGCTCCTGTTATACATTATATTATATATATTCCAATTATTTATTCACTGACAGCTCCATCTCTACCCAAACCTCTCTCTTGATGAAGTTTTATATAAAACCTTTCTGCTTGACATCTTCCTTGATGCCTTGCTGCCAGTTCAGAAATACTCATTGCATTTTCCCAGTTTTCTGTCAATACAGGCAGCCCAACCATCTTCATATCAATCAGCCCAGCACCAGCTTGATTTTCTAGGTTTCCTCGTGTAGTTTTCCTTCATGTGCTTGTTTACAACTGTCCAAATATAACAAATGCAGGGATGTGAAATGCTTCTTTCCAAGAACTGTGGCTCCAGGTACAACCCTGGTTAATACAAGACAGGTAAAAGGTGTTCTAAATATATTGATGAACAAATAATGCTGTGTTTGAAATGGCTCCTTATGTGGGGAAAGTGATGAAGTAAAATTACTGATTTTCTCCTGTGGGCCAGCAGTTTCCTCAGCTCTTTATTCTGGAAAGCTCAATAGGCTGGAAAAGGCAGAATGTTTCAGTAACAGCAGACTTACTTTATTCCAAAGAGAGGAAATTTGGCTCTGGAGCTGCCTAACAGAATTTTTTCTTCTGAAATATTCTTTATTAATATTTTTTTCTAAAGTAAACTGCTATCCCTGTGGAAAATAATTAGCACTTTATCAGGAATTTTAATTTTCAGAAAATACCAGTGAGATACACTCCTGTTTCTTTGGACACTATCACACAGGAGGGCAATAATTTAAAATAAGCAGCAGGGGGGGAAAATAAAACCTCAAACCAAATATATTTGCCAATCTTCCTAAAGCTGAAATGTCTTTTTCTTGCTTAACATTAAACACTGACCCAAAGAAGTGAGTAAAGGCTAAGGTGAAAACACTGCATAGGTCAAAAAGCACAGTGAGGTTCTTCCTGAGGGCTGAAGCTGGACAGCGTGGGTGGGGAATGGATTTGTGTTCAAACCTTTTGCTTAATTAATCACAACCAGCAGGTCTGGGTTTCTTTGTTTAAAGAAAGATGTTTTACTAGGTCATAGGTGCATCTAATAAAAGGAATTTCTGTCAGTGGCAGCAAAATTAATGCTGCAAGTGTCTTGCATTAGGAGCAGCAGTGGTGGAACACACCAGAAAGGCTGAAATGAAGCTTCTGAGAGACCTAAGGAAAATGAGAGTGATGTTAGAGGAATTCTGGTGGTGCTTTAAGGGCTGAAGATTTGAGCTGATACTGAGGTGGATTATACTGCACAACCTAATAGCCAGTGTTTCAGGGAAAAAACATTATTAATGCTTTTGTTTATATACCTGATGGGGGTAGATACCTAAGATATTAAAGGCACAAAGGGCTGATCCAGTTTTGTGCTAAGGCAATATGGCGCATGTTCTAGAATTTCTTTCTCTCCTCCAAAATTTAATTCAGCTTTGACTTAAGTACTAAGTCATTACAGAAAAATCGTGCCTTTAACAAGCCATTTTCAGGAGAATATCAAGGAATCTGACTAGGAAGAAAGGCCTTCAGAGTTTTTGAGTGCTGTTGGAAATAGAATATCTCTTGTTAGAGATAGGAAAATGCTTGATACTTTAATGTTCATTACAACACTGGAGAACATTAACATGACTCTGTACACTGTGAATGGAAGTAGCTGTCAGAAAGATGGAGTAATGGACCACCAGAAAATATAACACTGTGAACTATACCTTTCTGATTTATTGATGAAAAAGTGGAAATACTTGGTAATCCCTGCAGTGGAATTCTACTGTATTAACAGGTACTTATTTTCCCTTGTTCCTTCTCCTCTCACCCTCAGAACTACTTGAAACTTGTATTTTTCACGGTTATGAAAAAAATCTATAATGATTTTTCTCAGAAAAAAATTTATGAGTGTAATTCTCTTTTGCAGTGAAATAGATATGAACATGCTCCTCATTCCTGTATTTTTCAGAATATTCATTTATTGCATTTTCTGGCTTTAACTTCTGCCCAAGTGTGATTGTTACCAGAATAGTTTCTTGTGAGGAGGAAACAAGAATGAAAGCAGATGGGATGTGAAATATACTTAGCTGCTACGGGCTCAGAAAAACTTAAAGAATTTCATAAATTAAATCCCCAGCTCTTTGATTTTAAGATTAAACCAGGTGGTTTACAACAAGCTCGAAGTAATATCCCAGCTGCCAATAAATCCCGTATGGGAAGATCTCCAGTGAACTTCGAGAGAATGAGCCAATTTCTTGGCTCACATCCGATGGAGCAGGGTGCTAGAAGAGGAGGTTGCTAAGAAGTTCCCATGTTTTGCCATCTGCTTCCGCCAAGCACTAAAAGTTTCCGTTTTTGCCACATTTTGGGACTCTGTGGAGTCCTGAGCCTTTTCAGCTCCACTGGCTCTGCCTTCCTTTTTCAGAGAATGTAACAGAAAAAAATTGATGTGTTTAATTTGGACTTTGATTTGGTTCTGTTTCTCTGTTTTAGTAACTTGTTTTTTAATTGGGTAGAAAGGCAATGAGTTCTCTTATGGATCATTTATGTCTCAGATTGTGAGAGAGAGTAATAGTCTCAGTAACACAGCGTGGCTCCTGCTGTGGCAGCCAACCATCAGGATCCTGTGGCTTGGGAAATTGTCCTTTTGCTCCTATTTGTTGGCTTTTTCAATTCTCATTTAGTTGTAGCCTCAGCCAGAGCAAACCTCTCCTTGCAATCTTGCATATTATTATTATTCACTCAGAAGAAATGTACAGCAGCATGAAAACAAAATTGTCTTTTTGAAATGGATGTGGATTGCTTTTTTTTGTCCAACCCATTCCAAGTCTTTTATAAAATATTAGTAATACAAACATTAATCCTTGAACTGAGCTTGAGCTTGCTTTTTTTTTTTTTTTTTTTTTTGGTCAATGTTTCTCAAAGGAGAAGCAATTAAGGAGAGATGAAAGAATTTTCTAGAGTATGCTTTATGTTGGTTTTTCATAGCCATGCCAAACCTTGCATTGGTTTTCTTCTGAACGCTACTGTCTTCTACTTCTCTGTGTTCAAATTTATTTTAAAAAATGAAATACTCTCTAGGATCAAAGAGCCTCAGTTCTGATCCAAACAGGTTAAGATAAATTGTCCTCAGGGAGTCGTGAAGTAGGAGTAGGCAGTAAATTACCTGAATAGTCTTTCCTCTTCTTGGTTAAATATTTACAAAAAATTTTTAAATAGACCCAGCCCTCTACCCTGCCCAACACCCCCTATCCCTCAAAAAAGCCCTCAGAACAACAACAAAAACCCCAAACAAATGAAAAACTGCAGTTTTACTAGGGGCCCAGTTTTTCACCCTTGGGAACTGAATTTCAATGTCATTGGTAGATGGAAATGCATTTACCTTTCAAAGGAGGAGGTAGTTTCTGTAGGTATTTTCTGAGTGTCCTGACCTTCAATTTAATCTGAATTAACACCAGAATATCATTAATAGAAGGTGTCCAGAGAAACTGATCTGGGACTTTTGTCCCACAGACAGAGCTCATTTGTGGCAGGCAGTTGATGTCACTGTGGCAGGATTGTCTACAGAACATCAGATATTCTTAAAAGAGAAGAGATTGTTTGGCCAGAGAAGATGCATTGGTGCCTTCATAAGGGCAAGTTTAAGTGGAAAGCCAGACTTTTAAAATGCATTGCTGAAAAAGGATCCTGTCCAGGAAATTCATAAGGTTGTTGATTAAATTAAGTTCATTCCAGTTGATACATTGGAGACAAGGATCAAAAATGTGTGAAGATACAGTTCAGCTCCTCCTTACAAATTTTTAAAAAATCCTTCTTTATTGTGTCCTAAAGCAATCTAAGTAATTTCCTGAGTAATTTATCTTAGTTATCTTTCACAGAATTGAGATTGAGTTTTGGCTTTAATCTCCAGTCAAAAAAATAAGTTTCAAAATTCCCAAATCGTCTACAGCAGAGAGCTGCTGTCTCTGCACCGTTTTGCTTTCTTATCACCTACAACAGCAAAGATATGTTTTACCTTTAGAGTGGAATTCTGCAATGGCAAGTCTCATACTAAGGCATCACATTTTTGTTTTGCCTGCAGCCTGTGAGGCAGTTGGGAACTGACATCCCAACGTTTCCACCACTGCTGAAATCCCAGGTTATAACTTCGCAGCTTGTAAGAACATAGACTTTGACAGTAATCAGCTTATGCTTTCAGCTTGGGGATTTTTTTTTTTCTGTTGCTGTGCTCTTGTTTGGAAGTCCTGGTGAGCTCTCTTTCTGTCTTAATCTGTAAATTTTTTTTTCCATCTTGAAAATAAACCACGCTGTGATATGAAATCACTTGTTCAGTGCGTGTGCTAAGATCCATCGCAGCGAGGCTGATCCTTTGGACCAAAGCTGACGGTTTTAAGCTCATTAAGTAACCTCATTAACGTGCTGAGCCTATGTGGAAGCTGCACACTGGATATCCTTCACTGGAAGAGAATTTGGTTCAAATGTAAATAAAGAGTGACTAAAGGGACTTCCACACGTTTTTGGAAGGGTGGTTGTACCTGTGGAGAAGTGAATCAAAGTTTAAGGTGTGGATTAAGTCACTTACATAAAAAACTGCTGTGTATTCTTATAAAATTGATAGAGATAAGAAGGTGAGACAAGTAATTTATTTTTAGAACAACGTTTTCATTTCAAATTTTGTCTAACAGAAAACTATAAAAACTGTATTTACAGGATCTAGACTCAATTCTTTTGTTAAGACTCTCTCTATGTCCTAATATTGTCTTTGTATTTTTAAGCAGAAAAAAATGTGGGAATTTCCTGTGGGTTCTGCTTTTTCACTTTGTGTAATCTTATCAACTAATTTGAAAGCATTTGAAGTCTGCCACTTTGACTGATTTTTTGCTTCATTTTCTTTTGAACAGTTCCTTTTTTTATTTTGTTGCTGGTCACTATTATATCCCTGCATTAAAAAAAATATACATACATATGTATAGAGCTGTATGAACAGATGCATGTTTTAGTATGGAAATTAAATAAGAAATTGTAATTTTTTTTTGTGGTCCTGGATCATATCAGCAAGGATAGCAAGGATTTTGATATTCACCGTAACTTAAAATGAAATCCCTGCATGTGACAGGGCTAATGTTAAGGATTCCTAAATTATGTCTTAATTATTTTCAAGATTGCTTCCATTTCACTTCTTATCTCAAATCTGCTTTAGAAGGTCACCAAGACAGAATCAGGACCAAAGTTTCATGAGAAAAGACTCAGGAATGACTCTGCACCAAAAATTTGTTTATTTCTTTTAAAATTTACTCATGTCAGCCCATTCTTGCTCAATTTTCTGCTACTGTTATCATTCTTCAGACCATTTCTTTGTTCCAAGTGCCATTATTTGAAGTCAGAGGATCACAGATGATCTTGTGCCTATGAGTGTTTCTGATTTAAACAGCTAAAGGTGTGCAGCTCTTCCACAGACCTTATTGGGATCTTCAGATATTTCTTCTGATTTACCAAATCATCACTGGCTCATGAGGGCAGCAATTCAGCCCTAATTAGACGTAACGAGCTGAATAACTTTCCATTGGAAAAGGCTTTTATAAATGCTCTTGCCTTGGGAGCAACCATGATGTGGTAAATCATGGTTGTTGAAATCCTAAATTTTGTTATAAAAGGGACAAGAGATTGAATAATCTCTAAGAAGATGAATACTCTTGCAAAATTTTGGAGGGATTCAGTGGAAGTGAAGAGGTGGCAGTCTTAATTCTCAATTGTATTTCAATGAGTGGTAATTTAGTGCATTGTTAAAAAGACATTCATTTTATATATCTTTTTAAGATTAATTGTGTCTTCCTAATTTTTGTTGTTTATGACTGCAGTTAATGGGCTGGCAAAGAATAATCTTATCAAAGCAGGAAATACAAAATAACCTTTAAGTCTTAGGTCAAGAGATGCACTTTTCACATGTTATGGATTTTTGTATTAAATGATTTGCTTATATATACTTAGGAGAAAATATTGCCTTTTAACAAACTTTGCTTTAACACCTTTTCCTCCAATAATCATCTGGAGTTGTTTTGCATATTTTCTTTACTGATAAAGGGTAAAGGCTTGACTGGAGAGGAAGGTGTGAAGCTCTAAATTCTTTGTCTTTAGAAGCAACAACATGGTCCTGTTGAAATAATTTTCTCCAGTGAGGAAAACATCATGGTGATGTGTCTGGTCACACACAGACACAGAAATGAGAAGCACACACGTTTATTTAATGTACACGTATCAATTCCATGTTTACTCAGATAATGAGGACTCCAAGTTCCAGGTTCTAGCTCAATGGGAATAAATATCTTCCACAATAAAGGCTGAATTTAATTGGTACAATGCACTTTTGAGCTGTTTTAGCACAATGCCAGCAGCTAAATGGGTGTTTCACAGTTTAAAATGCTTTAATCAGGGCATGAGGAACACTGAAAGAAACTATACATCCCCTCAGCCTGTTTCCCTGGCTGTCAATCTAGCAACATATTTATTTCACCAAGAAAAGCAGCACCTTTTCATAATATATATTTCAAATATAACTGAGAGCTGTTTCTTAGCAACAAGAGCTCAGGAGCTGGTTATCCTGAGATGAGCCACAACACGTATGGGCTCGTGAACCACGGTGCTGCCATTAGCAGGGAGCTCACAGAGGAAACAAAGGCTTTCTGATGGCCAATTTCTTCAATAATTCTTGTAACTTTTACTTGGGAGAGTTGAAGGACCACTCGTCCCACCCCAGGAAAATACTGGCAAAAAAAAAAAATTAACTTTTCCCTCTCATTGAATAGACTAAATCAACTTGAAATGCACACAAAAAGATGTGGGGTAAATGTGATCTGACTATAAAACAGATGTGTTTTATGAATAGAACCTTGAGAAGTAATTACTCACAGCTTGTTTTAGAGAGACCTACTTTCTTTCACTCTGAAAGGAAAATGTGCTTATGTGTCATGTTGGAACAATAGCTTTGAGTGCTGCTGATGCTAAAGAACTTTAAAGAAAGTTGAGCACTTTCTGACAAGGGATATTTTCATAGACTCCTGTTTTTCTCTGTGGCTAGTAAAGGCAAGGCAGTGGTGGGGGAAAAAAATGCTGAAAAAGATAAACTAGCCCAGTCTTATGGCTCTCCCCATGCAGAAATTTCCATGCTGGATCCAGATTTCAGTACTTTTGCTCTTTTTGAAGTGTCCTTTACTGTTTGAATATAGGCTTTTGACATCAGTGGTGTTCATTTCATATCAATATATACCAAGCCTATGTAAAGGGCTTAAGGAAATTAAATATAAATTATATAAAATGTCCTTCCACGTGGGTTTTTTATAGAACAGAAGCATACATGAAATTATATGAAATGTCTGTTCAGCTCAATTGACTTTTGCATGTCCAAAATGCCATGGGAGAGATGATAAAAATCTCAAATTTGTACCTCGAGAACCCTCTCTGGTTCCTGTTGCTGCTTGTTCCTGTGGCAAGACTGTACAACAAGTAAAACACATCCCTAGCTATATTCCCACGTTTTCAATGGAGTTCAGATTAGCAAATAGTAGAAAAAGAATACAAAAAGAGATAAGGGAGACTTCTCTTGGCTTTTCTAATATTTGGATTATATTCTAAACATGTGACCCCTAGCTGAGACATGAACCCATGGGTGATTCATATTAAGAGATCCAAATGTGGTTTTTCATCTTGAGTATCATTTCCTCAATTCATGTCAAAATCTTTAAAATATAGAAAAGCAATTTTTGACCAGAAAAATTATTGAGTATCTGTCAAGTCATCTTAAAAAGGGAGAAGTTACCAGAATCAGGAAGTGATTTAATCTTTTACTTGTGACTGTTTGGATAGACCTTTAGCTTCGTTTGAACTGAGTTTGCTGAGCATAAATATATGCTTTAAATATTCAACCAGTTCAATTTAAATACTATCTATTAATATTTTGTAAATAATAGCTCTTCATTAATTGGACAATAGTACTTGATATGGTGGTTAATAGAAGATAACAGGATCCATTTGTAATTAAATAACTCCAGTGAAGTGAGAGCACTAAAGAATCAAAGGGTCAACTACCAAATGTTAACAAGTAGTGCATTACACATTACAGTTATTGCAGCAGTAATTACCACTCAGTGATACATCTATAATGTTAAAAGTGCATTCACCAAAGGCATTCTTTATTGAAAACTCACAGAATAAATGGAGACAGTGTATGTCTGTTGTATATTGAAAAAAAAAAAAAAAAAATCCTTATTTTCTGCTCTCCTGTTCCATGTACTGAACTTGTGCTAAATGTTACCCCAGTGTGTTTCACTGCAAGATGCAAAGTGCTGTCTAATGTGTGTTTTGTTTATTTGTGCAAAGCCTGGAACTGCGAAGGGCAGTGCCATGAAATATTAAGAGACTTGCCATCTGTTTGTGAGAAGATGTGAGGTGTGGCTCTAGTCAAGGCTGAGTGCTCTGGAGTAGGAGGGAAGTTTTTATATTTACATTCCATATGGTGCAAGCAAAATATGGCAAACAGAGTATTTTCAGATGACACCCACCAGGTAAAATCCTGGCTGTCCTGCAGTCCAGATTCCTTACTGCTGTCAGTGAGTGCAATTGCCAGTTTGTCATCTCAGCTATTAATTTATCTTAATTTTGGAAAGACTTACAACATTTGCATTTTAGCTACCATTATCACCTTTAACAAATTCTCTGAATTTGCAAAGTCTCATCAACGGGTCAGAAATTTACCAAGATTATCAGAGGAAAAAAAGAGCAGCGGTGACAAGAGCAAAGACTCAGAAAGATTCACTGGACACAGTGGCCAGAATATGTTGAAAAAATGTTGGTTTATTTCTTCAAATGCAACATGAATAAAACCATCCCATTTTTATTAATGAAATGGAGGAGAATGTCGCTTTGTGTTTTGCTGTTTCAACACCTCTCTGCCAAAGGGAAGAGAAAGTACACAAAGAGTGAGAACACCACAGAATGATCATAACTCTTAGGGAAGGAAGGGAGTGGAGCCTTCTTGTGCTGCTATCTTCCCATCCTTTAATTATTGTTCTGCTTTCATGATGCCAAATCAGTGAATCTCAGACTTTTTCTGGGTGATTGTGAGATTTTGAATGTTGTGCTACCTTTGACTCTCTGAAGCTGTGGTAGAGAGATGTGACCTCCAAGTTCTCTTCAGCTCTCTCAGTACCTGATCACCTCTAAGACTGTTTCTCTTATTGCCTTCAGTGCTTCCTGCAGGGATGAGGAAACACTTAAGTGGGGATCTATCAGGAAAACCTATCCATGAGCTTTTTGCAGGGCTTGGTTGATAGAACCAAGGTTTTAACATTCACTGTTCCCAGCTCAGTTCATGGCACGGTGTCCAGGCAGTGCAGCACAGGTTGATTCTGAGAGATTACTCCAAAGTTAGGCCCAGAGATTGTATCTTAATTTGAAATAAAAGCACTGTTATGCCTTTTGTGTAGGCACAAGAGTATTTTTAAATTCAGATTTGAGCATGTTGGAGTAGGGCCTAACTACGTGGTTTAGTTTACATGCTCCTCGTTGCAGTAAGGATCCTGATTTATTTCCACTATTACTGTAATAGAAATAATAAGAGCAATAAGGTGAAAATAGGGAGCAGAGGTTTTAGTCTTTAAAAATGATGTCTTTCACGTTTTTAATTCCATGCTGACAGTTTACTGAAGGAATGAGGGCAATTTACATTTTAAAGCTTAGTTTACAAAATTAGTTTCGTTCATTAGAAACTTATGGTTGGGTTTTACAAATTTGTCCCTTCTCCCTGCCTATTCACCCCTCTGTCCTGTTCATTTTTAATCTCTGCATATTTATGCATGACATTCCTATGCCAATAGTAGAGAAAATTGCTCTTAAACTCCTCATTACATTGGTATCTTGACAGTCTTATCCTGCAACCTGTGGAAGAGATTTCACTGATTTTAGACTTTTTTGTCAGTGTCCATTACCAAGCAGCCTACAGGATTGCAGCTGCAGACAAATCAAGTTTATACCCACTTCATTTTCCAACAACATAATTGAGAATTCCATTTAATCTCAGTATATTCCACTCTGACTTTTACATCTTCCTGAAGCTTCCATTCTCATCAAAGATTTACGTGGTGTGTTACCTGCTTTTCCTCTCACTTTTTTTTTGTCAGCTAATGGCTATTCATAATGCACATTTTATATGAAAAATTGTTCCATTATTATCCTTTTCTCTTGGACAATTTGAAAAACAGGAAGGCAAAATGAACATTAAAAGCTTGAATTCCAACTTGCTCACAGATAAAGCTCAGTGTTTAGAGTCTTCTGTGGGCTGCTTTCATTCCAGCCTGTGTAGGGAGGCATAAATTAAGCCCTCTCTACATAAAATAGCCTATTTTCAATTCGGATTTCATCTCCATGAAGGACAAACAACTTTATGTGTGAGGTTTCCTGCAAAGCCGCCGTTCAGACAGGATGTAAACATTTCGTATCACAGGATATGAGAGGAAGCAAGGTCAGCAATAGGCACCATCCAGACTGAACTGATTTTGGAGGTGCAGCTGGTGATGACCTGCACGAGACTTTGAGGGGCACGGGCTGCAGGGAGGCTGAGCAGGTGGGACAGTGGATTTGACCTGAGGTGCCTCTTCTTTAGCTTTTAGTTTAGACTGGGAGGGAGCTTTAGAAATGAATTCTCCAGTTGCCTCCTCTGACGGTGTTTTGGTTCACATTGTGCAAAAGGCTTGGAGGTGAGGATCTGAACTCATTTGAATGAAAGCAAACTGCAAGCCATGCTCAGGAGCTCACCTTTCATCCTCGAGCTCATCATCAGAGGGGAGCAAGAGCAGAGTGCAGGTGTCAGGTCCCCGGAGCTGGCTTTGGCTCTGTGGATCTCCCGTTGGCCCATCCGGCTCTCCGTGCTCCTGCTGCTCGAATCCTAACCCCATGGATCACACCACTGGGAATAATTGTTTGTTCTCCTATTAAAGATGCACGCTAGCTGGCAAGCACGGATTCCTTTCATATTACTGAAGGGTTCCATAAAACACATTAAAATTCCCTTAGGTCTGCAAAATTGTGCATGAAGTTTTTCTACAATTATGCTAGAACTGCTAAGGTGATGACCATCTGTGCAGTAATTCAGCCTTTTCAAGAGTATTAAATAGGGCATTCATCTCCTCTGAGTTTCAAAAGCAGCCTGTTTTCAAGAGGGAGATTTTTCTTCTGGTATTAAAAGGGTCATACTTTATCCAAAGCAGAAAGTAAACACTTAATGTATTGCTGTTTATGTTCTTTTTATGTGTGTGTGCGAATATTTGTGTTGCTCTTCCTAATAGGAAGTCAAGAAAGTTGTTTGGGCATATAGGTTTCCTGTCAAATATACAAGACAAGTGATCATCAGAAAATAAGGCATAACAGAGCGTAAAAATGAACAAGCAGTAAAATATAGGGTTTTTTTAGTCAGAAACCTTGCAATGCATGAAAATGATTTCACTGAATGTCCGAGTCCTTCTGTCTTTCCACTTGCCCATTTTTCTTTTTTTTTTTGCTAGATTGATCTACAGTAACTCAGGTGAAGGTACTGGAGGGAAGTTAGGGACTGAGAAGTTATAGAAGAAAGATTTCAGGATTTATTTTATTTGACAATATGATGAGCTTCTGCACTTGCTGTTGAAAACAGTGAGCAACAGTTGGGATTCTCCAGTTGTCCATAGCTCTTTCAGCAACAGGATTGTTTCTGATCCCAGTGTGGTTTGACAGTCCTGGAATGAGAGTGATGAAGCATAAACCATGGCCCAGGATACCTCTGGACTTTTCTGCCTTGTCCCACACTGCTAGGAGCCTGCACTGGGACAGAGCAAAACTCTCCTTCTGTCTGTACAAAGTTCTGTGACACTTGCAAGTCTCCAGAATAATTTTAAATTCAGATACTCAAATGAAACACAAGTATTCAGCTGGCAGAAATCAATGTACGATGCCACTGAATTCTAGGAATCAAGAGATAATTTTGTTACCCCTTTTGCAGTCTGGTGTGATTTCCCTGACTTCTGACATCTACATGCAGGCTCCGTATTCTTTCTTGAGGTATGTGCAGTGACATCTCTGAGCTTCATGAAAAATCATAGCTTTTCTAAACTTAGAAATTTAAAAAGTAGGAAACTGAGTGAAGTAGTAGGCATTGTTTTTTGCTGTCAGTTTTTACTGTAATGTTAAAGACGGAGTTTTAGAGCTGAGTTTTTAACACTGGGTTTGCTTATGGGCTGTAGGAAGGAGTGAAGTGATTCCATATGATGATCAATTGTTTAAGTAGCTTGAATTTCAACAGCACATAAAACTTGTACTCACATGATTGACACTAATGATTCTGAAAGAGACACTATATTCTGTAGAGTGAGTAATTTGTTCTTTTAAAGAATTGCTTGAATATCTGTTTACGCCGTAGACGGTAACAGTGGGGGTGACATTATGATGATACAACCAATAAATAGGATGGTTTCCTTTTTTTTTAAAGTATCTGAAATACTTGCCAACAAAATCCATCATGCTGGCTGTGAGGAAATGGATATTCTTGTGCCTGTAAAATTTTGTAAAGTCAAAGCCGTGGTTTTGGTCTAGCTGCCTCTAGCTTTTAATGATTAACATTGCTAGTACCTTAAATATTGCAGTGGGATAAGCTTCAGTAAACAAGAGATCAGAGTATTATTGTTCATATCTTCTACAATGCATTTATGTAAGATGTTTGCTTCGTTTCATGACCGGTTACTTCTTAATGAACCATTGGCCAGACCTGAGAACATTTGGAACTTGTGGGAGTTTAAGCAAGGGAGCATTGGCCAGTAGGCTTGTCAACATTTTGGTCTTGGATATGCGGGATATCTTGGATATGTTACTCCTCTTTGGAACCAGATTAATCTAAATAACACAGAGTGGTCATTACTGGGGAAACAGCTGCATGTGGAGCAATACGAGGGAATAATATAGATTCCTTGAGATCTACTTCCCATTCCTGATCCGTGGGATATTTCCATGGCAGAAAACACCAGCACTGTGTGGTGGATTCCCATGGCATTTGTTGCCCCACCTGGTTCCTGGGCTCAGGTACCCAGGCAGGTGCCCATCCTCTGCAATCTCCACATTCCCTTTTCTTTCCTTTTCCCTGGAGGCCCTCTGTGAG
Organism: Dicrurus megarhynchus; assembly: GCA_013399195.1. NCBI lineage: Eukaryota > Metazoa > Chordata > Aves > Passeriformes > Dicruridae > Dicrurus > Dicrurus megarhynchus. The sequence goes on along the minus strand of VXAD01000352.1, from coordinate 1,613,124 downwards.
CCTGGTGTGGACCCAGTGATGGCAAAGACTGGATGTCCCTCTGTTCTCATGGTTAATCTTGCAAGGCTGTAAAATATCTGCTGCTGGCAAGGGCTTTCCATCCTGTAGGACTGGTAGGATTTTACGTTGCTGCAGAAGGTTAACAGCAGAAATGTGCTGCCAGCGTGAGGAAAAGATAACTGAGGCTGTCAGAGGTTGCAGGGTAATGCAGAAGTGTTGGCCTGAGCTTCTTTCTCAGCACAGCCTCCCAGAGCTTTCAGTGTAGGGGTCTCCTCTCTGTGAAGGCACCTTTCAGGAGGTCTCTTCATGCTGTGCACACAAAAGAGGTAGAACAGGAGTGAAGGACCACCTCAGGTTTACCTTCTATTTTCTCAGCTTTGTCACTTCCAAACACAGCCCACAGGATTTCTGTTCCCCCTCAGACCCGTGCTGCCGTTAATGAAAACTCTGCAGGTTCACCAGGGAAAGCTTGTGCCCTCTGGAGTTTTGAGGGGAGGAGCTGCATTTCCCCCACGTTTCACAAAGTGCAGATGGCACACGAAGGGCACAACTGATTCTTTACACAGCTCCCTTGCTGTTCCCTATTCCCATAATTCAGTTAATGAAAGGAAAAAAAAGGGAGAAGTTACATAAGGCCCTTACTTGGGATTAAGAATGTTGAGTGCTTCTTTCTTAGACACAAAGTGCAGGCTCTGCTTAAACTGTGATGCATCTGAAAGCCAGATTTGATAAGATTACAGCAACTTCAAGCATCTGCTCCTTGTTGAGGTTTTTCAATTTCTGAGTAGTAATCTTTTGTTTAATGTTCTTCGTGTATTAAATCTCCTTAATTCCAGAAATCTTTAATCTGTGTATGTAATAAGACATTGCTGTGGAAATGCCAAATGCTTTGTTTGCACATTTTTAAGTTTCAGGAATCTGTTAAAAACACCAGAATGTCCTTTGTAGAAGATTATTTAGATCAGAGGCTCTATTGACTGGTGAAATTGTGTTTATCTTCACAATGAGAAAAAACAGAAGTTCTAAGGCAGAATAAAGAAAACCACTGAAAAGGAGTCTCCTTCCACTCCAATCTCATTTGTTGAGAGAAAATGTATATTAATTAAAAATTTAGACATTTCATTTCTGTTGCAAGGCTCCTTGCAAAAGACAAATTATTTTATACATCTAGTAAGTGTTGGAGCTGAAAGATGAGATTAATATGCTTCTTAAATTACCATTACCAAGGGTCAATTAATAAGTGAACTAACCTTGTGAAAGTCATTCTGAAAGACTAGTTACAGATCTGTAATAGTCCCTGTCAAATTACACAGAATTGAGAAAATGAGAAAGCTGTCAAATAAATACGATACCTACTAATTGCATTCTGCATAAGGCAAATGAGCTCTTGTGGTTGTTGGTGGAAGGAACAAGAAATAAGTCTAAGAAATGTTACCATTAATAATATACAAATTTGGAGTAAAATTTACTTGAGGGAACGTGGATGCACAGAAACCTCCCTTGGTAACAGAAAAGTGAAGTTTCTTGGCAGTCAAAGAGGAGGGGATATGAAGGTTGAATGATCATTAGAGAAATAATTCTTGGCTATTATTTATAGATTATTACCTTGGTAAATACAGAATTTACCAATTCTTTTTTTCTTTGATGCACTTTTTATTTGGCCTCTGGATCTTTAGGGGTTAACTTACTCATACAAATTAAAGTTTCATTATGACAAGGATTAAACCAACCATATTTGCTGCGTGATGGCAAAAAAGAACCCTGATTCCAAGTTTCTCTCCATGGACTTTAAAAAATACTCATCTCCAAACCTGCAGGCTGACCAAGTGTTGTGTTAGTCACTAATCCTATTTCCTGTGATCAGGTTATAAAACTGTGACAGGTGTAAAAGCAAGATCAAGGAAAGCCAGTTTGCATTTTTCCAGGAAATACTGAAGATTTAAGACACTTCCATCAATAAAATCAACCACTTTTGGGTAACAATTGGGTGTTCACAGCTACTGGCAACTGCAAATATGTTTTTGCACCATAGGTTTCAGTCTGAGCCCATTTCTAGGTTACCGGGTTTTGTCTGTTAAATCATCCAGCTGCATCTATTAATGAATAAATATTTGATACAAATATTAAATACCATGAAAAAAGCCAAAATTAGCTGCATGATGTGAATCCTGAAAAAGCAGCAAGTCAAACCATTATTTGTGCAGCAAACACCAGGTTTGCTGTAGGGCAGTAGTGGCTGTTTGTGCCTCTTTTTTTTAATGGTATGAGTTTAATAAATTTGGATATTTATAGAATTAAAATAGTAGTCATGGTGTGGGATAGGATAAGCACTCCAGCGTGTGCTGCCATGAAGCTTTGAGCTGGAAATTACACATTGCAACCCTATAAATGTTTATAAGGGAGGTCAGAGGGTAGCAGCAATGCCATGTGGCCGAAGGGGTCAGTCAGCACAGCTCAACACTGGGCTCTAAAGCTGAAGGCTGAAATGTGCTCAATTGCAGCCTTTGATGTGTAATTCTAAAAGATAAATGTGGTTCTGAAAAAGAACCTGTTCAGAGAAAAAGGTTAAAAAGTAGAAAAGATGCTCCCACATATTTATTCAGTTCTGCTCTCTGTGATCTTCTGCTGGGTAAAGCAGAACATGAAGCAGAAAAATAAACTTAATGTCACTTTTCTTGTCTGTTGTTTCATTAGCGATAGAACATTTTTATAACATTGAAAATCCTGTACAGATCAAGATTTTTTTTAAGTGAACAAGTTCATTTTTGTTAAACTCTTAGATGATACAATTTACCTGCTGTCAAACACAGTTAAGTGACATAGTTTGGTGCTGTCATATTCTAGAACATGTCAGGATTTGATGAGCTATGAATGTTGTGTTTAGTAGTATACATTTTTAAAGGTTTTTTTTCCAACATTCTGCTGAACACTCAGTGAATCCTTCTCTGAATAGCTTCTTTTCTGCAGGAAAATGTTCCTGTTATACAATTTTGATTCCTTGCTGAAGAGACAATTCATATTCATGCTTATTTTTTTGACCTCATACTGAGAGATGAAGGTCTGATCACTCAAAATACCTTTCTTACAAGCATATTTTTCTGTAGTTAAAACTTCCAATTTCTTTGAGTTGTTTGGTATGAAGCTCATTTATCTCCTGATAAAAAGCAATTCTTTCTAAGTGGTGTCTGTAAAACCAGGGCAGTTGAGTAAAGCCAGAGCAGGCACTCTGTGTCAGCTGCTCCATGTGATGGTGTGAGAGCTGCTTGCAGAACACAGAGTGCCATCTATTGAACGCTCCTGTGAGCCAGCAGCCCTGGCTTGGGAGGGAGGGGAGCCACAACCGTGTTAATAAAATGTTTAACATCCAGAAAAACGATCAGCGAGGTTTTACTGCGTTTCCTTTTGTTCCCGTTTCCTTCTTTGACGTAAAATGAAACAAGCACGGAGGTTCTAAAATAATTCTTCTTGGCCTTCTTTAGGTTTGAGAAAAGATTTTGAGATCTTTCTGCCTTCCTAAGCAGATGTAATAATTTGAAGTTGGGTGGTTTTTCATTTTTTACGGTTGATTTTTCTTTCCTTATAGAACTGTAGAATCCTTGTCCCTCAAAAACGTGGGTTTAGGTGTCTTTTGTTATTCCCATGCCAGGGGATTTGCTTGGTGCCATAATAGCAAACTTTTAGTTCTACAAAACACCTCAGTTAAAACCAGGATAGTTTACTCTTTCTGCTAGGCTCCATGGGGTTGATGGATTGCTACGGATTTCAGCTCCAAAATCAGACTCTTGGGATTGACTGGACTGAGTTTCTCTGTGTGTTTTGTATTGAGCCAGCAAGTTACTTAATAGTGATACATTTATAAACAGGTTACTCCAAATAAAAGAAACTATCTTATGTCTGAACCAGCAGTATATTGATGAGAAGTGATCTTGCCAAGCTGAAGAAGAAGAACAGGTTTTGGTGATGTAGCAAAACTGAGTGAGGAACTTTCATGCAATTTGCCACTAATTATTGCTTTATTGAACTGTAAAGTCCAACCGTGATGTTTGCTGTGTCTGTCAACTTAAAAACAAGAAGGTGACAGGAAAAATGGAATAGAGACAGGACTACACTACTCACAGACCAGAATTTGGTGAATAAATCTTGTTTTCCTCTTTTTAGACAGGAACTTGTGCAATAACTTGCACTCAATGGGACTATTGCAGTGACATTGGCAGAAATGGTGACACTTCCAAGCTATAATGAAATACATTTAAAGCAAATGATAATGTGCTGTTAAAATAGCTCCCTCTTGCTTTAAAAATGTTCAGATTTTAGCACACAGGTCCATGTTTTTTAGAAAATATCTGTACTGGGATGTTAAATCCCTCCATTGACACAGGGGAGTGCACTCCTCAAGGGGAGTGTGATGGAGTAAATCCCACGGGATGATTTTCCATCACTTTGTGAGTGCAATGCCACTTTGGGAGTAAATACACCAAGGCTGAATAGTCTGGTCTGTGGGAGAAGTCCCTGTGTTTTTTTGGAACATCAGCTTCAAAAATCTCTTCAAGGGCTTCCTGTTCCAGGACATTTCAAATTTTAAAAATTTGCTGTACCCCAGTAGATTTTAGCAGCTCGAAACAATGCAAGATTTCTCCTCCTTTGGTATTTGTTTTTACTGTATGTTTAATTTTCCACTCTTGCCACAACAAACCTCTTTGTTTGAAATTAGCTACATCAAATGTTCCTGCAGCACTCGCTGGGATGAGTTCTGGAGTTTACACCTTTTGTGGTCATTTCGTTTGTGGGTACATGAAAAAGGAATCTTGCCGATTGCTGTAGTTCAAAAAGTTTTTTCTCATTTGCAATTTTTGGCACAAAGAGCATTTAATGAATTTTGTGACTGACTATATCCAGGCTTTACTTTTTGCTGCAATAACTTTGACTTTCCAATTCTCCCTTTGCCAAATACATATTCCACGTAGGAATTTTTTTTCCAGTTGATGCAACTGATGCAGCTTGATGCAAACAGTGAAAAAAAAAACCATCTACAATGTAATCCTTGCAAAAAAAATGTTTTGGTTGCATTTTTGGACTCAGTCATGTCTGTTAGTATTTGTGAATAGTAAAATGATTTGAAAAGGGTAAAAAATGACAGAAGTTGACATCGTGAGAGTTAGAATTCAGAAAAGATAAAGTTGCCATAATTTGGAGTTTAGGAGAAGCATGAGGGAAAGAAAAAGAGGCCTTCTTTATCTCTAGAAACAAAATAGGTGTGGAAATGTGGCAACGATAAAGCCCTGAAAGTTAGTGACAAATCAGTAAGTATGAAGTGTGTGGATTTGGTTTGAGATCTGATTTTATAAAAATGCAGCACAGAAATTGCTGTTGTGTGCTGTAAAACATCTTGTGAGATCTCAGAATTAAGGGAAAGTGGTGGTGGAGCATAAAATTTACTGACTGAGGAGATACCTTCCTAACCTCTTAAATGCAGTAAATTATGGTTGACTGAGACATTTAAAAATAAATAAATAAATCCAGTGAGGCATACTAGAACTGCAAATTACACCTTAAAATTAATAGTTTTAGCAGGTAATGTTGTCATGAGAGCTGAAGGCCAGTGAAGCATTTCAGAAAGTTCCTGGGTGAAATGTAAGCAAGGAAAATAAAAGAACATGAAATAAATTCTGTCTTTCTATGTGTCACTACGGAGCACATGCTTGTTGATCCTTCAGGAATTACATTAGAACTCTTTGACTACTCAGAAAAGACTTTTTACTGTGTTAATTCACCTAATTTAAGACTCACTGACTAAATTTTCCTTTATTCACAATTAGTGAGGTGGTCCCACATGTTAGCAGTGACAAAGACTCAATCAAGAGAGACAGAAGAGGTAACTCGAAACAACATTTCAGTTTGGATCAGGCTGCCATTGCAATATCTTTCCACAACATCTGTGTCTGCGAGCTATTTTTCTACGATAATAATGTGGAAACTGTTCAGATACTTTCTTTTTTCTATGTATGAAATATAGATCGAACAGGAAAAAAACACTACACTGCTGGACTGAAACAGAGAAACTGCTCAGTGTGTGTGATCTGGGATGTGCTGATCTGTTTAGCTGCTCTTACCAGGAATATCAGCTGTCTAAATTATAAAAATATCTGCCACAAACATTCTTTTGGAAAAAAAAACAAAACAAAACTGGGCATAATGTGAGATTCAATAAAGCTGCCCGTAGACAAAATCAGCAAAAACTTCTTTGGAATAACTGGACAGGATAAACAGAGTTTTGTTACCTCCTCTTCTTGTACATCATCACAGCTGCTGAGGGCATGGAGGGCAGGGGGAGCCAAGTGCTAACTCTGAATACTTCTGGGGCGTGTTTGACATATTTAGCCACTCAGATGTCAAAATTCAACCTTTGTAATATAACAGCTTACAAGCTCTGATGCTGTTGAGGGAGATGGATGAACTCACTTTTACTGATGAGGGTAACCAAACACACAGCAGGGAGTGAGGTGTGGAGATGGTGCTTCCCACACACCTGCTATCACCAGCACCCAAATGTGCCGGCTTTGGCTCAGCAAACAGGCAGCAAAGTGCCAAATGTTCACCAGACAGGGATGTGGGGAGGAAGGAGAGGGGTGTTCCATGGCAGGAACGTGGTCAAACAGGCAGGTTGCAATTGGTAACATGGGTGCACTGGGTAAAGGAGAGGATGCCAGAGCTTGGAAGGGAGTTACGAGGAGATTTAGCAGCAGAATAAACATAAATAAATAAATAAATAAATAAAATCTTAAAGAAAGAAAGAAATGAGAAAGGGCCTGTGTAGATACACAAACAGAGCACTTAACAGTTTGTCATCACATCCTATGTGCTGGAAAAGGGGCATGGCAGACACCTTGTACCACGATCCAACCCTTCACAGCAAAGACTCTCAGTGATGGGAGTTTTGCAGCTCTGAAATGTGAATGGGTTTCTAACACGGGGCCCTGAGGATTTGCAGCACGGTCATCTCGATCCTGTAAGCAGAGACAGATAAATCTCATCCGGCTTTCTTTTTCTGGCTTCTGGAGACCCACCTTCAAAAAGGTGAAGTTTAGAAATGCTGTAGAATTGCATCTTACACGACTGTGACAAATGCATAAAGTATGGTGATATAATTTCAAATTTGGAATAGCAGAGCAATTTTATTTACAGGGAAAACAAATTTTTGAGGACTTCCACCGGGAAAAACTTGTCTCCAAAGTGTTTTCTTCATTGATACTTGATCCCAAGCACTCGTTTTCTTCGTGGATGGGCTTTGAAGGAGTCCTGGCTGCAGCTGTCCACTGGAACACTGACAGGGTAAAAAGGATGAGCTGCCATCCCAGGAATGCTGGCAGGGCTGGAAACTCGGGCTGCAAGGCAGCAGTGACCTGCAGGCCCTCCAGCCCTGCCTGTAAAGTCTTCTGTACAAGTGCTCTTGTAATTGCTTCTTTTGTTACTTAAAAATAGGGAGACCTGCTCTGTTACATCTGTTCCAGCCTGGTATCAGCCTGAGTGATCCTTGACTTCTAAGATCTTTTCCTACTCATTTGCAGGAACAAAGCTATTCTAAGCAATAATAACGAAGTCAAATAAATGTATGTGTGATATATACCTGGCATTTGCACTGACCTTTATTTCTTATGCCTAAAGAAGTCACTTTTCTTGTCACCTATGCATTCGAGATCTTGCATTTTAGTTCTTGGTCTGATTAACTATGGGCTCTCTCTGACCCTGTTGCTCCTTGCATCCTTCCATGAGATGAAATCTGTTAAACTCTTGCCACTTCCTCCACATTTGGAGTTATTTTTTGAGTAGCCAGAATGGTGAGCAGCGTCAAATAATCCCAGGAGATATTTAAAAGTGCAAAGCTGTTTTTCAGTTTTGCTTTTGTAAATGTCTTTGTTGTTTTTGTGGTGCAGCATAGAGTGTAAAAATTTTGGCACAGCTTATGTCTTAGTCCTTTATTTCAGTCCTGCTTTGTCTCTTTTTGATTTCTTTAATATTTTTGTGGTGATTAGACTTGATTTCTTTGGTGGATCCTGATACCTCTTCTCTCTCCCCCATCCCCACTCCCCTTCTGAGGGGAGCAACATGTGTTCCCTTGTGATATGGGAAGATTTTAATTAATATTTATATGATCATCCTTAATACTTTTGGTCTGTGTGAAGTACACGTGGCTTGAAGAGCTGTGTTGCTCCACAGATTTGAGGGATGTTCTTCTCATTTGTTCACTGAGGTTATTTTTGGAGTGGGCATTCTCATTTCGACTCCTAGGTAACACTTAACAGGATGGATGCTTTAGAAGTTATTTTAATTTGGCTTTTGTAGCCATTTGAGAGATTCTTTGAGGCTTTCTGTTGTGAAGATGCATAAAATTATTTTCACTTGTGTTTTTGTATCTTTACAGATGTAGAATAGTGTGTAATGGGGGGGAAAAATGATGCACTGAGAGGAAAACTGGGTTTTCGAAGATCTTTCAAAGGTGTTTTGATTTTAATAGGATACATTATCCAGTCTCATAAGGCACTTTAAAAAGTCATACTGTGCACATGTTGGTAGCTTAATAACCTTTGTAAATCTAATTTTACATCACCTGCTCAGCAAGAGATGGAATATCGCTATCAGTCTTGTGTGCAGAGATCAAAAACCCAGATTCAAGCTTGATTTAAATTTTGTCTGGGCTGTGGATTTGGTGAAGTCATTTCATCTCTGTCTCCCACCCTTTGCCTATTTTATTTATGTGACTCTTTTGAAACCCTCTGGGGCTGTTGGTTCCATCAGTTCTATCATAATTAATCAGGATGGTTCCAGTTTGAACACCTGACACCTCCTTTATGTCCATCCTACCCTGGGGATTTTGTGAGCTTTGGAAGGTTTACAAGTGCACCTGTGGGGAAGCCCCGTGAGGGTGGCAGGGCCCTGGAGCATCTCCTGCCCAGCCACCCTCCCATCCCTGCTGCCCACAGCGGGGTTGGGCTTTCCTGCACCACAGAAGAGAGAATTTTGTGAAGGTGTCAGAGTTTTCCCTTCTCTGCTCCCAATTCCTTTGCTCATTGTGACTTTTTGCTTAAGTCACCATTAAACCCAGTTTGGTCTCACACAATCTGACTGTTCAGTGTTGTGTCCTAGGCAGTGACATTTCTCAGAGGGACTGGGCTGAAGGGGATACAGCTGGGGCAAAAGATGGACTGAAGCTTTGGAAAATTGCTGGTTACTAGTGTTCGATACTATATAAAACCTCAAATATTCTGTGATTATCACAAGGAATCTTTGCAAAGAATTGTTCGTTAAGAATATTTGAGCGTTAAAATTCAGAAGTCTTAAAGTAATAGTCACAAGAACTCACAAGTATATCTTATCTGCTCCAAACTGACATAAAACCCTCCTGAAAATATCAATTACTGCTTGCTGACCAGCTTTGTTTTTATAACTCAAAAACCAACCTCAGGAATAGGTGGTAAAAAAGATGAGCTTAACTTACCAATTTTGTGGTTTTATTTTTTCAGTTGACATACAAAAAGCTGCTACAAAATCCCAAATTGTTCATTTTATATTTTAATAAGACAAAAACATCAAAATAATTTTTGGCATTGGGTTTAGTGTGCAGAAAAGTCAGAGTTCATTTTGGTATAAGCTTTCTATGAGTATGTATTTAATGTATTTTTTCTGCAGTTTATGCCAATATTCTCTGTAGTTTTGGGGTTTTTATGTTCCTCCTCTGTGATTTTTTTTCCATGGGAAAGGGGCAATTTTATACTCAGAGCAGAGAAAAATTTTCAGGCTTTAAGTTGCACAAGAAAACAGCAACTTTTTTAGCAATATTGTGATTCAGAGACACAGCTGGGGAAGAAAATGCATTTCCTGTGACACCAATGGTGGCACAGAATATACATTCAATTAGATAATAAATTCATAATTGCTTTGTTTAGAGCTATGGACCAGTTTAATATATGAAAACCAAAAAGAAAAAAATTAAATATATAGCATTTTAGCTTCATTTTGCAGCAATGAGCATATTCCACTGACGGCATTTTCTAGGAATATTGTGTCTTTCCTGGCTTGCCAGTGCCAGGTTTTCCAGTGGAAAAAGAGTGTCTGATGTTATCTCACAGCATCAGGAGCTACAGGTGCAAGGAACTCTTGGAGCTGGGCTGTACTGGATGTAAACTGGCCAAGAAAATGTTCTTGTGCTTTGTCCTTCAAGGGAAGCATGAGCAATAGAGAGATTTACTGCACAAAAAACTAATGTGCAAAATGTGCAGAAAGTTATTATTTAATTAAGGCATTAAGACATTCTTGACTTGGGCTGTTTTTTTTAAAGAAAAAGCAATTGAAATAACATGAGAATGTTGATTTGACAGTCACATGCAGATAAACCCCCTCACTGACAGGTTCAGATGCAACTTTAGCTTTGGAAATGTAAATGGTTCTTTTTAGTCTAAACTCTATAAACGTGGCAGAACTTGCCATGTTACGCTTCACAAACTAAAATATGAGGTAGACCCTGACCTTTCAGTCTACTAATGTGACTAATTATTAAAGTATTAAGACCACTGCTTTAAAAAGCCAGACATAAAAGCACATATTTGACTGTTTAGAATATTAAATTCCTCCTTCTTTTCATAAAATTTCTATTAATGTGTCTACAAACCTTTGCATCTGAAGTGATCAAAGGAGATGAAGTGACTTGCACTGAAGAATTCATCCCTGTCACTTTGGAGAGATAGGAGTCTTGGGCTTTTTAAAAAAAAAATGTTAAATTAATGTACACAGTTAAGAGATAGTTGTGCTAGGAAAATAGGAACTATGTAATAACTGCAGTGTAATTCTAGGATTGTAAGACAGGCCAGTGCAGACTTTTACTTTAGTGAGGTCCTTGCTGAAATTCTTCAGTGTTTCACCTGGTGCAGAGGTGCCAAACAGCTGTAGTTTGATGTGTCATTGCATGTTTTTCCCATATTTTTGTAAAATACTTTACAGCTGAGGGTAAAGGAACATCTGCATGCAGGAAATTCTCTAATGCTCTATGTTTTCTTCCAGTAGTGTTTCTCCAACAGGAGATATTAGAGATAAAACATTTCCAATAAAGACAAACACCCTTCTTAAAATAAAAGCAAAGATGCTGCTTTTTCACCTCTTGTCTTCATGAGTAAGAAATGGAAGGAGGAGTAGAACGATCCCTGTAATCATTGGGGTGGTACCTTCAGCTTCCCAAAGTCCCCGTGCTGAACATGAGCTGGCAGGAAATGTTCCATGGCTTTGTTTTCACACTGCAACAATCCTTGGATGGATGCAAGATAAAGCCTGTGGAAGATACTCCTGGAGTAGTTACATGGCTAATTAATCCTTTTCCACCTTGGCTCTAACTCTGATTGCCAGGTTAAATGCTCTAATTGCAGGTAATGAGGCTGCTTTTTGCCATCACCTGTACAGTTGTGCTGTGGTGGTCAGTACCCTGTCATCAAGTATTTGAGGTAGAATTATGTTTACCTCTGAGTGTTTTTGTTTTGCATCCTCTCCCTCCATCTCTTAAGGAGCAATATAAAAATTGGCTCATGTTTTATTCATATTCTTAAATCAGGAAAATTTAATTGTAATTAGTTTCTCTTTGTCTGAATTATTGTCTTCTCTGAGTTGTGTTAGGTAATTGCATACAATTTTTACTACAACGTTTCACTATAAAGAGAAATTTCTTCACTACTTTTTATGACCCAGAGGTGGCCAAATTTTCTTTTCTTACCAGGAAATTGCCTGTATGAAAGATCCATTAGTCCATTGCCTTTCCTTACTGTCAATCTACACTTAAAAATTGATGATAAATAAACCCAACAAGTATTCTCAGTAATTAATCTGATCAATAAATAAATCCAGCAGTGATTAGAATAACTGAGGTGGGGCAGGTGGTGGTGTAGCAGTCTCTTGGATGGTGCAGTGTTCCTGTGAAGCTGGGGATGAGGAACAACTAGAAAAACCATCTGTTGAAACAAATGGAAAAATTCCGTGAGAAACATTCCTATGGGCAACAAATTGGAAATTAAAATTAGATGGCAGGTAATGACTAAATAGCCTGTCTTAGGCTTTGAAGATAATTAAGCACTAAAAGATATTCTAGATTTACTTATGAAAATCTCCAAATTTATGAAGTAATTTTATGTGGGCCATTGGCTGGCTGGCTGCAGAAGGAAAATAGACATTTATATGCAGAGAAGGAAGGTGGCTCTCCAGATTCGTTTCACCAAAAGCAATAAATGAATGAAAACAACCCTTCTGTGAAGAGAAACCTTTGAAATTACTTGAAGTAATGCTAAGAATGAGACCGGTTATCTTTTCATGTAAATGTTATTGCTGACTGCGGAGTAGAAAGGATTCAAGGCTATTTAAAATAAAGCAGAAAGCTTAAAATGAGCAACTTTGAATAAGCTTAACTTCTGATGAGATCATTATGTTCGGGGTGGTGATAGATCCTGGCTTTGGATATGCTGAGGGAAATTGGATGGGAAGTCTTTTTTGAGAAGGGAAAGGGTTTAGCAGGAGTTTTCTAGGTAGGATAAAATCTATTTCTGCCTGCACTTTGGGGGTTTCTATTGCTTTCCCCTGTTCCATTGCTGTGCCTAATTTGATCAGTGTTTCTGAGCTATATCAGAGGCAACAGCCAAAGTCTGCTTTGTATCTGATCATGGAGTTCTGTGCTGTGAGGTGTAAAATTTCTCCTAAAGCCTGGATTATCCTTTGTAGTTTGCATGTACACTTGTGTCAAAAATTAAATTGGGATTTAGCCTCAAGAGTTCCTGAAAATCACTGGTTAGAGTATGGTGAACATAACTTCATCATTATCACAGAATCATGGAATGCTTTGGGTTGGAAGGGAACATCTAGTTTATATCCCCATGAACATAATTCCACAACTTTTAAATGGGAAAGCATCAGTTCTTCACAAAATAAACCCTACAGAACTCTGCAGGTTGGTTTATTTTCAATCTGTCCTTATGCTGAGCGCTTGTCCTTGGAGCTGCATTGTTATAGTCAGGTAGGAACTTAGATCCTTTCTGAATGTGCCATCGCAATTTCTTGTTATCAAAAGAATTAATTCAGTATCTTTCATACATCAGTCAAGTCTTACATTAAAACCAGAAAGTCTTTTTTGCCTTCTGCATTGAAAGACTGAAATCTCACAGTTCTCTTGGTTAGGACAATCTAATTTTCCACCTGGTTTTGTTTACAGCCTGTTCAAAGTGCCAATATCGTCTTTTACTTGAATGCTTTTCTCACTTTTGTGTGTTGGGTTTTTGGAAATAACAATACACTTCTGTTGTTATTTTGTGAGCAGATTTTATGGATTTTTTTTTTTCTAATTTGGGGTTTTTTTGTTGTTTTTTCATGGGGAAGAAAGATAAGACATCAGACAGCTTCTTTCACAAACTGGTCATATAAAGATAGATGGTCATAACTTCAGTGCTGCAGGCTTTTATTTTGAAAACATTGTAGAAGAATGGGTTTAAAAGGAGCTGGTGAGTTAATTCATAATGCTCACGACAGGCTTGAAAATTATTGTACAAAGATTAATAAAATAAAGTCCTCGGTCATCTTAATAAAATGAAGAAGAGATCATGTAAGTGTTCCCACAGACCTGTCATGCCAAATTTTTTGGACAGTTGCTCTCAGATACAGTGGACTTGGCAAAGATAAAGTAAATCTATTTCAGTCATTAATAAGAATCTCTTATTCTTTTCCTTCATCTGTACAAGTCTGAGAAAAAACCCCAAAAACTAGTGTTAGATGAGCCTTTGTTTTAAATGACTTACAATTTTGATAAAGCAGCTGAAGTAGTTTTTTAAATTTAGCAAAGCCTTTGTTCTTTTCAATGAACAGCACAGTCATTTGATACTGAGAGATAGATTAAGAGCAAATTATCTTGAATTTTAAAATTATTTTCTGGAATTTCACAGAGAAATATTGCTTTTCTTTCACTTCCCAAAGCAATTAATATAGTTTTGATGAGTCAGTTTTTTACTATGAAGAAGTGTCCAGCTCTGGAGTGCTCAGCACAGGAAAGACGTGGGTATGTGGCTTCAGAGGACGCCACAAAAATGAACACAGGACTGGAAAACCTCTCCTATAAGGACAAGCTGAGAGAGTTGGGGTGTTCAGCCCAGAGAAGAAAAGCCTCCAGGAAGACCTGAGAGCCCCTTTCAGTACCTAAAAGGGGATTACAAGAGGGTTGGGGATAAACATTTAGCAGGGCCTGTTTGATAGGACAAAGAGTAATGTTTTGAACTAAAAGAGAACAGATTTAAACCAGTTATAAGGAAAAGAAAACTACAGTAAAGGTGGTGAAACGCTGTCATGGCTTGCCCAGAGAGGTGGTGGCTGCCCCATCCCTGGAAACCTTAAAGACAAGGTTGGATAGGACTTGGAGCAACCTGGTCCAGTGAAAGGTGTCCCTGCCCATAGCAGGGGGTTGGTGTAGATGAACTTTAAAGGTCCCTTCCAAGCCAAACTATTTTATGATCTGTTTTGTCAGCAGTTTCCAACTGTAGCTAAAACTGTCTCTGACTTTAATGTAGTTCAGGAATGGAACCGCTTTTCCCTTTCCAGTCCCCATCACATCCCAAGCCATCAAAGATTCCTGCATTGACTTTGGAGTTCAGAGTTGAACAAGCCTGGGAGCTGAAGGGGCAGCTGCCTGCAGAAAGGTCCAGCTGTGCTGATGCTGAGGGAATCATTCCAATCAGAATATTTGCCTGTGTTTAAGCTGTTAGGCCATATAATACAAAATAAGGCTTGGGAAAGGCTTGCAAGAACAGTTCCTAGACAAATGAGGATAATCAGTGAGTAGATGTTAAAATGGACTGTGACACTATTTACAAACAGCGCCTGTAAGCAGGAATCTTACTCATAACAAATACTCTTATTCACACCCAACACACTGAATTTAAAAAGTGGAAGGTATTTATAAGCATAACAAAACACAGAGACAGGTGATAATAAGCCATCCATTTTAACAAGGAATTAGGATTCTGACCTATTTCTTTCCCAGTAGGATTTATCACTAAGTTATAAATAACTTACAGGTATAAGACAGGGCAATGAAGAATAAATTAACAGTATAAACAAAATGCTCAGAGTCTTGCAGCCCCTGCTGGCACCACTTTCTCAGGGAAAGACTGGGAGAGAGTGATATTAACGTCTGAGCCTAGGTTCATTTTCTGGCTGGCTTAACTCCATTAAAGAGTTGAGGCTGGGGATGGGGAGGGCAGGTGAGAATGATAGTGGTGTCTCAGACATGTTTATTGCTGTATTTTATTGATTTCTTGTGAGGGGAGAGAGCTGCAGGTATAGCACACAGTTGTAATCTAAACTGCTTTCTCTGTTATTTGAGAGGTTTTGGTGTGGTTTGCCCTGGTGACTCATTGGGACTTTGCACTGCACATGGATTGGAGGGTTGAGATGTACAACAGGATCTTTCTCTCCAGTTTTTGGAAGTAAAGTCCTAAATAAATCTCCAGCTGCATATGTCATCTTTGTGCTCCACAGGTGACGTGAGTGTGTGCTTGTTTGAGACTGCAGATCTTCTTTCATTCTTCCATATCTGATTAGGAAACCCAGAGACCTCTGAAAATGGCCTAACAAACACTTCATGTCATCACCATTGAGAAAATGTCTAAATGTCTACAGCATTCCTGCTTTTTTGTGTGTTTTTCTTTGTTTTGTTTTCTCTTTGTTTTCAAAAAGGCTTTTGAGTGAGCATTAATGTCAATTCTACCATGATAGTTCTATGTGTGTCCGCTGGAAATGTGCTTGCTAAAAGAATCAAATTCTAACCAAATCTTCACATGATTTGTATCAAATTTGTAAGGGGTCTTGTTTTTTTGGGGTTTTTTTAAGCTCTAGTCTATTCATTCTTTGGGCAATATGGCATTTTCAAGCTGCCAAGGGGCATCTCGGTTTGAATGTACTTCTGTCTCTCTCTTTTGCTTAGAGGAGAAATCTGCTCTGAGCCTGGTCCAAAAGAATGGGCTGCAAGCGCTGTCTTTGTCAGGGTCTGGCTACAGCAACACTGATCTGAGCTATTCCCTTACTCTCTCCTCACTGTGACAGTGAACTCATGACTTTACTCCTTTTTCTGTTCCCACAGCTGGAGGTTGAGGTCGTGGATATGAACGGGAAAACCATTGACGGTCCAGTCCGCCTGGATATCCTGGTCATTGATCAAAACGACAACAGGCCGATGTTCAAAGAGGGCCCCTACGTTGGCCATGTCATGGAGGGATCTGCCACAGGTGAGTCCATGCCAGTCCCAGCTCAGTGAATAGTGCCTGAACAAATTCTCTTTTGATAAATGCGTTATTATCTCATCGCACAAGTTTTCTTGCTGATTTTGTGGCTCACTGAACAGAACGCTTTTAGGACAGCAGGTAATGATTTTTGCAAAACAGTCGAGACTCTGCACTAAGAAAAAAAAAAGAAGGACAAAAAAATAGAAATTATTTGGAAATAAGAGCTTTGATATAGGTTCATGTTTTTTATTCATCTCTGGAATCAGAGAAGACAGCCCCTCGGATATGATTAAGATTCAAACCAAATAACATGTACAATCAATGCAGATCAGTTTCTTCTATAAGTTTAGGTACTGGAAGGGTTACTTTTATTTGTTTATGTAACATGAGTCTAGTAAATAACACAAATAAATGGAAAACAGGTTATGAATAAACTAATATTGTAGGGCAGATTGAAACACTGAACAATGCTGATAAACAGATGTAAATGCAGATACAACAGTTGCAACAAAACAAAACCACATTGATAATTAAAGTTAGTAATGAAAATGTTCTGATTAAATTTCCTGTTGATTTTATCTGATGAGGAAATTCTACAGTAAAATATTGTTTCAAATTTTAATGTGGGTCCAACCATCCAAGTTAACTCTTCCCTTGTATCATGTGAGCTTTCTAGTGAAGTTTGCATCTTCATTTGCATGGGGAACTGAAGTTCTCCAGGTTTAAAAACCTGGAACCTTACGAGCTGCTCCTTCAAAAGATTAAAATTTCGAGGTAAATGTTTATTTACCTCACTTGTGACAAGCATGTAATGAAGATATTGATGATCTTTTCTGTCAAACAAGAAATGTTTCATATTTGAGAGTATGGCTGCCAGAGGAACACTCTTTTCTGTTGTAGTACAGTTTTTAACTGGCAATTCTTTTTTTTTATTATCCATAAACTCTCCTTGCTTTTCCCTTTTTTCCCCACTCCTTATGTTGAAGTTTGTACTTCTGATTCAGTAGAGATGTTTCACAGCCCAGCTTCCAGTGAATTCTTCTGTAATAGTTTCATCCATTTTCTCCTATTGCCGTTTTGTATTGACCCAGGTATCATTTAGCATTTTGATTGTCTTTCCTGTTAGTCAAAGTTTGAATAATTTTTCTCAACTTTCCTATCCTTACCCTCCCTCCCTTCCCTCCAGGTATTCATCACATTAAACTTCATAACCTCATTTGCCTGGTGTCAAGAACACCAATGCTTGCAAAATTATTTTGTGCACAATTGAAGCTGTAGAATCAGGGTTGGCTGGAATCAGTCACAGCTCTCTATGCAGATGGCACCCACTCAGCCGAGATTTCCTGGTGTTTACATCAGTTTTCCATAGCTCTTCACAACTTATGGCACATATCTTCAAATTATTCATCAGGCTCTGCTATTTTATCACAGTGATTATCAGAGAATATTCCGAGCTGGAAGGGACCCACCAGCTGTCGTGCTGCTCCAAATCAAAGGTTGCACTGCACAGCTTGATAGAAATCTTGATGTGTTTGCATGTGAGATTCCCGAGTGCTTCCCTCTGGATTGCAACTGTGCTGCATTTCATTTCGAACCTGCGAGAGGAGGGCTTTGCACTGGATGCAAAACCTTCTGTTTTATCACAGCCACCTTCAGCTTCCTTCAAGCTCTGAATCAAACCCACTCACTGAATTCTGCTAAAAATAAAAATTGCTCTAATAGGTACCTTGGATTTGTCTTGATGTTCCCTGGGTGAAAGTGTAAGTGTCCATGGATTCCAATATTTCCATGAGAGATGCACAGTTATGTAGAGAAAGATGCAAATATACTGGACTGTGAAACTCATCTGGAGGATTTTGGAGCCTTTTTAAAACATTCAGATGACATTATCTTACTTTAAATTATTGGTTACAGGGTTCCCGTGTGTTTTCCTGTTAGGCCATATTTTTAGCAGTCACAAACCCAGTGGAATTCTCTAGTGATTTTCCACTCATTTGTTGACTCTAAAATTAAACTTAGGTGTTGTCTATTCATCAGCAATATCAGAGAATTAGTGATAAATAAATCTTGGAGCATCAAAAATGTAAATATATAAATCTCAAAGTTAAAAATAAAATTATTAGGCTTCCTTGGTGTTTCTCTAAGATACACTTTCCAGCTTATTACTGTTTTACAAAATGACTTTTTTTTTTCCTTAATGATTTGAAGGTTAATTCCTTAATTAGGGAACAACCCAGAAATAACAGTGAAATGTTGTGTCAAGCCCCTTTTAAGAACCCTCTTTTCTCTGCCATTGGAGACAGGAATAAATCCACCAAAACTGAAGAAAACATGGAAACTGTGTGTGATTTTTGTATTTATTTAATCTTTCTATGAATAATTAAAGAGTCTTTTGAGCACGGTCCCAGTGAGGATGGTTTGGATGGCATTTAAATAGATTCTTTTATGTCACTTAGGCCATTCACATTTCTGTGGGTGTGATTTTTAAACTCACGATAAACACCACTGGTTATTTGGACACCTACAATTTATGTGCCATCACATTTCTGGAGAGGCAAATACCTGCCTATAATTACTAAGAATATAAAGTGAATTACAATGAGTATTCATCTGAATTTCAAGCTAGGGCTTGCCAGATCTTATAATTAATGATAAAAATATGTGACTGCTAGGTGGTATTGCTACAGATTTCTTTCTTGATTTATCGTTCCCAGGGAAATTTAATAATATAGTTAGTTACAGTAAATTAGCTCTTTTCAGGGAAAATTGTCATGGTTCTGAAAATAGCCCAGAGTCAAAGTCTAACAAAAGTACATTCAAATATGTGCTCAAAGTGACCACAGATGTGCTGAGATTTCTATTAGGTCTTTTCCTGGAGGAACTTCAAACTTGGAGGCTATTTATTATAAATAAATAAATTGGAAGACCAGTAGAAACTGTTTGAAGACAGAGGAACCAGTTTGATTTGTTGTTTTTTACTTATACCAGCTCTCATTTCTGTGTGAGGCTGCAGTCAGCATATATGTACCAGGAAAATAATGGCTGAGCCTGATTCGGTGACACTGATGGCAATTTTGGGACTGGCTGTAATGGGTTTTGTGTTCGCCATACTGCTGATTTCTCATGTTTTTGTTTTCTGAGTTATGACCCAGTTTATTTCCTGTAGATCTCTGATTTTTCCAGCTGCCAGCTCAAGGGTTGAGGATCTGTGTCTTGCAGCAGCCTCGCCTCAGCACATTAGTGAGGGTGACTCCAGTCCCGTGGATTCCATAGGCAGGCAGAAACTTTTGGTTGTCTCGCTCTTTAAAGGCTGGAAAGTGGAGGAGGGTTAAATGAACTTGGCAGCCACCTCATTTCTCTTGCTGGAGACACTTAACAGAAATTATTTTAAACACATTTGACATTATGTGATTTACAATATGCTGCAAACCCAGTGGGGTAAAATCTTAACTGCAGTGCTTTAGCAAAATTGCTTGAGAATCACATTTAAAAAAAGGAACTTGTTTTCTGTGCTGCACAATAGCCTGGATCCATTGCATTCCAGCCAAGGAGCCTGGACTGACAGATGTCTATAAATAATTGCTGGAAATAAAGGGACACTTGGAGACATTTAGAGAGGAAACAGAAGGAATTAAGAATAGCCTAGAGGGTCCTTCAGTATCATAAAATAGTAATTTGGAGAGATGGATAAAGCATGAGGAAGGGGCTGAGTATCATTGGTAGCTCTGCACTGGAAAACAGTGCAGTGGTTCAGGTAAATGAAAACTGGTGCTGAAATGGTGCCTTTTTATCAGGAACAACCTGCCAGGATGCTTTGTTTGTTGGGTTTTTTTATACTTAACCTAACAAAAAGTTTAGTACATGAATTAATAGAAATGGGATTGTATATGAGAGACGGAGTCAAGAGTCCAGGAAAGGGAAACAACAGGCAGGCTGGCCTAGCAAGGTGGCAAAAATAAATATGGCATCATTGACTTTTACACACCTGCTACCAGCTTTGATACATTTCAAATATTATGGTACTGTTTTCCAGACTCTCTTTATTTGTTCCTTGCAATTCTTGCTAGCCTGTGGCAGAAGAAGGTTACCAAAGCTGTAAAATGAATCAAATTGCACTGAATTTGGTGAAGTCTCAAAGTCTTCTTCTTTCTTTTGACCTATAAATCCCACGGGACAGAGGGAAATCAAAGGGTGTTTTTACAAGTCGACTTTTTGCCAAAAGATTAAAAATAAAAATAAAAAAAAAAAAATCACAAAGAGCCACTAGAAAAGGAGAGTAAAGGATATCGTATCTTTTTTATTTGGGTTAAAGTAGAATCTGGAGTTTTCCAGTCTTCTGATTCTGCCTGCACCAGGGTTAAGGTGACACTCGAGTCTTTTTGTCACAGAAATTGCTGTGTTCTGCATAAACGTTTATTTGTTGATGTTTTATTGAATTGGGGGTTTTTGCAGCAGAAAACTTAGAAGTATCTATAGATCTGACCAGCAAAGAAGAAATATCTCAGTAAATTCACCTCAAAACTATCTCAAAATTAAATGTTTGAACCTGAAGTTTTTTGATTCAGAGCAGCGCCACTCGCAGCAATACATTGATTTTGAGGAGATTTGAAATGTCAAATGTTACATATTTAATTATGAAACTTACTGCTACGAGCTCTTGTGGAAAACAAAAGAATAAATTAGAAAGAAGCTGTGGGTGAGGAAGCCTCTGAGTCAAAGGAAGCTGAAGAATACACAAAACTCCTTCTTTGTTAAAACCAGCCTGTTTCACAGCTTTTCCCCAGTCCTTCCTACTGGAGATGGGATGCTCAGCTTTGGGTACAACTCAGCTGAGCAGTTTTTAAGTTCCTTTGCTTCCAGATGTGTGCAGTTCTGGGCAAACTTTCAAACTTGCTGATGGCAAACTTTTAGCCATCCTTTCTTGGGATTAATCATCTGCATTTCAGCAAAACTCCACTTTCTGCCTTGAAATCCTTTGTAATCTGCCCTGTAAATGTAACGGATGTGAACTAGGTAGAAACATCTGTAATGTCAATATTTAAATTTCCAAGCAGAAGCCAGGCTAATTATGCACAGCTGCTTTGTATATCCCAGTAGGAAATTTTTCTCAGATCTGTGTGGAATAAAATACAGCTGTCTATGAATATGGTTATTGTGTGTATGTATAGACATATATTTATATATATATATGTATGATGTGCATATACTGCAGAGAGATGAGCATATATAGACACAAATATTACCTGATCTTTTAGTAGGGATTCTGGTGTATTTTAGTTACTGTGTATGTACAGGATGGAAAGAAAAGATACTTATTTACTAATAATGTGTTTTATTATGGCAGACAAAGCTGTACATCCACTGTAATCTGCCTGGTGGAAATTGAAAGGAGTAGCCCATTAAAGCACTACCAAGTAATTAACAGGTTCCCAGGTATGCAAGTGTGGTTAAACCAGTGCATTTGGAAGAAATGAAAATAATCTCATGTGTAGCAATTAGCAGTTCACTCAGCCTGGGTCTGTGATGGGAGTCTCTGGGAGCAGGAGGCTGCAGCCCACTCCAGGGTTCAATTAGTCCTGATTTCCAGCAGAAATAGGTTAAACCCAGGAAAGGCTCCAGACCAGCTTAGGTGCACAGCTTGAATTACTGGCCTGCTTGGGAGGACTGGGAATGAGTCACCTTCCTCAGTCCCAGACAGAAAATTCCCTTTGCCTTTCGGCACAAGTGATTTGTGTGCTCGTTGTCCCTCCTCCTAAAATGAGCTTTCTTCTGCTTTTCCATAGTTACACACCAGATACACCAAAAATCAGTCTTATGGCCAGATCAGCATTAATGCCTGATATTAAAGGCTGTAAAAGCATTATGGTCTCCATGCCTTGGATAATTTATATGGTGAAGAGATCTCACTTCCATGCACAGAGCAGTGGAAGCAGTGACAATTGGAGCTTTTGGCTCCTTTTGCATTACAGCCCAGGTTCATGAAATAAAAATAAGCATGTTTCTTAATTAAAGAACAAATGAATTTTTTAAAAAATGCTGCAGTCCTTGCTGGGTATTGGAACACAAAGTCTCAAATGAATTTGTGTAATTCAGGGTGTAATTTGGGATGTAATTGTTTGCAAAAGGAAATTTATGCACTAATTTACTTACCAGTGGCTTTTGCAAAGCTTTTGCACCTGCTTTGTGCATCTCCCTCTGTCCTCTCAGAAAAGAGAGGGATGAGCTTTAAAGCTCCAAGCACTTTGGACACATGAGATAAACTCATCCATGTAATCAATTAATTAAAAGATCCTGCAGTCCCAGGAAAGCATTATCTGAAAAAACTCATGGCTGTGTGGCAGACTGCAGGGAGGGAGCATGCTGCAGCCCTCTGGGCAGGCTTTATTAGTGATATAAACCTTCAGTTTGTGTTTATGTACTTCTAAATCACCCTTTGTGGATATTGCCTTGCCATCACCTCTCTGCAGGCCAGCAACCCTGCAGGCTCTACAGGAGTCAGGGGCCTGGCAGCATCCACACCACCATATTTCATCCAGACCCTTTAAAAGCGCACGAGAAGGGTGATAAATCCCCAGAAGCTGCAATCATGTGCCATAAATCGATGGTAGGGTTTGAGGCAGGGACGCAGCAGTTGAATCCCCATCCCGCCCGCCTCGTCCTCACGCCGAGCTGGACGGAAACCCTGGGGTTGTGTCCCCAGGGATGTGGCTGAGGGACATGGTCCCCTCTGACAGCAGGGCCGTGCTGTGGCCACTGCTCCAAGTGCCAAAGAAGCCAAGAAACTGTCAGTGCAGGCAGGATTTGCCTCAGTGTGCATTGCCAGGCAATAGACAGAGCCATCCTGCTTTTACTGTGGGAGAGACACACGGGTGAATGGAACACTCACCACTGCACAGTGGCACCATTAGTTATTCCCTTGCAGGTTAACCTGATTAATTTCCCCAATTTTATTTGAAAGGTATTATCAGGTAGATAGTGTCTTTAAAATCAAAACCAAAAAAAAGGAGAAAAGAGATGTTATTTTTAAACTGTATGTTCCTATTTTTCTTTACTTTTTTTTCCTCTCGTTCTTCCCTTTATTTCATGCCCTCACAGTTTTTCTCTCCTCACCATTAAATATAGTGCTTGGGGTTTAAATTGCAGTCTGTAATCCCATGAAGTCAAAAAAAAGTTGCAGGTTACCCTCTGAAGAGTGAAAGCAATTGCAATAGGAAAGGAAACCTTGGTGAGAATGACCCCACAGTAATCTATTTTTGCAGTATGAGAAGTTTGTGGTATTTTATAGCAATATTCAAAATAGTTCACTTGGCTTTGAGACATTGGGCACAGCTTCTAGAAAAAGACATTCTTGGACTTCTTCATTCAGATGACATCTGTTAAATACAGAAAATGTCACCTTTGCACACCACTATTTCCACACACAGCTGCACTATTTCTGTGTAGCAGTTTTCCACGGCTGTTCACCAAAATGACCTTTATTTTTAGAAATCAAGCCCTCCTGGTGAGCACCACTAACATGCTCGAAAGTAAGTAAGAGAAGCTATTTTAAGGTGACACATTTGTACCGGAAGAACTTTGAATGTTGAATGTTGAAAAGCTTATTATTGGCTGTCTTGTGGAGGGAAAGGGGGAAAGGTGCTGTCAGCTGGTGATGAGTTAGGATCACACTTAGGGAATGTGATAGACAGGTTGAAGGTGAGATCTCACAGTTCTTGCTTTCATTCCATCTTCTGCTGGTACATGTCGGAAACTCCAGCAGAAAGGTCTTTTGAATGTGGTTTGGAGAAAATATTAACAGATACATATTCAAGACAGTGATTTTTGGGAATAAAAATGTAGCTCCTCATTGCTATGATTTAAGCACAGAGCAGTAAAATATATTGAATATTCTTTTAAAGGAAACGACATGACTTCAGTTCCATGGTTTCAATTTTGTACAAGTCAATGCCTATGAAGGCAAATAAATTTTGATTCCAAAGTAAAAGTAGAGAACAAGTTGGATAAAGAATTTTAACTGGTTTTTCCTCAATCCTTACTTATTATACTTAAAAGTCACTTGTAATTTGAAAATGTGCTAAGAAGTGAACTGCGTGCAAAGAATTATGCTGGTGACAATAGTGGGAGTTTTCTTGGACAGTTCTTGGACAGAGTGCTTATACAGAATGTTCTATTCTGAAAATTAGTGTGGGTAAAACATGATTTTAAGAGTATTACAAATATTTAATAATTATTTTAATGGATAGAAATATTATTTTAAAAAAGTGATTATGTATTAAATAGCAATATTTGCCATGCAAACATTACGGCAGAACATACAGCACCTCCAAGAAAGAAGATGTACATTACTGGATGAAAATGTTTCGGTTTCTTCTGTAGAATCGCTGAGAGAAAAACAAAGTGTGATTTCCATTATAAAGGTAAAGAGCACAGTCTACTTTTAATGTCATTTCATTTTAATCATCAAAAGCGTTGTCAGGAAACGTGGCAGGGAAATTTATTTTTAACACGGTTTTGAAATTGAGAGACACATCTCAAGACAAAGCCACTTTAATTAATGAAATAATTTGCAATACACTGCAGATCTTGTCCGTGGGGTCATGTGATTACTCATTCAATTAATATATTAAGAATTTTCTTCCAGTCTACTCGAGGGTGTAATTTTATTAAGCGCACATGAAAACTGTATTTCTTGGCCTTGCTGCTTTAGGCTTTAAAAGGGCAGAGTTTAGTTGATGTCGCAGAAGGAGGTAAGAAAGATGCTTTTCTCCTATTGGGTGAAAAGTAAAAAAAACAAAGTAAAAAAAACTGAAACAACCAAACCCCCACAACTCTGTGCATTCATTTCATCAAACCCTTTTTACTTTTCTCAAATGAAGATGCTCCAAGCAGAAGTCTCTCATCTACAGTGACAACCTTTGGGCTTTGAAAATATTGCCAGTCTCCATGTGTTTTTACAATCTGAATTTCATGATGTTTTTTTAAAAAGGAAGCTCTTGAACAGTCATTCTCTTTCACCATTAACAGTTATAAATACAGTGTCTCTCTTTAAAGGAGCTTTAAATTTTTAAAGAGGTGTTATTTAAAAGTTTTTTATCTGTCATTTCTTGCCATCAACCCTGTGCTCCTGCGGTGTATCTGAGAAGTTTGGAAGGCATCTGAAACACCGAAGTTGAAGAGAATGTTAGTGAAAGATCTCTTTGTGGTTTGCTCTTAAATGACAATTCCTCGTGTCAGCTGGGATTGGCAGATTGTGAAATCAATGGATGTAGGAATGTCAGTGAAACTCATACGGGCTCACTATTGCTAAACATCTGTGTACTACAGATCCAAGTCTTTGGAGATGAAATTGGCAACCAACCCTATTTAGCACAGCAAAAATCATCCCTGCTACACCACCAGCTCTTTGATTCACAATGTGGCCATAATGTAGCCCCGGATTTGTTAGAATATACAAAATTTCAGAAGCTTGTCAGCATCTCAGCTCGACTCTGTATGGGACGTTGCTTTCAGGATTTAATTCACTACCTTAATTTTCTTTTACATTTTGTTGCATGAACCATTAATTAATGTCATTGATCTGGCAGTTTGAATTCTTTAGCACCTGCAGCACCTTTGCTGGAAAGCTTCATACCTAAGTACTGCTACCCAAAGCACTCTGTAAATTCTGAGTCAGCACCGAGGTAGCATTTTTTACTCTTCAAAAAGTTCTCCTCTGGGGCAGAGCACCAATTATAAAAATGCAATCACAGCAGTTGCATGATATTAAAATAAAACTTATGCAGTAGCACATAATAGCAAATCAAACTATTAAACACTATAGAGTTTCTTCCTGTATGCAAGAATAAGTTCTTCCTCCCACAGGCTGTGGAAGTGCCACAGTCGGAGGAATTGTAACCTTTGCAGGGTTGGGCTGAGGTTGAGCGAGCCCTGGAATCACAGAATCACAGAATGGTTTGGGTTGAAGGGACCTTAAAGCCCATCCAGTTCCATGTGGCAGGAACACCTTCCACCAGACCAGGTTGCTCCAAGTCCCATTTAGCCTTGGACACTTCCAGGGATGGGGCAGCCACAGCTTCTCTGGACAACCTGTGCCAGGGCCTCGGCACCCTCACAGGGAAGAATTTCTTCCTCATATCCCATTTATCCCTGCCCTTCTTCTGTTTAAAACTCTTGCCCTTGTCCTGTCACTATCTGCCCTATAAAAATCCCTATCCTTTCTTTTTATGAGGATGAAGCCAGGATGAATGTAAAGCGAGTGAGCATCCCACTGATGTGTTTCAACTGAACTTGTTTGGGATTCTTCTGCTAAGAGACATCAGTTCATTGTCTTAAGGCAGAAAAATGGGATCTGGGTACTTGGGATCTGGGATCTACATTCCGCTCAGACCCTGTAATTCCAGTGCCAGCAGCAACTAAGTAAAAGTGGTTTAAAGTTTTGGTCTGACAAATTCTGCAAAAATATGAAAAAGTTGAAGGACTACTCAGATAAATTGTGTTGGAGAGAAAGCTCATACCCTAAAACCACTCTGAGAATTTCTGGCAAATAGTGGCCAGACACTGAATGAATATTCATATAAACCGAAAAAATAGAAATAACACTAAAATAATGTAATTCTGTTAATGGAGGGACCTGAAATACTGAAAGGTCTCTGGTGTGGCTGTGAGCAAATGGATTTTTCACTGCTGTACAAGGTTACCAAAACAGATGCAGGTTTAGCAAGCAAAGTTTCCCATAGGTTTAACCAATATAACATGGGCAATACTGCTCTTGTTACGTCAACGTTTTGTGCAGATGGGATGAGTGGTCCCCAAACCTGATCGGCCAAAATTTGGCAGAGGAGCTGGGTTCCCAGCTGTGGCAGAGAAGGGCCATGGAAAACAGGAGCAGTGGAGACACATCAGCATGTTTTAACAGACAGGGTAATGGATCATGAAATTGCAGACATTACCGTTTGGACACACTCGCGAGCATTGTTTTGCAAACTTCTTCTTCTTTTAATTTAAACAGTTTTGCCTTCTTGATTTTAAGCTGAACTCTATCATAGCTTCTGCTAGAAAAAACCTGCAGTACTCAAAATAATTATAAGGCCAAAAGATAGACGTGCCTCTTGGGCTTGTTGTAATCTTGCTTATTTGGCAGTTTCATTTGGGGAGGTTACACTTTCAGCAGGCTTGGTGTGTGCTGCAGGCTTACTAGCAGAGAACTAAAGAATTGGAAATTTGATCGTATTTTCTTAGCCAGAGAAAAAAGAAGTTAATAGTATAGCTTTTCCAATTTCTTTTTTTGAAGGCTTGCCTTTGCTGGTTAAGATAATATAGTTTATCCACCCTTTGGGCTCTTATTTTCTCATTGCTACAGCTGTATCCCAGAAAACTGAAATTATCAGCTTCAGGCTTCATTGCTATTGAATAAAGTTTTAACTCATTTTTCTTTTTCCTTCTTTTTTTTTTAATTTTTTTTTTCTTCAAGCTGAACAATCCTTTTGGAAGCAAGCAAGCAGGCAAGCCTTTTGTTTTTCCCCTCTTCCCGCTTTGCAGATTACAATTTGTCTGTCACTTCCTTTACAAATAGCCACTCCAACTGGAAAGTGTAGGGAAGGACATCAAAATTCCGAACATTTTCCTGGATCACTCTATAGATTAAAGCAGCAGTTACAGCATTATTAACACTCCCTTCAAAGCAGAGTGAGCAGAGGAGTCCGAGCTGTGCTCGGAGCAGCCCCAGCACAGACACATCCCCAGCTGCTGATTGTGCCACCTCCTGCCAGGCACCACAATTTGGAAGCCATTTCTCAAAGAACCTTTGTTCAGAGTGGTTTGCTGCTGAATGGAGATGTCTCTTTCCTAAATGAAACTAAATCAAATTTCCTGATAAAGGCAGGGATTGTTTTCTCAGACCTCATCCAGGGAGAGACGCTCTCCCGCCCAGGCTGTAGCAGGGAGTTTGTTCATGCCCACTATGGCTCTATATTAAATATATTGTTCCATAAAAAGTGTTGTGATATTTACTCAGTGCTGGTACATCCTTGTATTACTTCGGTGTGCCCTGAGGGCTTTAAACACTGTGTGCTGGAGTAGAGGAAAAAAATCTTCCTCAGCTTACAGATTTTAGCCTTTTCATAAGCTGTGAGGATGGGTAGTGGCGATGCTGCTTAAATACTTCTAAGTTTGTTTGGGCTGCAGCAGCCAAAGAAGTGAAAACATTAAAAAAAAGTGTTAATTAAGAGAAACTGAAAGAAGAAAAGGTTTCTTTGTTATCGTGGCTTTTCTCTTGCCAATCTGGTATACCTCAGCTGCAGGCTAGTCCCTCCCAGGCCCAGGCATTTCAACCTGTTGAAAGCTAAATAGGTGGTGTGGAGCAACACTAACGAGGATCTGTGCAGCAGCCTCCTCATTCCTGCCAGCCAAAGGGAGAAAAGAAGGGTATTTCATGGTTTGCTACTCTGCCTAGGGACACCGAATTTACATATGGCCTAAATCTGCTGATCAGAGCTAATGTCCCTGATCATTATAGCTTGAAGAAAAGTTTAAAATTCAGGATGTTCTGAAGGTTTTTTCTAAACAAAAATAGGCTGCATGAAAGTGGGCCATTGGCAAGCCAGGACTGTGTGCTGCTGCCAAGAATTTTAACGGCCTGATGCTAAGCACCGAGGACTTGTGCTCCGGTAAAACTTTGTGTAGTTTTGCTCACAGATACTTGCTCAGTTTATTCTGTTTTCTCAAGCCTGCACTAGAGCACACTTTTCCCCTAGACTGATCTGAGGGGACTTCAGAGCTCAAGAGACAGTGGGACGTGGCTGCTTCACAGAGCCCTGGCAGCAGACACGGCTGTTGTGATTGCCATGGGATGTCCTCGAATGTTCCTCTCCTTGACAGTTCTCCTAGTGGGTTGTGTCAGTTTGCAGCTGAGGCTGTCTCTTCATTCCTATCAGTGCACGGAGAGAAGGGACACAAAGCTTTTTGGGGTGGGGAAACCTCATTTCTCCTCACTTTTGTTTTAAAGGCGTGCAAATTAATTACCAGCTTTTGCCTTTCATTCTTTACAATCCTGGGCCCAGGACAACTGGAAGCTGAGGGGAATGTACCAGCTGAGAATAGTGCTTGTTTCCCCACTCTCCCAAAATTCTCATTTATATCAAATTTTGGAGAAAACCAGGACCAACCAGTTTATTTCTAAATGACTTCCTGCAAGTGGCAGGATTTATTCTGTGGATCCATTTAGGTTTCATCCACAGATGCATTTACAGATCTCCTGCAGACTTGGTACAGCTTCCACCATTATGCAGCATTTGCTTTTGTCCAGTAGCTAAAAAATTAACACCTTTCATCTTCGCTTTGTAGTGCAAAGAGGGAGATACTTTCAAGAAATGAAAGTCCTGGTCAAAAATTGCGACTGCAAAATTTTTCCCCACTGAAAATGGACTGGGAAAAAATGTGTTATTTTTCCTGTTTTGTTGGTTTTGTTGTTTATTTTCCTGGGGCATTAAAAAGTGAAAAACTAAAAAAGTAAACACTCCACTGAGTTGTCCACTCACTGTGGAGACACAAACACTGAAATGTTTGCAGAGGCTGATAGCCATGAGGAGAAGCTGCTGGGGCCTCTCGTGGGCGCTGTTTGTACCATCCCACCCACGCTTCGTTCCGTGGCCTCTCTCTGATCTCTGTGTTGAATCTTTTCTTTCCCCGTGGCTGTAGCAAATCTGGGATGCCTCACACCTCCCAGAGCAGCATGTTTCCTCACCTCTCTGACCCTGCCCTGCTTCTGTCATGGCTCGTGTTGAGGAGTAGTCTCAGAGCGCTTCAGAGCTGCGAGGGCATGGGCTTAATGTGGATAAGGAAGGAATTGAAATAATTTTGCCTTACAGCACTGTTGACCTCTTCTGCATCACATATGCTGTGTATTTTCTCATGTGTTAAACTTCAAACTCCAGAAGATGGATTTTGTAACTTTATTTTTGTTTAATTTATTTTTTAAAGGGTATTGATTTGGGCGATTCTTTTTTCTTTAAATGTGTAAGAAATATTTTCAGGAGAGCATCTTGGATATCTGAAGTGGCTTTGATAGTCTCAGCTTTGATGTGAGTTGTGACCTTGTGATCCGTGACACACTAAGAACTTTATTGCCCATAAGCTGCCAAGAAATGTATATTTCTATGTGTTGGTAGATGGCACTTTTTGAAATACGTTCTTGCTCATGTAAATCCATATTCAGTGTCTTTTGTTGCAAATCACTGTTGGGAATGGGTCCTATGAAAGCTGCTCTGAGGTACTGATTCCTAATTTTTCCTGAAATTTGCTGAGCACTTATAGATTTACGTGTTTACTTTTAAACAAATCGCTTGAGGTTTTCAGGCCAGTCTGGGAGAACGCTGACACGGGTTACAGCAGTTGTAACTCCTTCTTTTGACTTTTCGAGTTAACTTTCAAGAATATAAATCCTTGCTTGCCAATTAATTTTTTTGTGTGTTTGGGAATGGCTGCCACAGTTGGCAACTGCAAGTTGCTATGGAGATATTTTCTGTCGGCTTGAAAAGGTGAATGATGATGTTTGGATGTGCTCATCACGTACCTGGAGTGTGTGTATATATTCACATCTTAATTCATGAATTTCCACCGTGAGGTTGAGATTTAATATTTGTTAGAGTTAAATAAAATGGCTTGTATTCCAAATTCTGAAGGTTGCTTTCAGAGTTGGACAAATAACTCTGCATTATCTGTGTCAAGTTTGGAAATGATTACAAAATATCAAAATGACCTCTTGTAGATCAAACAAATTCATTTATTTTTTGAGATGTTAACAGAGATGGCTGACAAAAACTGCATCAGGTGTGTGTAGGTCTGATAGAAAGCAGGGAGGGAAACTTGGTCACACTAGAGGTTGGAGTATATTTGTTAATGTGAAAATATTGATTCCTTTGTATGTACATCATATATTGTTACCTTTCCTAATTGTGTCTGAAAAAGCAATGCTCAGCATAGAGGGGAAAAGAAAAATAAAATCATTGTTTCTTGCTATCAGTCGGGTTACCCTGTGGCCAGAACCATAATCCTTTGGGATTTATAAACCAAAACAGCTTTGGGAGAGCTCCAATGAAGAGTAATCCCGAATCTTTTAACGATGAAAATAAAAATCTATAGAAAACGGATCATTAAGAGGTTCTTAGGTAGTTCTAGGAGAATATTTTGTGTTTTTAAAAGTTTATGCTATATTTTATTATAATAATACACAATATGAACCCCTCCAAGGATCTCCCAAGTGTCCTGCAGGAAGCAACTCGCTGCAATATTCGAGGTAATGAAATGCACAGTGTTTAGAATTCCTCAGTCCCACAGTGCTCAAGGCTACATTAATATTTACATTATGTAAATTAATTGTTAAATGCTGAATAATGTTGAACCTAGTGTTATCTTTATAACATTTATTATAATAGAGCATGTGGAATTTTGCAAAAAGATACAGGGAATTAATAATTCCCTCTAATTACTGGAGGAAGATTTAATACTTAAAATGTGATATTTTATGAGTTACTAATGTTTTTTTAAATGGCCCTCAAAACCCAAATGGTCATGTTGGCAACACTGTTGTTATAATAGAGGCAATACTGAGATATAAAGGCTGTTAGAGAAGTTTGGGGGTGATTTTATTCTTTAAAAATGTTGTTCATTCCAAGGTGAAATACAGCTTCTGGGGAATACATTGGGAACTTTGCCATCAAACCCCAGACTCTAAAGTTCAGACTTTAAAATGTTTAAAGAACAGTGTCCAATTTCCAAGTATATTCAATATCCACAGAAAAAAAAGAGAAAAAAAAAAAAGAGAAAAAAAAAAAGAGAAAAAACAAAGGCAAGAATTTAAAATGTGGTAGATGCTGGGTCATGCATCAACAAACCTCTGCAACCACCTTCCCAACGAGGCAGTAAAATAGACAGAGCTGTGGAGTGGGAGGATTTATGTGATACACGAGATGTGGATCATAGCTCGGTGCTCTACTTCCCTCTAGAGTCGGTGGGAAGAAATTGGTGACTCCAGAGGGTGATGAATCCTCCAGTGAGAGCCGTGGGAGCTGTGAAATGCTCACTCAGCACTGCTCTGAGCATCACCCAGGGTAACTGAGGGTCTTTCAGCAGGATGTCATCAGCTTAAGGCAACTTCCAAAGCCAAGCCAACGTTTGTCATGGAATTGTGTTTGATGTCTCTCATATTTTTGTTTAGCAAGGGCAAACATTGAGTGGTTACTCAGATTTTTAAATCACGTCCTGCTGAATCATGGATACCTGATCCTTGTAATGATCATGTTGTGCTACAGAGAAGTGAAATGAAGGAATGGGAAGTGAAAGTTCAAATTCTCTATATGTGCTCTTGATTCGTGTTTGGTTTGCTCATTTATTTACTTGTTTCACGGCACAACAGCCAGGATCTCAAATCTGCAGTTTTATCAAATTTCAGGAATATTTTTATCTTAAATCAGGGAAAATGGGGAACCCAATATCTTCCATTCCGTTCTGAATGACAGGTTTGTGAAGTTATAAAATGTTATTTTTAATTTAAAAAGAAAATTTATTTGCATCTATATATTTCTTTTAATTCTTATATTTCATTAGGATAATTGAACTTATGGTTTTGAATACTCCTTTTTAGTTTTGCCAGAGAAAAATAATTCTGTAGTTGTGTCCACTGAACAGGCTAAGTCTTACTTGAAGAAGATTAGATTTGGTTTTGACTTGATCTTCACTTGTGTATGCTTTTAGTTTGCTTGTTTTTAGCAAATATGCTTTTACTTTAAATACAAAACTAGGTAAAAAGCATGAATGTTTATACCACAAAAATCACCCAATTCTGTGGTGAAAAGATAAAAGTCGAGATGAAGTTTTTCTTTCTATAAAAATACCTTTATATAACATCCCAACATGTCAAATGCAGTACAGATTGCCGAGTTTCCTCTGTTCATTTTTATACAGTTGTTGACATTATACCCACCTGTTATGTACAGTAAAGAAGGGTGAAATAAAATTAAGAGAAAAGGTAAACAGGAAGAAAAGCAGAATATATAACTCAGTGTAGGGATTCAGTTTCCATATGAGCACGAAAAGCCGCTCTTTTCCTGGTCTGGGTGATGTAAAACTCACTGTGTCTGTCTCTATAAATATTTCAGAATTACCAAACCTTTTGTAGGTCTTGAGTTTCTCCCTATGAGATAATCGTCTGTGTTACTTCTGTTTTATACACCATGAAATTAGAAAGGTTAGAGCCTGTTCAGGGTTCTTGGCTTCTGTTAATTAATCTCACAAAGGCTTCCTGAATGGTTTTTATTATCACAGCTCAGAAGAAAAGCCAGGAAATGCCACAGTGAGGGTTCATTGGTCAGTGCTGGCTGTGTCCATTCCGTGGGTGTGTGGCTTCATTTCCTTGCTGTTCAGGTGGCTGCTACTGTGTCCTGTAGCTCATTTATTGCAGAAGGCAGGGGATGGGAAGGGAAAGAGGGTGCAGTGAATAAACCAGGGACTGAGAGTGGAATTAAAAACAAAAAGCCAAGAAACTCGCTTTTCTTTTACTGCCGAATCTTAATTAAGTTTACTGCTCACCATTTACAGCTCTTGCCCAATAACACCAGTGGCACAAGTTATTTGCTCTTGGTTCAGCACATGGTTTTGCTTTTTACACATCTTTTCCTGTGTTATTTACCACAGATGAGTTAATGGCAAACTGGAAATGTAACAGCACTGACTCAAGCTGTCTTCTCTATCTGCAATATCTTTATATAAAAGCCGTCCTTTAGTTGTCTCCCAATAAAAACCCTTGATAAGAACCAAGCTGATGGTACAATTAATTTATATTGGGTAACAGGCTTCTCCTTGTAAACTTGGGTATTTGGGAGTTCTGTGGACAACAAGGCAAACTACTCTATAAAATTAACTGTAAAATTAGCTGTCCCCATTTCTTCCAACAAGAAAGCTCAAACAGCCTTTAATGTGATACCTTTTAAATAGTTCATTTTCACCCAGAACTGTAACCCAGTAGAGTACTGAAAGCAGTGCAGTAAAACAGCTGCTGAACTGCCAGTGTCATTTGTAGGTCCATGATTCCCCAATTTCAATTTTTTCTAGTATCCAAGAGATAAGGAAAGATCTAAAGAGATAAGTGTACTGTATAATTCTGCAGAGATAAACAAAGATCTAAAGCTGGGAGAGGGCTGAAGAAGGAGCCAGACTATGGATTTGTTGGATACTGGGTGTTTGGGGATGGTACAGTGACATGGATTTGCATGCATTGCATGCTGCTGTAAATGATCTTAGAATAAAGATCATTTTGTTTAGGGTTGGTGGTTATCCAGCTGCAATTCAGAAGTTCTTTGATAACTTTGCACTATCATTGCCAGAGTAAAAAAATTTTAATTGGTAATCTGCAGGCAAATTGGCACCGCTTCTGGATATTTTCTTCTTAAAAATTCATGTTCCTAATGCTGTCCTTTGCACTCATATAAAATTCACGCTAAGATTCTTAAAGTTCTCTAACTTAACAGTTGTCACTTAATCAGCTCTGCATATCCTCACAAATCTGCTTTCCAAAGACTGCTCTTCAGATTCTGCAAAGTCTAGGTCTGCAATAGAGGAGGGGAAGCTGTGATTGGATAAGATTTAAAATTTTCTAAAAAAGAAGAACAAAAAACCCAAAATCCCCAGAGTAGTCATAGAGGAAGGAAGAAGAAGCTGATCCTGTGGACAGGAGACACGAGATCGCCCTGGCAAAGCCTTGTTCTGTCTGTCTGCAGCACAGCTACAGCAGAGTCCTCTGCTGACACTGGGCCAGGGAATTTCCTTTTTCAGGAGGGTAAGATGAAAGTGTTCTCCCACGAAGAATGTTTCATCTGGATTCTCCAGGCAGAAGGACTGTCAGGTCCAAGGTGCTTTAAAAGATACAGATTTTCTTTAGTAAAATTTTCCATACCTACTAGTTTTGGAGAAAGCCTGGATGGTCTTTAATGCTGCTCCAGCACTGAACAATGGGAAAAGGACTGAAAAGGAACTCAAGGAACATTCCTTCCTGTGAGCTCTCACTATGGGTTTTTCTGCATGAGGCTACAATTTCAGTCCCAAAATGCAATTTTAAACATTGTTTTTTGAATGCTTGTAGGATTTGAGAGTCTAATTCTGATTGTTATTCTCTGAGCATTTATTACTGTGCCAGCAGTTTGTAGGTGAAAATTGGATAGTCTGAGTAGCACAGATTTTATTTTATGTTTTTGTCCTTCACTACTCGGGAGTGTAGGGGTTGTCCTTGCTGTGTTTTGTGTTGTCACAGGTTCTGTCATGACTTCTGTTCTCTCCTACCATGAATCAGCTGGGTCACCTCCCCAGCCTGGTCACACCGAGCTGTGACACTGCAGTTGAAAATGTTGATTTGTTTAGGGTTGTCTTTGATGAAATTGCTCAACTTTGAGTTAGTGGATTTAACAGCAGACACTAACAAATCTTCCTGCACGTCCATTGTATGATGATATTATTGTTTTGTCAATACTGCCTCAATTTTTCATCCATCAGTCCCAAAGAAGAGCCAAAGAGTAAAGGCACATCTAAACACACCCCTCCCTCATTAATGTGCACACCAGCTTTACCAGCAGTGCTGATTGCTGAGCTGACACCGGCCATCAAACACGTGTTCCCTCTCAGGAGAGGAACAAAATATGGTTTATTGATTGTGGGTTTGTTTCGAGAGGCTGAGTGAGGAAGAAGTTGTTTGCCAGCCCTGCTGGTAAATCTGATTTGTGACAAAGTTACCATGGACTAATTTGAATACTGAGAAAAAGCACTGCTGTATGTCTCTATACAGTAGCTGCCATATCAATCATAACTTACAAGTACTTAGCTTTCTCTTAGAGGTAATTGCAGAAATGTTTACATTTTGCATAAAAAGAAATGGCCAATCTAATCTTAAAAATCCACAGGTGCTGGAATGAATCTGCTTCCCAGCCTGTCTCCCTTGTTAATCTTCTCTGCAGACAGGCAGCTCGGCAGAGCAAACCAGCAAGTGTGTCTCTGTACTTGATTCAAACTAAAGTTGAAATGTTTAATAGGATGAATATTTGAATTTAATTATACTTTATACCATGGAAATAGCATTGCAGGCATCTATTAAAAAAGGAAACCTGGTCCTTCATTTGGCCTATAAATTCTGTCTATTATGAATGCTGGAACAGGAGTATAAGCCAATATATTTCCTCAGCTGCCTCCCTAAATATTAAAGTGACATAAAATACCCAGTGATGTGGAACTCCTTTGCCTTGAGACCCCTGTTAACAAGACTTTCAGCTATGGCATTGGAGAACAGGAATTATTGGGACCTGTCTTTCATGCAGTGGAATTATCAAATGATTGATAATAACTGAATGCTTCTTATTTCTTAGTTTTAATATGTTAATCCATCCTGGAATGATTTTTAAAATCAAAGTGTCAGGTGTCCAGGTTCTTTCAGGTTCTTTGTGGTGTGGACAAAGCTCTTGTCAAAGACTGAAGTCAAAGCTGATGCTACTAAATAGCAGCAGAGATTGATTTTGGCTCTTTAACGTAAATAAGAGGACCATGTACAGAGAAAACTAAATTAAAGCTGCCTCGTACGCCTTCCTAAGTAAGAATTTTATATATATATATATATATATATATATATAAATGTACATATTCTGGGAAACTACATTGCAGCAGCCTATCTGTAAAACGTTGAGAGTTTTGAAGGAATATTTAACTTAACTGAATTTTTAGGAGTGAAAAAACCCCCCATACTTTATTACTCTCTCCATGTCCTGCTTTTACAACACTTTTCCAGCATTGGTACCTTTTATAATCACACAGGCTTAATGCATGAACTTGAGGACTTCTACAAAGGGAATATTTTCTCATTGGTTTCTCATTGCTTTGATGTGCTAATTTCTGTTAAGAATAGTTTAAGAATAATTAAAACATCTCTGAAATAGACCTCTCGAGAGGCTGGGAGACACCTACTAATGATATTCAAGAACTACTGAAGGTGACATCATTCCACTGTATTAAATTTACCGAAAAACCATAGTGCTAAAACTTTATATGTTTCTTAATGCCTCACTTAAGCCATAAGTGAGAAATGAGAAGAGTAAGAAAAAAGAGATACATTTACACACTTATGGTTATGGGGTTGCCCTATACAAGTGTGGCCTTTTCTTTTTTTCTGCCCCATTTAACCTTTTTTCTTCATGGCAGCTGGTGAACTGCAGAAAACTTGGACCTTCTATAAGTTTTTTGCTGTGATTTTTTTTTTTGTGGGGTTTTTTTTCATTAATTTCTTAACTTTTTAACATTGCGCTCCAACCGTAGAAATGACAAAGGAAGTTTCTTGCTAAGTGTATCCAACAGATCCCCTACTTCACTAGTAAATGACCATCCTTTGTAAAAAAAAATATGTTGCACAGCTTGTAGCTAATAGAAGCCCCAAAAGATAATGAGTTCTCTATTGCAGAACAGATGTATACTGCTCCTTTTATCATAAGGAATAGATTTACAGGAGGAAAAAATTGCAATAACCCTTGAAAATTCACAGCTTTGCTGGCAGTCCTTGCTGTCTGTTATTACATGAAAAAGGGCACTGTGGCAACTGAAAGTCAAAAGCAATTAAATAAAAGCGAAAACGATACATACCAGGTTGGACAACTAACAAAGACAGCACGTTGTTGGAGAGTAGGGGGAAAAAAATGGAAAAGGACTAAGAGGAGAAGCTATTAAATGAAATATTGGCTGGTAGTTCCCTGCAAACTCATTAATTGGGAAGTAATTCAAACAAGTAGGCAATTGCCAACAGCTACAGTGGAGAACGTACAGAAAAAATTATGATCACAGCAAGTTGGTTTTTTTTTTCCCCAAAGCAATATCATTCACTCTGCAGCTACAGTGCCACAGGGGCCTGGAAAACACAGGATCCCATTGCCTCCAGCAGGGCCAGTGGAGTGTTCCAAGTCCATGCTTTGAGGCCACGTGGTCTCCAAAATCAGACCAGATGCTCTGCTTTTCCATTTTTGATAGACAAGAAACGGAAGAACGGCCCATTCCCTGTCTGGAATGTTCTCCCAGTTCAACCCTCCTCCCCCAGATGCCATCAGCAGCCCAGCCACAGAGCCCTTCCTCCTGCACTGGGCATTTGTTCTGCAAACCACAGCTGTGGTACCTCCTCGCCGAGGTGCAATGGGAGCTCCCATTTATAACAGGGACAGTGCACAGATGTCGTCTGAAAGGAAACATAACTCCTAAAATATTTTGTCCTCGCGGTCCCAGAGAAGTGTTCTTTGTTCGGTGGTAGCAGCGAGTGAGAACAGTGAATCATTTGTGCAGCTCTGTCCCAGCATCGCACTGCACTTTCCTTCCAGGACTCTGTAAATCGAGATACACCCCCAGCCACTGGGCCCAGTGCTCTAATGTGCCATTTTGGTGCTAAATTAGCAGTTATCTGAAGGACAGAGAAATTCAGAAGCAGTAGAGTGTAATAATTTCTTAATTGCTTAGCATGTTGGCATGAAATTGTAAGTTGAACTTGGAACTACGGTAGGAAAATAAAGATAAATCACAAAATCATCTAGACTCACGAGAAACACCTTTAAAGTAATAAAATAACAAGCAATGTCAGAGCTTTTAACAGCTTTTAAGATTTAAGGGTATTCCTTCTGGATGTATGTTTATTTTGAAAGCTGTATTTCATCCACAGTGCTCAAACCATTTTGGAGCATGTTTTATTTTTAATAGGACAATGATAATTTTCCATGGTCTGCTTGGGATGCGTGATTTGAGATGCTGAAATTACCGCTAAATGATTTCAGTTTTACTGTAACAGCGTTCTATCCAAGCCATGCATTTAACATACCTTAAACTAGTGCAGCCAAATAATAAAAAACATTTAATGGATTTTTTTTGTGTCAGTTTAGCGAGAGAAAAAACACATCTCCTACAATACTGATGTTTCAGTCGTCATTTAAAGTCTGGTTAAATCCTCTCCCTGTGGATTTCAGTGGCTTTTTGTGTGGTCTAAGCCATCTTTTGTCCAGGTGTCATCAGCAGATATCTGTAACTCAGCCAATTTTTGGACAATATGAATGAATTGAAGCAGAGACCTTCTCTAAACAACCTTTGTGTTCTTTGGGGGATTGGTTGGATTTGAACCCCTAATGTACAACATGAGTTATTTTACTCTGTGAGCTTGGTGCAAGCCTTCATGCAATGTCCTTCCAGCAGGGCTACAACTCCCCTACCGAACTAGACCTCTGGAGAACAAATCCATATTTAAGTCAAGTTACAAGAAGGAGTAGCAGACATCATTTAGGGACAGTGCACTTCCAGCTTCTGAGAATGGCAGTTAACAACTTTCGGCAATCACAGCGAATAATTGTGAAAATATCAAGGGTTTTTGGAGTTGACAATACATATATAACTTTATAGAATATATAAAGATAAAATTTAAGTGTGGAGTGACTGTTTATATAAAAAAGAATAATTGCTTTTTTGTCCCCCTTGTATTAATCTTCGCTTCTGGTAGTTTTGTTTCACCCAGAAAAACCTAAGCCAAACACTGAATCTCATTTTCATTTTTTGAATAGACACCAAGTGTAGTTTCATTTTTTTACCTCTGCAGAACCCAGAGCTGGCTGGTTTTTGTAAAGGTTTGGCCACCTCTCTCATGGTGTGCTTCTTTCTGCATGTACTGGAGCTTTGTGTGGCTTTTGGCACATCACTTTCATGACTGATTGTACAGATGTTTTTCCAGTTTTGGCACAGCCTCTGCTGCCTTTCTAGTTGTGATAGATCACAAAAATAAGGCAGAGCTGAAGGATACTTCAGGGGCAGAAAGAGAGCTTTTTTATTCTATTTAGGAGATCTATCTATGCACCACACTCTCATTAAGACATGGTTTCATTAACAAATCACTCCTGTAGTGCTCTGTGAGCAGTCTGATTTCTTGGTTTAAATCTCGTTCATGATTGCAGGGCTTTTGACCTTAAGCTTGGGGAATACATTCCCTTTTTTTATTGTTGTGTTTGTTTGGTTTTTTCCTCAAAATGAAACCCCAAGCTGCTGGATTGCTAATGGAATTTAGTGCCTGTTTCTCTCGGGATTTGTAAACAGACAAAGTTCACCGATATCTAAATTATCAGCCAAGTCCAAAGCCTTGTCCTGCTGTTGAGTGACATCTTTTCATTGCTTTTTAAAGGAGGCTTTATAACCTCAAATCCCAACAATTTATTTTCCCACAATTTTCTCATTTTCCCCAGAAGGCTCAGATCCTTCAAGGTGCTGAAGTGCCTCTATTTCATTGTGTGATAGGAAAAGAGCTCAGCTTTTTGCTGAGGTTGCCTTGCACCTCACAAGATTGACTTCGTTGTTGAGTGGGACAGAGACAGAGGTGACCCAGCAAGTGATTAGAGGGAATCAGGGTGGTTGGTCCAGACATGGGAACCAAATTAGGTGAGGGTGGGTGGTGTGAAGGTCAGGCTTGCCTGGCATTTGGGTGGTGACTCAGGTCAGAATTATGACAGCAAAAATGTCCCTGAAT
The DNA here is from genome assembly GCA_013399195.1 of Dicrurus megarhynchus. Taxonomy (NCBI): domain Eukaryota; kingdom Metazoa; phylum Chordata; class Aves; order Passeriformes; family Dicruridae; genus Dicrurus; species Dicrurus megarhynchus. The sequence goes on along the minus strand of VXAD01000352.1, from coordinate 1,572,276 downwards.
TCCAGCCAAATTAAAAATTAGGTGTTGTCTACTCTTGAGGATCATTCATCTCATCCTCAAAGTTTTTAGGGCAGTGGATGAACCACACTACCGAAGGGACTCTGGCTCTCCTTTGACAGCAGTGTGGGGTGTGTTATCAGATTGTTTAACTTTCCCATGGCTATGATTTGATTAGATTAATTCCATCCTTACTAAACTGGGATGTAGCCGCTGTGCAAAACTATCACAGAATCACTGAATATCCAGAGTGGGGAGGGACCCATCAGCATCATCCAGTCCAACTCCTGACCCTGCACAGGACACCCCAACAATCCCACCCTGTGCCTGAGAGCATTGTCCAGAGGTTTCTGGAACTCAGGGGAGCTTGGAGCCCTGACCATTCCCTGGGGAGCCTGTTCAGTGCCCAGCCACCCTGTGGGGGAAAATTAAGAGACTTGTCTCACAAAAAGGAGTCAAATATGTTGAGAGCTCTGCTTCTATAGCCCTACCATGACTCTGTGGATGTGCATTTGGGGACTGATACCTTGTTCTTTAGGTCCCTGTCTGACTCAGCAGCTGTTACCCAGTGCAGTACAGTATCAGCACTGATATACAGAGTTCATTGGAAAAAAAACATTGTCTTGACACCGATGTTTCCCTTCCTGTTTTCCTAGAGCTCTCTCAGTGTCACTTCAACAACAATTTTAAGATTGGCTAAATGATTTAGGGCTGAATGTGATTGCTGCCTCTAGTCCTTAGGTGAAAAAAAAAAGTAATTCCCTGTTATTGGATCAACTTTTTATTATTTTTTTTAACAATATAATTTTAGGCTGAAATTTTGACAGCTGAATTGCAGAAAGAATGAATAAATTACAACTATCCACACCTGCCATTTAGTAAATTTCTTTTTTAATGACATATACCCAGTTGATATGCCAATATCATAAATTATTACATGCATGCAAAGCATTCAAGAATGAATTCTTCCTCACATTTAGCCAGCTGACAATCACATGGGGTACATAAAGAGTGATGGGGAAATGTCATTTTGACACTAATGTGCTAATTGGTGGTGGCAAGAGGCCATGGATGATGATGATGATGGCAAAGGGGGAATTTTGACTGTGCTGGCCAATTGGTGGGTGTTTTAAAGAGGACACAGGAGGGCCTGTTACAACAGTGAAGGCTGCAAAAAGGCAGTGAGGGCTGCTAGGATTTGAACAGCTGGCACAGCTGCACAGGGCAGTGGTGGGGGTCACCATCCCTGGAAGTGCTCAAAAGGTGTGGAAGTGGCACCTGAGGATGGGCTTTAGGATGAACATGGTGGTGGTGCTGGCTGATGGTTGGAGTCGATGATCTTAAAGGGCTCTTCTGAGTACTGATTCTGTGATTGGAGCTATTCAGCCAGTAATTTCTTAACCAGCAGCCTTGAACTCTGGGATAGTTTTCACAGCAAATACTTGCAGCTTTAGAGATGGAAACACGCTGGGAAGAAAAAAGGCTTTTTTCCATTTCTAGGACAAATGAAGCAGCACTTTCTCATGTTGTGACCTTCTACAACAACCAACAGAGTAAAATAACCAAGCAAGTTTCATTCCCAGCTGTAGATGGTGTCCAGCAGTATAAGATCTGTAGTCAACTCCAAATTCAGCAACACCCCAAATAAATTTGCAGTTGTATGAAATACTGAAAAAAATCTGCCACCAGATGTTTGCTCCTATAGAAATAAAAGAAACACGAAGCTCTGTGTTCAAGTGTCAGTCCGTGTGTGACAGCGTGTGATCTGTCAAGAGCAAAGCATGAAGTCAACACTTTCCCATTACCAACCTTGCTGTACAAATTTCCAGCTGGAATCTCCTAGCAGCAAAGAGATTTTCTACACCTCTCACGAGGCTAGCTTTCAGTGCATTTGCAGGAAGTTTGAGCAGTTAGGAAGTTATAATAGGTGAATTTTTTTGTTATACAGTTATAACTTGTTTGCCAAAGATTTTATTATGAGAAAATTATTTTTCTCATTACTTTATATTTTAAAAAGCCTTTTCAGCATCTCTATAGTTCTTTGGTAAATATGTAAGGCAGGAAGATACTCGAGTCAATTCTAAATAATTGGGATTTTACATTGTAATTCCATTTGTTTCTGCAAATATTTTAAAATTATGATTCACTGGGGATGAATTTCTACTAACCTGTTTTTTATTATCTCATTTTACACTACACCTTTTTAATATATTTTTAATGTGCTATTAGTCATTCCAATAACTCTTTCTCATTTTTCCCCATTGGCTTCTCAAGCTGCTGTAATACAAAATGATTTTCCTTTCTGTGGGTTCTTTTTTGGGGGATAATCTTGAGAGATTTGTGCCTGGGAGGAGAACACCAGAAGCAAAACACTCACCACGGAGGTTTAAAAGATTAAAGGCAACAGATCAACCTGAGTGACAGTTCTGCAGTGGTTGTCCCTAATTAAAGCTGAGAAAAATATGGACATTCCATCAGCGTTGGGTTCACTTGGCTGTTCTCTGGTCAGGTGAGAGACACGAGGCAGGAGAGGTGAACAGGCACAAACTGTTTCGAGGAGAGATCCTGAAACTTTCATTCTGTGTTTTATTGCCCTTAATTGATATGGTAATTGTTCATGACTTTGCTGATCAGAGACAGGTGTTCCATGGGAAACTTGCCAAAACCACTCAGGAAAGAGTGGCTGGAATCACTGGAACACTTGAATTTTAGCTTTGACTTTGGAAGCTTTGGTGATCACAACCCTCATCTTCCACCCTGTTACCTGACTGCTCTTTCAGTCAAAATAATCTGCCAAAAGACGGGGTTTCCCACCTTTGGAATCTCCTAATTTAGGAAAGGTAATGTACCATGAGCACTGTAATGGTGATTGCATGTTAAATGCTCTTTTTTCCTGTCCTTACCCATGGCAGGGGGTGGAACTGGAGGATTTTAAGGTCCTTTCCAACACAAGCCATTCTCTGATTCTGTGATTTTTATGTAGTAATTTTTAGTGCTATTTCAAAACACCAGTTGGAGATGTCTAAGGTGTCCTGAACATCTCAATATTTTATTAGGAAAGTGGTTTTTTGTGGGGTTGTGTTTTTTTTTTTTTTGTTAAGAAAAAGTATTCTTAAAGAAAATGTATTTTTTTTGAAGTGCAAATGAGAAGATGAAGTTCAAATCCAACTATGTTGTTTTCACTTAAAATTCATCATTACCTTGATCTCTCAAGTCTCCAGCTGATCAGAAAATCTTTTTGAAACCTTCATGGTTCCTTTCAACTTAATGATAAGTTATGATACCCTTAATGTGTTCTTGTTCAGGGCTGGTATTTCGCCTGCTTTAGCTGAAGAAGTGGAGATAAGAAATATTCTGTGATCTTTAAAATGCGTGTACATTTATTTTATTTTGGTCTTGGGTTCTAGTAAATGCTAGACTTTTCTTATACTTATACATAATTTATTTATGCTTTCAGTGTGTTTATTTACCTTTTCAGTTGACTATTTAAACTATTTTAAATAAATAACTTCATTACCTACATGTTGATTTACAGCCTACCACCTCTATTTTCCTCCTGTGTGTTGAGCACATTTTACAAATGGGGGACCACAACAAAAATGAAAAATGTTTTAAAGTGGTTTAGGTATTTTTTTAGGGCACAATGGGTGTTTAGAAGAGCTGCAAATATTCCTCTGTTCCCATTTCAAAGCTATATTTAGTTCAAAACTGTCCTTTTTGCTTCTGTTCTGTCTTCATTTGTCAGATAAGAGCTGCTCTGATCATCCTCACTATGAAGGGAGCTTTACAGGATTGTACCTTTATGGAGAAAAAATATTTGCCCAAGTATCTTTAAATGTTGTGCTGTCTGTTCTTAAAATTGAAACCCTTATTTTCTTTAGCTTCTCCCCTTAGGCAGGAAACACATTGCTGTGATAAATATTGTATGGCTTTTAATGCTAATCATTGTTGATTCATGGCAGAGACGAGCACGTTGTAAAAGGATATCCAGGATGATAATAAACAAAAAGTATTAAAAAGCATCATGAACAAATAAATACTTAAGCAGCTGCTTTTCAGTGCTCCATTAAAGCTGTTATAAATTAGGAATGTGCTTGTGTATTTTGCCAAGTTCACACTGTATTCACAGAAAATAACTTATATTGAAAGATAACCTTGCATGGATGGACCCAGTGAGCCCATGCCTCATTCTGGATCTGCCTGATTGCTGTGATAGATCAAAAGCAGAATTTGGGGTAGTTCAGGAGATTGATAACTTATTTGGCATTTCCCTTTTGCAGTGAATTTCCTTGTAATTTGGGGTTTAGCCAGCACCTTTTAAAGATTCCCTGTGTTTGATTAGGGTTCTGCTCCCAGAGGAGTAAATGCAGGAGTGCCCTGCTCTGACATCAATTCTTTGCTTGCATCACCTGCTTATTTGGCTCTTCATTTGTACTGCTCCAAAGTCGTGAGGAAGACATAGACAGCTCTAAGAGATTATGACCTTGCCACAAGAAAAATCAACTCTTTACATATTTTGTGCCTCTTTTTTATCTTTCTGATGGAATATTTAAGGAAAAAAAAATATTTAGGAGCCATCCATCTTCTCTCGATGTCAAATGGCTTCCCATGCAGATTTAGAGATGGAGGAGAGCTTCCTAGTTATATTTGTTCACGGATTCAGCCTTTTCACACAGTGCACTGGAGCTTGATGCTTAGTCTTCACTATTATTGCAATTCCTTTGAAAACAGTGGAGCTGGACTGGTCCAAGGCTTAGAGAGTGTGACTTCATTTTCCCTGCTGATGTTGGTATTCAGTGATCTCCAAGGTCCCTTTTTTCCTGCCTTTAGAGGAATTTAAAAGATGCCATTGTAAAATTTTAATTGCAGAGAGTCCTCTCGATGGAATTCTTCTTTTGCTATGTTTATTTCAGTCTGTTTTCAAAAGGATGCTGTTGATTGACAACCTGTATTCTTTTTGACAGAATGATTTCACCTTATTTCAAGTGCAATTTATTACCTGGCATTGAAATTGTATCTCTTGAGTTTTTTTAGAAACTGACTTCTTGCTGCAGGCTTCCAAGTTTATACAGTATCTTTATCCCATAAGGTACTGGGGGTAAAATACTGACTTTTTACATGAGAGGTAAAGTGAAATTCTTTCTACCTGTGGTAATAAATTCTAGAGAAAACCCAGGACAAAGTTTGTGACATTTAAATTGAGGCACAACTTTCATTTACAAGTTCTCTGGATGAATATACCTCCCTCACCAGGAACTGGTGAATATTAATTATATCAGTGTTGTATCCTGCAAGGGTTATTGTTGTGAGAGGGAGGCACATTTCCTAACCTATTTTATTGTATTTCCTCATAAAGAGCTGCTGAGAGCAGCTGAATTCCTACCAATGGAAATGTGTTTGGCCCTAAGAGAGAAACCAATGTCTGGCACTTTGAAGCAAAGATAATAATTAAAAATGCACTTTTTACTGGTTTAGAGGGAAGCCAAGAGTGAGATTATCAGTCATGAGAACAGTTCTTGTTTGCAAGGATGTGTATACTGTGCCTCTTAAAAGTAATACCTTCCTATTCCTATTTCCTTACTTGCTTTGCCTTTTCTTCCTTACTTTATTGATCTGATGCACTTTTGTCTAAATTGATCCCTGAGGTTATAGATCAGCCCTTTAAAAAAATCTCCTTGATAAACGGGGAAACTGGGAATATCCTTTACAGCAAGTATTTGGTGAATTTGTTGACTTAGAGCGTGTGCAAACGTTGTAGAGGTAGAATTTGAATGTGATCTTCAAAACATCTCATGGCACCAGGAGAGCACAAGACCGGCTCCCCTGGTGCTGGGTAACAGAGAGCAAGGCAGAGCAGTTGCCTTTTTACCCAGAATTTAACTTTTTGAAGCTTCCTGGACTGAATATTGATTATAAAACTGTATTAATTACAGAAACCTCTGATCTTTTCTCAGTATTAGAAGATTCTTAAAGGTTGCTTTTTTTCCCCTTCTTTCTTCCAAAGACAGAATTAAATTAGATATTTACAAAGAAATATTTAACAAGAAAGATAATTAAAACAAAATCTTTAGTTCTGCTCCAGTACCATTGGCATATTAGTGTGGAATTTCTCTGCTGTGTTTCCTTAAATCATGGCTATTTTATGTATGCTTTAGATTAAGCCGTTGTGCCTGCCCCAGATCCATTCCCATTATCAAGCTGGCTTTACACTGATTGAAATATCTTTTTGTCTTCAACTGGCCTTTTAATAAATGTATGGATTCATTCACAAATAAGGGTTGGTGTGATTCATCAGCTTATCTCACTAATGAATGTTTATTGCATTTAACTTCCTGGTGCCTCAGAGGCTGCCTAGGTTGGAGTGGCTTTTGCCCCAGCCTTTCATCCTGTTGGCAAAGTATTTTCCAGTGAGCTGTTTTCTTGCCACAGGCAATTTCTTCCTTCAAAACTGTACATAAATAAAAAATTTGTTCACGCTTCTCTCTGAGCGGAGCACAGAGGAAAGTCTTTACTCACTTACACAGAAAGCGATATCTGTTGCAAAGAGTAAATCCTCATTTTCATATCTAATGAAGCCATAATCAATGGTAATGGCTGAAGATTGCATTAAAGAAATCTTAATGTTCCTCTCAAGGGAAAGTAATTTTACTGGAAACAAGCTAGTTAATCAGCCTCAGAAAAACTCTGTGTGTTTTATTATACAGGCAGGTTTTCCAAGGACGAAGCAGGAAACATAACAAAAACAAGAGCCAATTTCCATCTTCAGGTATCTCTCACATTGGGTGTTATGTAGATTTGCTCTCTCAAACACTCAGTATTAGTCCTCTGTTTGAGTTTACAAACAACAAAGGCTGACATTTGTAAAATATTTATTTCTGCCCTATACTCTGTACGAGTTTCATGCAGATGTAGTTAAATTTCTCCATTAAATGAGTCTTGGTAAAGCAGCTAAACTGGAAGAGTACCAAGAGAAGCAGCCAGTCAAATATTTCTCCCAGCACGTGTTATATATTGACATCAAAATTTAACATCAGTGGTGATGCCCACAGAAAAGCCAGAGAGGTGTGTGCAGGGTGATCTCGTGTGCATCCTCAGACCTTCACTGTGTGGGGGAAATGAAGCCCAACAATTTGGGCACAATCTCCTGGCTGGCAGAGCAGGAGCTGCTCCCCTCACAGCACTGCATGACTGGAGGACTCCTTTGAGAGGGAATTGCCCGGATCAGAAGCCAGGGATGGAGAGCCTTGCACCCAAACACTGTCCTCTGTGTGGATTTGGGCTGCCAGGCCCATCTTCCCTGTGGCACAAACATGCAGTTATCCAACGTGAACCAGATGCATTCAGGAATCACTTTACTACTGAGATCCCACCACAGGGATGATGGGCCACAGAGGATGTTTTGTGTCTGGCTTACAGCTGAAGGGCAGGACATGTCTGGCTAAAGGTGTCCGTATAAACCCCACTCGTACAGCAGGAGCTGTGATTGATGGCCTAGGACTGTGAATAACTCGTGTTTGTGAGGGAAAATTACGTTGTGCACTTGTACAACAGGAATGGAAGCTGGAGATGCCCTTTGGGGCACCAAGCCCTTTTGAAAGGTACCCTTGAAGTAAGAGATATCGTGCCCAAAAGCTTTTCTCTTTTCTTAAAGTTCTATTTGTCAGTCAGTTAAAAACAGTGCTGGTTTTCTGCAGAGAATATTGGTTTGTTTGCTTTGGAATTCAATGGGAATTTCAGTTCCTACATGTACCATAGAAGCCTCTTAAGGTACAGAGGTTACCTGGTCTTGTGTTGAGAGTTGTTCAGTGAACTTAACAGCCCACACCTCCTCTCTGGAATTGCTACCAGTGCCACTGTCAGGGCAAGGGATGTTTAGGTGGTACCAGCAGGCAACACAGAAGGTGTGGAATGCCACAAGAGCAACTGATGGGAAATCTGGATGTGTGGAGGTTGCTTTTGACAGGTTTGCTCCTTCCTTTGGCGGGGGAAAGGCAGAGACACATTGCATCTTCATCTCCTTGCTCATTCCTGAAAGACCTTTACTAGTGTTTTGGCAGAGCTGAGGATCAAGTCCATTTCTTCTGCTTTTGGAAGAAAAGCTGAATCAGCCTTTTCTGTTGATATGTTCAGAACAGGCCTCATTTCTTATCCTCATTTCTTGGAGCACTTTGCATTATGTATACATAAAGAGAATAGATTGTGTTACAGTTTTGTAATTAAAATGCAGCTGAAAATCACTCATCTGAAAAAAAAAAACCCAGTACAGAGAAAAAGAAACATTGCTTCTGGTTTGAAGTAGGAGCTGAGAACAATTCACAATCTGTAGGGCACTGTGGGACTGCCACATTTCTAACGAGTCTCAGGCTATTTATAAATGCATTTATAAATACATTTATGGTCACTGCTGCATTCTGGAGAGAGGTGGAAGGAAAATCTGGACTTAAGGTTGGACAAAAAGATTATTGGAATTGCCTTTAAAAGGGAACATTAATATTCCCACAGACGTAACGTGAAGAGAACAAGAAAGTAACGGAATAGTGATGGAGACTTGATGTAATTGCTTTTCTGATGCTCTCATTTCTGTGATTCACTTTAAGAAGTCTTTTCAAGCTTGTGTAGTTATGAAATAAATGGAACAAATTGGAAATGTGGAAACTAAATAAATAATGAACTGCCCATCATGTTACTATTACTGCTGTCAGTAGTAGTAACATTTATTTAACAATTCTTCTGCATTAGTAGGGATTTATGTATAATAAAATGTGTAATAAAATCTAGTCCATCTTTCAAAGAACTTGATCCGATGTCAGCATGTCTGTTAAGTCATCCTCCATTCAGAGAGAGACATGTACGCTGCAGGAGAAGTGTCACTACCCTGGAAATATCCATGTGGACAGTACCTGGAAAACAGTTTGCTCACTAATGTGGATTTAAATTTAGAACCTTAAAATTCCATGGTTGCTTAATATCTGAAGAAGGCTGAAACCTGCAGAAGCAATTCAGTGTACTCAAGGGCAGGGAAGAAGATGACGGTTTCATTTTATGTTGGTCTTGTGCTGATTTATTTTGGTGTCTGTATTTCTTCTGAAACCTCTGCCTACTGTCTCTGCATGAGCTGTAAACAGCAAAATAAACATTTTTCATTTTAGGCAGCTCTCCAGCAGTACAATAAGGTGCCACTAACCAGCTGTGCAGAACATCACAGTGTGGTGGTTCGTAAAGCTGGGACTCTGTGACCCTTGGACTGACCACCAAGAGGCTTTTCATTTGCTCCTTTCCTGTGTGAGGAAACAGCCTCTGAAAATGATACAAAAATAAATAATTTTGCCTTTCAGAATCACCAGTAATAATTTTCCTAAATCGTCTAGGTTTCCCTGCTCATATTTCCATTTAATTTCACCTGTCTGGGGCATACTTCTGTGGTACCCCTGACTCTACCAGAGGAGGGCTTGGGCATGAGCAGGAGAGATCTCCTTGCTGCCTGGGGCTGCCTCTGCCCACTTCAGCCCTGGTCTCTGTCGGGTGATGCTGCAGCTGGTGGAGAAGTGACCCTCAGTGGCTTTTTAATCAGAGTCTTTTCCTGCGGTGCTGCCATCCCAAGGATTCTTGATGGATCAGAGGTCCCTCTTCACCATCACCCCAGGGCTCTTCAGACAGCCCTTTCCACACCTCTCCCTCCGTTGCCAGAGAGTCAATGATGTCGAGTGTGGGTGAGGGAAGGATAATGGGGATGTCTGGAGTCATTTCCTGGCAGCAGGAGGGATGCTGTGCCTTTGGGAATAGCTCAAACACTGAGCAGGAGCTGGGTGAGAAAGCTTTGGGAAGCAGGACAATTAGGGCAGGAGTTTCTAAGAATGTGCTTCACACCCTCACTGCTGCTTGGGGTGGAAATAATTGGCTGCCCACAGCTTTTTTTTTTCTGAATCCCATCCAAATTCCTTCTGCCTGTCCCACCAAGGACACAGATTTCTAAGGAGTCACAGCTTCAGCTGCTCTAAACCACATTTTAAGGTGGTTTGGCACAAGCAGGAGTATCCCCCTCTCATAGAAGCTCTCCTTTGCTGTATTCCAGAGGCATAAATCTGCTACTGATTATATGGATTCTGTTTAAAGGAAGGAATTAAATAGTTTTGTCTTGCGGCGGGATGCCAGGGATATTTGTACTGCAAATCCTCATTTTGTGGTTTAAAAAAGTGTTTCATTACTGAGTGAAGAAGTTTTTATTCAGCCGTAGGGAATTCACTGATCAGGAAAACATTCCAAAATATCATAAAGGAAAATGAGACTTGTAGGAGATTATGCAAATGAAGGAGTTTTCTTACAGAGGGAGAGGAATCTTTAAATTTTCTTTTGTTTAGGTTTTGTATGTTTGCCTACATGAAACAAATTGGGGAAATCAGAATTTTTTTGTCTCTAAATTCCAGTGCTGCTTACTTTTCTGTACTTATTTCTCTGTTACTGTGTTTGAGAACTGAAACATTAAATGAAAATTTTACTTATGGTACTTTCTAGGGTGCCTCTGAACATAAAAATCAATAGCTCACGTTTTGTAAATATTTACAGCCTCACACATTTGTATATTTTTCAATTATTCTAATTGAATAAGCCTGGGAAAGAATCAATATAAGCAGTTCTGTACATTAGAGCTACAAAAATACCACCTCTTTGAGTAACAGATGTATTTATTGTAGTGTCACATTTCAATTTCCAGCTATTTTTAAGAAACTATTTCCAGAGCAGGAGCAGAAATGATGTTTTTTTCCTGCTCTGTAATAATTGTGGTGTAGTTGCCAACGCATGTAACTTTTTATTAACACTGATTACTTTTGATGCATGCAGCAAAACATGAACAATGTGAATATTATATCTCCATTAATTACTTTTTAAAAGCATATATATATTTAATTCCTAGAGCTGACTGATCAGGCAAGAGATCAGATTTATGGGAGGGGCATTGGCTACAGAAGCTAAGAGACGATGCTGAGCTTCTTATTCCATAAAGGGCTCTTCCAGAATTATTTAAGTCAAGCCAAATCAATGTGGAAAATTCAGCAGATGAATGTGTCAATGAAAAGACACCAAATTTGAAACCCATTTGCATTTAATATAAATTAAAAATAACTTCATTTCAATCTATTTATTTATTGATATTTTCTATATCTCTACATCTGTTGTCTGTTATACCAAATATATGTGTATATAATACAGAAATTAACTCCACTGCATGAATACAAAATGAAATTATCTCAAACAAAATTATGCAGGCACTCATAATTATACATATAATAAAATATTTCTTTCAGAGCAGTACATTTCAATAGATTTCAGGTTTAAGAGTGTACTGCCAGCTCTCAAAGCATTCATTTGCTTTTATGGTCCTGTAATGCTCCTGTGCTATTATTCATGGAGTCATCCCAGTATCATGAACTCCAAACTTGTCAGAAATTATTTCCACTACTGCACAGCCTCCACATGCAGTAACCAGGAGAGAAGATGAAATGAAAGTGCTTTATGAAGTTTGCCCAGATAATTGAAACTCATCATTTATACTCTGTTTCCATGTAAGTGCCTTATAAATGGTTAACTAGTTTTGAATAAATCTGTCATAAATGTTTTATTGAGGGTCACTGGTTTGATTTTAATTATGGCTTATAAACATCTGTAGCATGGTTAATTTATAATGCAATTTGTGCATTTGTACATAGATCTCACTGCTTTAGGACCAGGCACAAAACCAGAGAATGAAAAATTTTCCTGCTTTTTGTGTTGATTGCTTTCCAATTCCTGGATAGTGGGGCCTCTTTGTAACATTTCCACTAGAATCCTGATGCAGCAACACCTTTGTGATGTCTCACACAGACATTTTTATTCCTTGGCCAGACCTTGGCATGCCAGTGAACAAAGCTTTAGTTTAAAAAGAAGATTTTTGGAAGCCAACCATACCAGCCTGTTCAGTCACACTGCATTATTCAGGATATAACCTTTTTCCTGAGCACAGGAACGCTGTTGTTTGGAAGCAGCAGAAGGTGTTGGTGTCTGGAGCTCCAGTAGCACACACAGGAGGTTCCACACCTGACACACCACAGAACATTCATCAGTTTATTTCCTACACACACATGTGCTAAAGCCCCTCTGAAATCAGCATAACCAGGTCGTTCTGCAAGTGGGCTGCTGTTGAATGATATCCTGAACTGCTGCTAAGATTGCTAAATTGGAATAAAAGCTCCAATGGTGCTTTTCTGCAGCTCCTACTACCTCCTAATTTTGCAAAAGAAAGAACTGATTTGTGAACAAAACCTAAGCAGAGAATGGCAGCACTTTTCATTTTATTTAGTACAGAACCCAGGTGTGAAGAATGCTTCTAGCAAAACTCTCTCATTTCCCACCCCAGCACCCAGCAGATTCCCAACCAAAGGAGGGAATTTTGGCTCAGACTTCATTCCAGGCACCAGAGTGAAGCTATTCCTGCAGGATACGTGCAGCTTAGTTATTCAGCTAGCAACAGCTTTGTGTTCTATTGCATGCAAAACACCGGAATAACCAGTTGGTAATTGTCATATTTGACAAATAAATAAAATACTGCTTAGGAGGTCGCAGTATTTCATGGTACAGGGAACTGGCAGGCTCAGGAGGTACAAGTGGTTTATTTGTTAAATACAGAAACCATATGGAACATTAGAAATTTTTCAATGGTAGATTTTTAGATCTGAAGGCAGCTAGAAGTTCCAAGTAAAACTTTGTCTCAAACCTTGATCATTTCAAGGACAGAAAATATCCCTGGTATTTGATAGGGAGACATAAATGCTTCTCTACAAAGTCTTAGTGTGTATTAATAAATATATTCCCTTTGGGGTTTATATTTATGTATATTTTAATACATATAAAAATTTATTAACCAGGGAAAGTCTGAAAAATTCAGAAAATATATACAGAAGAGACCACACGTCTGACATCTTCAGAGATTAATTTCTTTAAGAACATCCTACTCCTACCTCAGTTTTTTTCACAGTGTTTTTGGCACCTGCATTTCCATGTTTTTGACAACATAGCCAACTTGCCACCAGTTTTGTAGTTTTAAAAGTCAATGCTTGCATGGATACACCCAGCTGGGTTTTTTTCATTTTTAAACTATACTGGTATTATGTGTAAGTAGGAAACTTGTAAAATGTGCCATCTTTTATTTGCTTTAGCAAATCACCCACTTGGTTTAATTTGTAGCTGTAGTGTGTCAACAGATATATTCAGTGCAAAGAAGATCATTGTCAGATCTGGCTGTGACAGAAAGTAGGAATGTACAGAAAGTACAATGTGCTTGAGAGAAATCTGCTGGGATTGGTATCCGTGGGTCACTTCTTGGGTGACGTGGAAGTGACTGAAATCCCAAATTCTTCTCTCTTTAAAGCAGAACATTTGGATCAAAAGCTGAGTGAGCTCCCAGAACAAAAGAGTTTGCAGTTATTTAATGCATCTTTCTGGTGATGCTATAAAAATACAGAATAACTTCACTTGACATTGGTACCTGTTATTGCAATGCCTCTTTCCTCTTAGGCTTTCCAGATCTGTCGTGGATCTATGATTTAATTTTTCCAGTTTGACACATAATTCATAGATACAAATCACTGTGGCTCATTTATAGCTGTCATAGGGGTTTTGCTGTAGATAAACAGACATAAAATAATTATAATGTAAAGATACCAAATTTGATAAATTTGGGGAATTTTTGTTTGCTTAGTTTTGGTTTTTTTTCTTTAGTGGATATTAAGTTTGGGATGAGGTTTGAAAGTCACTGGTCTTGCCAAAAGTAAAAGAACTTATAATACTGCTGTAGTGGGAATTCTGTGATCCTCAACCCTTTGTTTATATAAATATTATGTGTCACAATTTATTGATGATCTCATCCAATTGTGAAGTGTGTGGCAGGGGCAGGGAGGAAATTAGCAGACACCTCAGAGACAAAAACTGTGACTCAACTGCTGGCCTTGTTGACTTTTGGGGAGATTTACGGCTCACATCCCTAGAAAGTAAGATTTCATACAAGTTACTGGGAAAACAAACAAATAAATCTCAGAAACACGAGGGGTTTGAAGTAAAATATTTCTTACTTGATTTTTTAACTGAAGTTTTGTATGGAAGAAACCCACTCAAGCTCTCAGGGATTGTACCCTGAAGGTTGATATCCTTTGGAATTTTCATTCTTCCATACACCTTGAACCAGGGCTCCACTCAAAAATATGAAAGAACTGAGGCTGGGGGGAAGCTCTGTGAATGTATTTGATAAATGATGTTTACAGATTACCTTTGAACTTTGTGGTAGATTGCTATTGACATTTTCAGCACTGGAAATTGTGGGGGCAAATGTCAACAGGGACCCCAAGGCAGGAGCACCTGTGTCTGCTCCCAAGTCCTGTTTGCCTTTCAATCTATTTCAGGCAGGGAAAGGGGATGGGTGGAATGGACATTCACCTGTGATGGCTCCATCCAGGGCATCCCTTACACGAGCCAGACCCACCTTCTCCCCAAGAGACAAGATTTCACTGAAGTCCTGAGATGAAAACTTGAATTTTAAGTGTGTTCAGGCTGAGGGCTGTGGCAAAGTACTTGGTGGAAAAGTAGAAGTCTGAAAATTTGAAATCTATTTCTGCCTCTCCTTTCTTAAGATGATTTGGCACTGACTGATGCTTGTTTTCTTTTTGCCTGAGAAGGAATATGCATGTTTATAAAGTATAAATGTACTTGAGCAAGCCTGTGCCTTAATGACACTATTTTTGCACACAGCTCCACAAATCTTTATGATCTCTAAGTATCCAATTGCTGGCAGTGATATATCATGGCCTGTTCTGTGCTTAATTATTAATTTTACATTAAGGAGTCTCACAGTCAATATTTAGATGGTTTATGACGTACAGAAGCTTTTCCATGCTCATATTTTCTTTGCAGGGACATAATGTAGCCCTTTCAGTACTAAATCAATTACACACAGAGTTAAAATAACTTGATTTGTTGCTTAAGGTCCCTTCCCAACATGACACATCAGTTCTAAGGGAGTAAAACCAGGGATATCAAGGCCTGCTTTTAATCCTTGCAGGGCTTAGCAGGGGTCAGGTGCCAGTGGAGGCTGTAAAGTTGTAAAGTTGTGCAGCACAAAGATCCCTTCAGCCCTAAGCAGTCACGAGACAGGGAGAGAAAGGGATCTGGAATCTGTGGTACCAGAAGAAAAGTACAGGACAATCATTTTATTCTAACCCTACTTTCCACATCTGTAATAATGGCCAGAAGTAATAGGAGTGGAACACATCTTTTAAGTGCCCTGGAGTTTGATGTTTTCTCAGAGTTAGATTTCATCCAGAATGAACCACTTCTAAAGATGCTTTATCTCACCTTTCCCAAATTTTTATGTTAGAATGGGAAGAACTGCATCCACAATTGCCAGTCCCTCTCCAGTGACTATTAAAACACCTAAAAGACCAGATATATGAGCCTAAAATGGTTGTAACTGAGTGAGATTAATCACACTTGCTGAGCTAAGTGATTTAATTAATGACTCAATTCAAGAAAGAATCCCTACTGAAAACATATATCACATACCCCAAAATGTATTCTTGTTACAAATAGTGATAGTTTTGAAACCTGTGATTTATACAAGATAGTTTCAAAGGCCTGTTTTAAAATCACAGAGCACACTCTAGCAGCAACTGAATAATTTGTTCAATTCAGCTATCAAGGGCTATAAAATATAATTTAACCAAAAAGATCATTTGAAGAAGGGCTGCAGAGATTTCTGCATGCAATGATTTCAACATGGGGAAAAGGGCTGGAAACAATTCCATCTTCTGTTATTCCAGGCTGCTCTTAGGCCATGAGCTGTATAGGCTTGATTGAAAGGCTGCCTAATCTGAAGTGCAGTTTCCCAGAACAGCTGAGGGTGTTCATCCTTCCTCCTGTGGACTCCTTTACGGTGGGAAGCTGTTGAACTCGGTTCAGGAGAATGCATGGGGGAAGAATGAATTCTTTTCAAGGATATCTTTCCAAGACATGCCTTATGATTCTCTGTAAGGATTTTTTCCATGCTTACTTGTTCCATGGGACCTTAAAATCAAGTATTCCACTTCTGTTTGTGGTTTTAATAGGAATTACTGCATCTGTGATATGATTTATCCAGAAAAGTGCAATGGACTTAATGCAATTCTCTGTATGAAGAACAGGGAGTAGCTGCCCAGTTTATTTATTGGGTCCAGCAGTGAAGCTGATTTTGAAATATTGATCAGGCAGGATGAATTTAAATAAGTTCAACAGGGCAGACACTACAAAACCAAATAGTTTTTCCAGGAGTTCAGATGCAGAAGGGGGGAAAGAAAAACAAAACTCGCCTAAAAAGGTCCTGCACTAAGCTGAGAACACTTATCCCTTGGATAAAAACTCTCAGATGTTTAATAGATCAAATGGCTGGGACTTGACAATGAAATCAATGCAAAAATTAAATAATACATCAGAATTAAGTGTGTGCTCTTGTTCCTGCAGAGGAAGATAGAAGCCATGTGAGATGATTTGCCTCCTCATTAGGACGTCTGATTCTTCTTTCATTAGCACTACTTTTATAATATTGAAGCACCCTCGGCTTATATGGGTTAATTTTGGATTGATGTAGATGCTGAGAGTCCCAGACTCAGGGGTAACAGGGCTGGGTGTTTCAGTTCTATTTCCACTTAGTAATTTGAGATTAAAGCACAGCCAGTTCATACGAGTTAACAGCCAAAGAGTAGAGGTGAGAACTACCAAGGTGCAGTGACTGATGAACTCTGTGGTGCTGTGTAGTCATAATCCTACATCCATATGAAAAATTGGATACTTGTGTAAGTTGCTGGTAGCAAGAAGGGAAAGGGTCTAATGTAGAAGAAACACACACAAAAAAAGGCACATATCATCCCTTTTCTTTGTCTTTCATTTCACATATATTGAAGTGAGAAAATAAGGAGGTAAAAAGGAAATAATGCAATGTAATGCTGTGTATACCTAATACACACATTCAGGGTCAATTCTGTATTCCACAGCCTCACCTCAGATAAATCTTTGCTTTAGTAGTGCTGGGCTGAATTAGATCCACAGAAATTCTGCCCCACTGTATCCAAAAGCATTTCCAATCAGGGGAGATTGACCTTGCACTAAGAGATCTTTTTAAAACATAATATTAATACCTTTTATCAGGAAAGATGCCAGGGTACCTTACTTGGACATAGAACAGTGCAAAGTGATTTCTGTGAAGCAATGACATGTTTTTGATTAAAGCCCACTGAGACAAGGCAGTGCAATTGCTGCCCTTCTTATATTTGTAAGAAGTCAGTGAATTCCTTTACAAAAGTGGGTAATTTATGGAATGAGATCTTCCATGTGTGAGCATGGCCCTGATCAAAAGATTATTGAAATCTGTGAAAATGTTCCCTTCTTAGAAAAATCTCTCCATTTTGTTGTTCTAGAACAAGTCCTAATGTAGAATATACACACAGAGAGTGTAGCCTGGGCTTCTTATTACCCAGTTCTCACTGACTGCAATTTTTAGTGTTTTTTAAAAATAGTCACTTAGTGTCCATACATTACACTGTTTTATTTTGAGGTTTTTTTCCAATTTGTAATAATTTGTTGTTGGAACGAAAAGAAAAATATTTTTCCCGTTTTCATTATCAAGCATTATTAGATGTTAATATACTCCTGATTTAAAACACACTGCTGTTCCCTCCCTACCAGTGCCCCAAGTTTCCTTTCCGAAGGACACTGCTGCTGTGAAATGGTTGTGGGATAAGATATACCTGGGCTGTTTACCAAGAACTGGGACACGTTGTTTGGTCTCCAAATTCAGAGTCTTTCCTGCCTTGATGGATGTGAACTGGCTTCCCAGTGATCAGCAGTGTTTTCTTTAACAAGGGCTAAGAGAAGAGTCTGTTCTTGGTTTTGTTGCCATTCCTGTGAATACTCAGCATTCTAATTCTGCTTGACAGGCCTGGATGGAGACAAGGTGAAAGTGGCTTTGAAGCAAAAGATGGCCAGTTCTCTCCCAGAAGTTCAGAATGCAAATAATTGTCAATCCTTTTTTACTAACCTAACTGAAGTCTCTGAAACCTCTATTTTCTTTTCTACATTTATGTTGATTAAGAATGCCACCCTGCTTAGAGTCTGGGAGAAACTGGTTACTAGCTCCTTTTTTGGGGGAGAAAGTTAAATGATTCATCTAATTTTACCTAGTTTATTCTCTGTCATGAAGTTTAGGGGAAGCTTTCTACCACATTCAAGATGTAATTTCTCATGGGTATTTCTGGATATGAATTTACATCAGGCTTTATTTATTTTTATTACTTCAAAAATTGCTGTCTATTAGCAACGTGCATTGCTCTGGCCAGAACTGTACCACCCAGATAAACAGGGAAGGGTAAAGAATGGGAAACTATTAAGGAAAAGGTAAAGAAAAGCTAAAAGAAAACATCTGGATTATAAAATAGAGATAAGTGCAGAATATATATTTTTAGTAAGCTCTCTGCTTGCCCTTGACTATGAAGTTTGTATCTGCATTTAAACAGCTTGTATACGCCTGAAATCAAATTTAAATGATTGCAGGCAATTCCAATTTTACATAGGAATTGGGAAAACAGCAAAGTGCATCATGTGAGTAGTAAGCATCTCTGACAAAACGTTTCAGCTGTCAGGCAGTTGGGATCAAAGGGCTCAGTGACTGAGCAAGGCACTTCGGGCAGGAGGTGTCGAGTTTTGGGCTTTTTACCTCTGACAGTTTTATAAAAGGGGAGGGAAGAGCTCAGCACTCTCCACTTCCCCTGGTGCA
The DNA here is from genome assembly GCA_013399195.1 of Dicrurus megarhynchus. Taxonomy (NCBI): domain Eukaryota; kingdom Metazoa; phylum Chordata; class Aves; order Passeriformes; family Dicruridae; genus Dicrurus; species Dicrurus megarhynchus. The sequence continues at coordinate 1,553,453 of VXAD01000352.1, read as the reverse complement.
GTGGTGGCCTGGAGTTCAGCTGGCATTGACCAAAGTCCTCTTGGGATCCGGGCTGCCTTTCTGCAGTGTTGGCCAAAGATGGTGGTGATAAGTTACACGGGGATTCTGGAAATTTCTCCATGTGAGCTTTTCAGCAAGGAAGCCAATATGCTTGTGTATCTTGTTGAGAATGGTCCTGCCTTGTTTTTACAGGGTTGACTTAAATGATGTTTAAATGTCTCATCTAGTCTCTGTTTGCTGTGGTTTTTCTGATTGATTTCTAGTGCTAGTCAAACTCAAGAGAGAATGTGGGCCCTTTGTGTTTTCTGAGTATGCCTGGGGCTGAATCTTGCTCTTTGTATGTTGAATAGATATTATTTCACTCATAAATCACTGCTCTGTCATGTTCGCCTGCTGCGACATGTTCAATGCATATCATCATTTACATTAAACCATTTACTTCAAGAGAATGTGTTATATTGCTTTATGAATTATGTGATCTGACATATAAGATTATGCTATGAATTGGCACTTAGAATATTGGAACAGTGGGACGTTTTATAGCTCATGGTCATGATCCAAGAAGTAATTCATGCCTTTTCTTAATAAACTTCTCTGGTCAAAAGGGAAACAGGCATGAGAGTGTGACGTTTTTACTTAGGAAGAATCCTGGTTAAGAAAAAATCTTTGGTGATTTGCTTAAACCTGCAGCCTGCTCATATCTGGAGGAAGGAAATTGCTTTTTTCAGCTGCATCTCCATTATCTTAAGTCCTCTTTTACTAAAAGAGCAATTCCCAATCCATCTGGAGAGGCTGTAAATGAACACGTGTGAAGGATTCCCCTTGTCTGAGCAAGGAAGGGTTTGCTGGAGGGGAAACAGCGATACTGAGTAGAACTGCAGGAACTGTTGAGGGGAGGGCAGAGCTCTAGTAGATCTATTTTTGTGATCTCTCTAAAAGACATCATCTTATCCATTCAGGGGACAAGATTTTGGACAATACCAGATAGGAAATTAGACTTCATTGATTTTACTCCTCATGCAAATACCTGTTTCATGCTGTATGTAGTCTATAAGACAAAAGTCTTCATTTTAAAATCTTCTTTCTTTGTGTGTAGGAAGGTGCACAGGGTCTGAAATGTAGGTTATCTTGTCTGGGGATCATGAGTTTTGTACAACACAATCTATGAAGGGGATCTTAGTGTTCTGAAAGGATAAATGACATTCTTCACAGTTTCTTGTATCTGCACAAAATAGAGCATAAATTTCAGTATGAATATGCTACCACGAAATGTCATAATCCAGTGTGTACAGACAATAAACACAATTTGGGAACCCCTAGTGGGGCTGACAACTTTCCATGTTTTCACCACACAGTTTTAGCCTAAAGAAGGAAACATCCACGGTACTGTAGACAAAATACAACACACCAAAGTAAGATCCATGTCACATAACTGCAGCTAATGCAAATTCCCTTACTGACATTTCATATATCAATGTCTGGCCTGGAGCAGAGAATACCTGAAAGGTCTTCACGTTGTTCTCACAATGTGACAGTGGCTGCAGAGTGGCTGGGGACAGGACTGTGTATAAGTCATGTTCCAAACATCCCAGGAGTGAATAATTCATTCTGCCAAAACAACTGTGCTGCTCATGGGAAAAAAGGTTAAATACCAGTACTGCAAAAGGTTGACCTGCCCATACATCTTCTCTGTTCTGTCATAACATTCAGCTGGGAATGTCCCATTATTTCTTACTCAATTTATATGCTTCTGACTGCATTAGCTCTCTATAGATAGTAACAATTCTTGACAGTTCTTCATTTCTACTTAATATTACAGAAGTTTCTTTTGTGTACCGGGAGAAGTTTGTTTATTATTCATTCCACAGTCCACCAGTTCTCCTCTCCAGATCTGCTGACTGCAATGCAGTGGCATTCCCAGCATACTGCTCAGTGATGCCAGCTAATCTAGAGTTTAAAAAGAACCTGCCAGACATCTAAATAGAGAACGTGGAGAAGTCTTATAGGATAGAAAATTATTGCCCTATACAGATATAAGGCACGCTCAAAGCCTGAACTCAATAATTCTCACTAAATGTCTTTATTGAGCAATGCCTTCAAGTCTTCAATAACACACATAATAGCAATTAAAATGCCCTTGACTGGAACCATAACAGACCTTTCCTCTTATATTTGTTTTGTTCCCCTGAGGCTTTTTGTCTCAAAGTACAAAATGACAATCAAACATGTAATTAGTTATGATGAGAATATAGTCAGGAGGGCTTCCTCACTTGCTCCAGTTTCTGAAAGTTGGGCTCCAGAAATATGGGTAACCATCTTGATTTCTTCCTTCTTTATCCCATTTTTTCAGTCTTTGTTCTCCTTCTTGGGTTGAAATATCTGTACTTTTGGAAAATATGCCTTTGTGCAACAGATTGTTGTCATGTACAGAGACACAGCTAAATTTATGGCGGAAGTGGAAACACAACTCTTCAGTGCAGTCATGTTAATTAAGAGAACAGGCCCTTCCCTTTCTGTAACACATTCAGAAAACATTTAATGTACTGAACATAGAGTGAAGAACCACAGAAAGAGCAAAAATCACATGAGAAAACTCCATTGTGAAGTTTTTTTTATGAGCTCTGTAGCTCATAAAGTTAAACTTTTCAGTCCTTAACCTGGTTAGTATTTTATTGTTGGTCTTCAAATTCAGTCTTAAGGCTGTAGGCTTGAGACACTTGTTCACATTTTGTCAGACTAGAGATAAGCCTCACTTCCACTCCTGTCCAGCCCTTCCTTTAAACCCAGCAGCTGCATATAGTAAATAAATAAAAGTTTAGTAGTAATGTTCTCTTGGCATCTGGACAGAAAAAAAAGAAAGAAAAGGAAAGAAAAGAAAAAAAGAGTGAGAAAGAAAGGTTATTAGGAGGTTATTAACAAAATGCCAAAGAGCTTTTCCCAAGAAACCATCTGTTCCAATCACTCCAAAACTGTGCATGTGTTATGTTTTACTTCTTGGTGCCTAAGGGGAGATTTTGCCAATATTTTCAAAAAAGCAACACATTGGCAGCTGCAGCCTCTGGAGCAATGGCCTGGGAGTGGGATCTGTGTGTGACCAACGAGGAGCTCTGGGAGGTTCTGGGAGGTTCTGACTGATCCTGGGAATTCTGAGTGATTCTGCTCACAAATAAATAAATTAATATTGACAAATAAACCCTGAATTTTGAGGCACACCAAGACACAACTGCACCTTTCCTGGGAGAGTTTCCACCACGGCTGTCTGTGCGTCATCAGCACAACGAAGAAGTTGCTGATTTTGCAGACATTCCTTCCCCAGCCTGATAAGTTAATATATATTGTTTAACATGATAATGCAGCAAGCTGTTGTTTTGTGGTTTGAAAGCCAGCTGCATTTGATTGATGCCAGGAATGGAAGTATTTGTAAAATGACACTGAATTAGATGCAGTCAGTTTATGGGCCTGGGGAAATGAATCTTTTATGAAGAATAAAAGTTTATGATGAAGGAGAAATACTGAAGAAATGTGCATCTTGAATGAAGCTCTTTTGGACTGGATTCCTGCTGCAGAGCCTTTCAAAACATACCTTTGGGTCACTGTGTTTTTAAGATGGAGATCTCTATATAAATATTGTCTTTTGTGGTGGTCCAATCCCAATTAGTTGTGTTCTCTCTCTGGACACCTCAATTAGGATAGGGAATGTCTTCCCTGAAAATGTAGCTATTGGAGTTCTCCAAAGGGTTCCAGGTGTATATTTTAGGTGCTGGATTAAATCTCCTGTGATTTTTGGGGTATCAGCCATAAATATGAGGCACACAGGGGTTACGTTTTCTGTATGGGTTCCCAAACAAAAAACCAGACACAACCTGAACTAATACATAACAATATCTAAAGACAACCCCACATTTTATGTGCGTTTTTATATGTAATGAGAACTTGTGAGAATAGAATAAATTTAAATTTAAATGCCACTGCGATGGTAGCTAGAAACCAATACCTCAAAACTTTTCAGAGAAGCAGCACAGAAAAAAGATGGATCTAACTCTCTCCAGCTTTCCTTCCAGATCTGGCATCTCTATGCAAAATGAATGTAAAATTCTGCTCATCTGAGTTGCTGGAATTCTTATCTGTATGCACCAAAGGAATGATTGCAGGGAACAAGATAATGTCTAGTGAGTTGAAAGGTTAAAGAACTGCAGCTGGCAAATCAGAATCAGATTCAGCCATTGTGTTAAGCCAGTTCTGTGCCAGAGTAACGAGAGATTAGGGGGTTTACATCAGATCTTAAAATTTACATGTGCCTTCCACTGTCTTATCATCAGAAATATTTCAGTAGGACAACTGTATAAATAGGATTTCTACTTGAATATATATTGTAATAAGTTTCTAAATCTCTGCTGAGCATCAACTCATCTAATAGATTAATAATAATAGCAACTGTATATTAATTCAAAATGTTGTCTATTGCACTTGATTGTGGCATCTTATTAAAGTGCACTCTTCAGGAATCCATTGTGTACTGAAACCCATTTTATTTCACATGAACTTGGGCACTCTTTAACACTCTTTAACTCTTCCCTTGAAGATTTGCCTTAGTACTTATTTATTTCACTGAAACCTTGTGATTAGGAGACCCTTGTGAAACACGTTATCGAACATTAATATAAAAAAATCTCAAAACTGTGATAAATTTCTAAAACCAGCAGATTGTGCTGTATTTGTGGAAAGAGGGTGAATCTTCATTCTTCAAAAAAGAAAGCAGTTCTTTTCTCTCTTTCCTTCTGAATCAGCCTCACACAAAGTAGGTGAAAATATCAGGGCTGGGATCATCTTGTAACACTGGAAAACATGGCATGGTATCCAGCGGAAAGCTTCTCTTTGAGCTGTCTGACCTTTAATCACTGGTGAATAAAACCAACATGCTGTCAGATCTCTCTTATTCTTCTCAAGGGGGTAACTCTGCCTGAAGTAGCAATGAAACAAAACCTCTGAGAGCTTATATTCAAGGTCACTACAAGAAGAGGCAACACTTTGTACTGTAGGAAGTACAACAAAAGGGAAAAAAAAAAGATTTGTATCTAAACAAGCCAGTTGAGTTTGTTTAACAGTGAACAGACAGTTGCTGTATCAGCCTATAAATGAGACTGGGTTTGTTTTTATTTTTACCACAATATTTCATTTTTATTTGATTTTTTAAATCCAAGGCCTTCAGAAAGAAAATAAACTCATTGTGCATGAATGTTACATATTTCTGTTATTGAGGCATTTGCAATGGAATGTCTCAGGCCTTGTCTGTATCAGAAGGTTTTAACCTCTTGTAGTTATTCTGTCACAGAAGTCTCTGTGAATACTGAAAACAGATCATGTGGTCTTACAGACCTATTAAGAAAAGAAAATTCTGTATTTAAAATGTGGTAATCATGATAGTTTCAAATAATACTGTCCCAATCCTTGGGGAAAGGAAAGGGTTAGTTCCCACAGAGGAATTAATCTCTAACAGAGAATTATGACTCACTCTGACACTCTGATTCACACATGAGATAATGGTGTCAGTGCAAAGTTAATTCAATGGAAATTGTGTAGATCATGGAATCTGATAAATTGCTTCAGTTGGGATTTTTAGCCCAAAGACTGGATCCCTTCCTAGATTCCTTATTTTATAAAGTTTGCTGATATCTTGCAATAATCTGTTACTTAACCTTGATTCACCATTGAAATTAATTTCTTGATTTGCTCATGATGTTTTTGTTATTTGGTAGAATCTCATTCTGTCTTCAGCTCAATATTACCAGAAATTGTTTAATCTTGCTGTGACCATACATTATTTAGTTAGATTGCTTTTCAAACTAATACTTACATTTATAATTATAAATTAACTGATGAAGAAATCATTTTGGTCTAGGGCTGAGGATCTCACAGTTCAGCCCAAGTGTCTCATTATACCCTTTCCTTTTTTCTCAATGTACTGTACAGAGCTGATAAAATGCCATGACAGAATTTTCAGGCTGTGTCAGCCTCTGGGCTGCCTGTCTGGGTGAGAGGAAAAACCTTGATCCAGGGATGCTGGATGTGCTCTCCTTGCTAAGCACAGGACTGGCAGCAGCTCAGTCCTCTCTCTATTAACTGTGATAAAGAAGCAGAGTGAGGCTTTTCCCCTGCACAGCATTTAGGAATCTGTGCAACAGCAGGCAGCAGCATTTCCCTTATTGCACTCTGCAGCAGAACTGTGTGCTCAGGGAATTTCCTGTCAGAGAAACCTTCAGCACTGGAAGGACAGTGGGGCAAGAGAGATGGGGGGCTTTTTGAGGTTGACAAAATAAGCTCGTAAATTTGTGAAAATTGAAACCAGAATGCTGTAGGCTTTAATAATTACAACATTTCTTATTGACAGAAATAACATCCAATAAATTTTTGAACTGCAGTACTTCACAGTGCAAATAGAGACCTTCCTGTTATTTCAGTATTGTCGTTTCCATTGTAGCCATCTGTGGACTTTCTGCCTGCAGAATCCAAAGTGAAGGAGATACACCTGTAGTTGGTTTAGGGACATGCAGTTAATATGGATGGCTGCAAAGCACAGAGGTAGAGGGAGTTTGTGTCAGAGCAGACAAATCTTCTGTTGGCTGGGTAACAAGTAAAGAGAACAAAAGTACAGCCTAAAGATCAGGTGGAACTACTCAGTGCTGTTGATGAGACATTTAAAGGTTGGACCCAGCTGGCTGTTCCAGGCAGAGGGAGCTCAGTTTGAGAGGGTTTTGCTCAGTGCCTGCTGTGTGTGCCCCCTTCCTCAGGAACCACCGTGATGCGCATGGCAGCGTTTGACGCCGACGACGCCAGCACGGACAATGCCCTCCTGCGCTACAACATCCTCAAGCAGACCCCCACCAAACCCTCCCCAAACATGTTCTACATCGACCCAGAGAAGGGAGATATTGTCACAGTGGTGTCCCCTGCGCTGCTGGATCGGGAGGTGAGTGAGCGCTTTCCTATCTCCAGTCTCGCGTTTTAAAGGTTGTGCCCCTAAGCTTCTTCTGGGGTGTGAGATGAGGTTCTGAGTGTTGTTGTGTGGGGATTTGGCTCAGTTTAGAGGAGTCTTTTAAGAGTTTTGTTTATTGCTTACTTGGGCCTAAGAAGTTCTAGGCTCTGACCAGTGTTTATAAATCAAGTAGTTCATAATTTCTGCTCAAGGTATTTTTGTGTTGGGTGGTGAGAGAGAAGATCTCAGGATTAAGTGGAATTCAACTTAGAGTTACTAATTGACACCCAAAGCTAATTGTGCCTATACCTCACTCTGAGGTTATTAGTTTAGTGCTCTATATCCTTTTCTAGAGTATTTTTATGAGTGGATTTAATGAACTAATTAACTTGGTACCCCATAGCCAAAAAAAAAAAAGGGGTAGGAAAGGAACAGGTAATCTTCAGTTGGCTTTAAGGTGAATTACCATAGTGCCAAAATCTATGTTCATAGCAGATCATTAACATTATGAGAGCATAAATTGATAGCAAAGGAAGCTTAGGTATGATCATTTCATGTTCAGGAGATAATAAAGTAGAGCCAATCTCTTAACCCAAAGGTTTAGATACCAGAATGTATAACATCTTGGCACCAAAAAGAGTTACTCTATAAATCACCATTTCCTTTGATGAAGTAGCCCTGGGTGCTCTTACATTCCTGGAGACATCCAAATTCTTTTCTTGCAGGATGTTTCAGGCATGTGCTGAGTCACTGAGCTTGTCTTCTAAGCTGCTTAGATTCAGGACTGTCCAATGTTCTCAATATTCAGCACACTATTTTTCATTTGAACCAGATGAAAATGCTGCCCTTACACTTGCCTTTCTACGTGGGTAGGTTTTTCTACAGGCTTTTCCAACAACAAATGTTTCACGGGTAAACCAGGCACAGATTCCAGACACGCTGTGCAGTGTAATTAAGGGTAAAACAAAGGTCTGGGCCTTTAAATCTGTGGTTTTAAGTTCAGAGAGATTCTAATGTTTTCATATTTGGGTGCCTGGCCACAGAATGGTGCCCAGGTTAAGGTTTACACAATCATTACCTTTTCTCCCCTCAAATTTCCCTTCTAAATTTGTTGTTTCAGCTCAAAATCTTTTTACTGTTTTCTAAAGACAGTTCTAGGTAATTTTATTCCTCATAGATAACCATTCCCCAGATTAAACCAATTTACTCAAAATTAGAAAATCAATGGAAGGGAATGAACATGGCTGCTTTTCCCAGTGCCTTCCAGAGGTCACTGGTGATTCATGAAATAATGGTGCTGCCTCCATGCAAGAGACCTGCCCTCAATTGAATGGGTGTTATGGCTGGGTAGTATATCCTGACAGCAGGATCTGAATTCCTCATGATTTTTAATAATAATCATTCAATTCCTTTACTTTGAAGGTGACATGATAAGCTGTGGTCTTGTTGAAACTCCAGAGCAATTTGTGTTGTTGTTATTCCAAATCTGAGTGGTATACAAGTCAAGTGTAGAAGTGTCCAATTTTAACACTAATACTAAGGATTATCTGCACTTACAATTCAGTCTCGTTTTGTTTTGTCAGAGGGAAGGCTTGGGGGAAGGGATGTTTTCTCTTTTTTCACAAGGTTCTCTGTGCTGTCATCTTTGTGAGTTCAGCCTCTTCTCCCCCTTCCAGTTTACATGTCTTGAGTAGAAACTGGTGGTCAGGCCTCCTTTTTCAGATCTGTGGAGTTGCCATTCGTGATCAGAGATGTACAGCTTCTATTTTTAACCATAATTGCAGCTTTTAGAGACAAGCAGCCAAATGATTTTTATTCTGAAAAAAAAAATCTGGCTTCCAACTTCCTCTCGATGTTCTATAAATAACTCTTGTGTATGTCTGTGTAGCCCGTGAAATTGAATTATTGTAAAATTTGTCTGTCTGAGGTGGGGACAGAGGGGAGTAAAACGTGGAGGAGGAAATGTCTGAGTAGTTTAGGAGGAAGAAATGTCTGACTGGATTCCTGCTTGGGGAATGAGGTGTCTACACATCACCAGGCTTGAATAAGTGGCATTCTGGAACGGTGCAGGGCTGGAGGGAGTACCCTGTGCCATTCCTCTGCAGGATAGCAGCTGATATTAATGCCTTATTATTGGGAACCTGTGTAAATCTTCAATGTTTTGGCTCCTCGTCACAATCTTGCATGAAATGTGTTGTAGAAACAGGAGAGGAAGGAGTGTTCTTTCCCCTGAAAGCCTTGGTAGAAGGTGTGAAACAACAGAGGAGACGATTGGGGATTGAGGACAAAATCCTCATGAAGGAGAATTTGTGAACAGGAGACAGGAATGGTTTTATCTCAGCAGTTCTTATCTTGCTTTTCTCGGCATCTCAGTGGCCAGTGTGCTGTAGCAGACACACACAGGAAGCAGCAAACCTTTCCATCATGTTTTCCACTGCATGGAAATGGTGAGCAGCTCAGCTGATCCTGTTTGAGGAGCAGGATTTGAGTCAGCAGCTTTTGCAGGTGTAGCCCATGAAGGTACTCACAGTCTTTGTACATGGGGTGAGGGGAAAGTGAGGTTGTGCTGGGGAATTCCACAGTCCAGACACTGCAAAAGCTGGTCCTGGGGAATCTGATTATTCAGGATTTCCAGTTCAAACCAGCAGCTTCTCCTAGGTTTTGCTTAAACCTTTAATTGGGTCAACTGCCTGTGATTGTAGGTGTGCTCTTTAAAACTGTAATAGCCCTAGACACCAATTAAGAAGCTGAATTAAAGTAAAAATTTCTCTAGGATGGACATGGAGAAAACTATTTTTCATTATTTATGTGTATATGCACCAGAGGTTTATATGAGCTCTTACAAAGCATCTTAAAACACTGATTAAAATTACTCCTATTTTCCAACTCTGTAAGATTTACTGCTGCTTGGTCCTTGATGCTTTTGGGAAACTCTCCACTGCATTTAAGACAAATTAGCAGAATATAAATCGTTTGAGGGATGGGTTGTGGTTTTTTTGGGGGTTTTTTTTGG